>OW026522.1:44655776-45270776 GCA_932274085.1 Protocalliphora azurea
TGTATTTTAGAAATTACTAAAAAAAGCAACGTTTTTTGTAAAATTGTTTCCTTTTAATGATTGCTTTACATTTTAGAAAACATTTTTATAAAAATAAATAAAAAGGAAATGTTTACTCTGTGACTGCTTAAAAATAATGATATCTTATAGCATTTATTAAAATTCGTGCTCGGGGAGGACTTTTTGCTCACATTTTTTGTATATGGAGTTTGAAGTTATTAGCAATTGCTAAGAGAAAGAGAGAGAGAGAGAGAGAGAAAGAGAAATTTATTTTTGTAAGAGAAGGATTTTAAACAACATTGAAAAAGAGTTTAATACCCTGAATTGCTTTATATATATAAAAACAATAATGAATACGCCATATTGTTGTTTTTATGAAACTGTTGCCTTGATAAAAATTTGCCTAATGTAGACACTATGTTATGGGGAGACGCTAATGGAGAGGGAGAGAAAAAAAAAAGAAAACAATGAAAGGAGTTTTGTTCTTATTTTTATACTCAAATTGTTCTGTAAAATATTTGCTCTCATATTATCATAATGTCCTAAAATTTTACAATAGTTTAAAAATATTGTTGTTGCTTTTCAAACAAAAAGTGTATTAAAATAATAGAACTTTGTATGCTATTTTCATTGTGCTGTCGTATTTAATCAGCAGAGATGATTTTATATAAAAACAAATGAAAAATAAATATTGTTTATTTATTCGAGCCTGCCATCGCAACATCTAAAATTCACTTTTCGCACAAATTGGCTCTTAGTTTGGTTTTTCCATTTATTTTTAGCTGAATTAAATTCAAAATAGCACTCTAAATTCTGAGGGGTTGTTCACAACAGTATATTCGTATTTTTTCCATGCTATTATTATAGGACATATGATTATATGACACTATGTGAATCCCCTAATTGCATATCAAAGTTTATTTTAACTGAGCTGAGCATCCTAGGTATAATCTAGTATTAATAAATGTACTGGCAAATGCGTGCAAAATTTATATTTTCATATTATAATGTATGAAATAGAAAAAACTGCTAAGGTAAAAAATGTTTTAAATAAAACCTTTACAAGTCCATTCAAAAACCTACACAATCAACTATGCAAAATCCTCACTTAACATCCCAGTCAACACAGATTTTAAAGTAAAAATTATACTACTACTACTGTAGAGTTTATAATTCAATAAACATGTTAATCAGTAATTTCTTATCGTTGCTTTCGATTTACACTATAATCAAATTAAGTTTTGAAGATTTATTTCCAAAATATATTGATTTTGCCTCAATGGGCACTGTGGCATGTAAAATTGTTAAACTTCAGCCGGGTTTTACTTTTTTAACCGATTATTCAGAAAATACGTTAAGAGCTTAAATTAAGAAACTGAGACCTTAAAATAATTTGAGGATTGAGCAAAGCCAGTCAGACAACTATTTTAGTTTAGTTTTCAATGAAACCAAAATAAACAAGAATACTAATGCAGTGTGTTGAGGCACAGAAAAGATGTACGACGTACATATTGTATGTATTCTATTCTATTCTGGTGTCTATTGATTTGTCTCTAAAAAACAGAGATAATAAGCGCAATATGCAATTGCAACTTTTTTTCATTTTTATTTGTAGAATTTGAAGCAATTTTAAAGTTTATAAATGTGATTTAATTTCTTTCAATTTAATATTTAAAATTTAAATATTTGCTGGGTTAGCACAAATCTTGCATTCATGTATTTTAGTTTTCATTTCCCTTCCCAATAAGCAAGAACTTTGGAATTTAAATATTTATTCATTTGAAAACTATTTCAAATTTCAACTTTCGAGCTGTGAGAATAGGATTGAATTTCTTTTACTTTCAAATTTAAAACTATGCCTTTTTTCAGCAAAAAGGTTCTAATATAACAATTGTATTTTTAAAATGCTTTCATAATTTAAAACTGAGCTGGATGTTTCTTTAACAAACAAATATTTCTCAAATATTGAATTACTTGAATTAAACATGAAAAATATTTTTTCCTTAATTATTTTTAAATTGATATATTTTTTACATTATTTACTTAACATTATACTTTTTAATTTTATAAAATCCTAACATTATAATTTTATAGGAAAATTTTCAAATTTTCTTGTGTATTTCATAACACATATTTTGCAGCTTCCATGATACAAAGAAATAGAAGTACAGCCGTTTTCTCTTTCCGTCGCCATTCTTGCCTTTAACATAGTGTCTACATTAGAGATTTTTTTATCAAGACAGACGTCAAAATTAACATGAATTTGTGGAAGGTGGCAACAGTTGCACAAAAACAACAATATGGCGAATTCATTATTGTTTTTTATATATGCCGTTTGACAACTGTAACAACCAAAATAATAATCAACTATTTAACTAAGGTTACCTTGTATATATTCGCACTGATTTTGACGTTTGTTTTAATATAAATTTGCCTAATGTAGACACTAGGTAACGTTTGAGCGATTTTTTATTTTATTGTGCTACCATATCTTTTTAAAAAAAATCCGAGTTTTTTTTGCTTTAATTTAATTTTAAACGAATTATATTTTCAAAATTTATGCATTGATTGAAATAAAAGAAAGAAAACACATTTCAATTTAGGGTTTATTAGTAATAAAGATTACTGACATATATTAACATTTTTATAATCTACTACTTTATCCACCATTATACGAAGTTTGAGTGATTTAGTAGACATTATTTTAGCGAAACATTCATCGCTTTATATTCGCAAATTTAAATAACAAAGAATTAAATACTAATACTGTAGCATGTTTAATACTTTTGCTTAAGGTAACACAAAGGTCAAAATCCCATTAATTATATTTTAAATAACCTTTTTAAGATATATTTCCTGCAATTTAATAGGTCAGTGAAAGGGATATATAAGACCTAATTTTATATTAAAACAAATTACACAATTTTGATAACAATTTCTTAAATATAGTTTTCCCTTGTTGTATTGTGGCAATGATTTTTTTTCGTTTGTTTATGAAAAAATATATTTCGAAAAATGTTTTATACTTCAAAAAATTTTCTATGAGAGAACGGTGTTACCCCGTATATTTATATCATGGTAGCTAGCCACAGAATACAACTAGAAGTTTATGTGAGATGCAGTTCAAATTAAATTTTAAAAAAATTTACTCATTTTTCTTCAAAACAGAAAAACAAAATATGTGTGAACTACATTTATTTTGTTGTTGTATGAATTAGACTTTCGACAACTGAATTAGGTTTTTGTCTCTTACATAAACTTCTAGTTGTATTCTATGATGGTAGCTTCGAATACAATATGAGAAATATGCTATTTATTAAAGGAAAACTTACAAAAAATTTCTTAGTTTTGTATCGATGTTTAATGAGTTGTTCTTGAAAGAATTCTATAAAGATTTGGAAAATATCTTCTATTATTTGGACGAAAATCATCAAAGCAATATTTTTCTAATATTGCATTTTTATCAGTATAAAGAAAATTAGGCAATAAGCAACAAACAAATATACAAAAATTAAAAATTGTTTTATTATTTTTATCCTCAAATTGATATTTTATTACGATAAGGTGATTATCAACTCCGCAATAAATTGATGATATCATATTGAGATCATTTGGAAGAAATTAATGCAATACTTTTATTTTTCAGTTGTCGAAAAATTGTTCAAAAATGAAAACAGATTGAAAAAATTTGTTTGTCTTTTGGCAAAAAATGGATATTTTATATGAGTCTTTCAGTTTTCGTGCTTCATGATGTTAAGATTTATGTGTATGCCTGCTTTACAAGATGTTAAAGATTTCTTTATTATACTATTTCAACATTTATTTAGTGAACATTTTTCAATATATTTATTACATCTTCCAGAAGATTATTTGGCGGTATCTTCTTTTTTTCACCTAGATGATTATCTAACAATATTGCCTATTTTTCTTCAAGGCGTATTGATTTCTTATTGCTTAGATGTATTGCCTGTGAGCCACAATCTTTCACTTTCGTATTATTTTGCTTATAGGGGATGATATTGTATAGCAGCAGTAGTAAAGTGTGATCCATTTCGAGGTTCCCTACTTTTTTAAAGAAAAAAAAAAAAAAAAACACAGAAAATTCAAATTTAATGTGGAATGTTTATTATCATTTGAAAGAACATTCTTTGGCATTTATTTTTTGAAGATTATGTCTATCAAATGTTGGCCGTTGCTACGTCGCAGATGGTCCATCTGTTGAGTCCAATTTTCGATGACTTGTTTGAGGATTTCGACTGGTAACTGGCGAATGACACGCGTGATGTTTTCCTCCAAGGCCTGAATCGAAGCGGTTTGTCCACTTAAACTTTAGACTTTACATATCCCCACAGGAAAAAGACTACCGGTGTGATATCACATGATCTTGGTGACCAATCGACCGGCCCAAAACGTGAAATTATATGCTCACCGAAGTGTTGTCTCAATAAATCCATTGATTGATGCGATGTGTGGGGAAGTGGCATCGTCTTGCTGAAACCAAATGTCGCCGAGATCACGAGCTTTAAATTCAGGCATCAAATAGTCGGTTATCATGGGACGATAACGGTCGCCATTGAAGGTTACGTTCGCACCGGCATCATTTTTAAAGAAATATGGACCGATGACTCCACCGGCACACAAACCACACCAAACCGTTGTTTTTTCTGGATGAAGTGGTAGTTCTTGAATCTCTTCAGTTTGCTCTTCGTAACAAATGCGGCAATTTTGTTTGCTTACATACCCATTGAGCCAGAAAATTGCCTCGAAAACGTCAGATCTTCTTGGAACTTTTCAAGAGCCCATAGAGCGAAGCAATGTTGCTTGGGAAGGTCGAGCGGCTTCAGTTGTTGCACAAGTTGTAATTTGTACGCTTTCAATTTAAGATCTCGACGTAAAATGCGCCAAGTCGTTCCATACGTCAGTCCGAGTTGCTGCGAACGGCGCCGAATCAACTCTCCACGGTCTTCGTGTACACTCTCAGCTACGGCCGCTATATTTTCTATTCGGTCGAATATTATCCAATAATGAATGCTGGGTCTCAAAATGTGTGATGGTGTTGCAAATAGTACGCTCAGTAGGCCGATTATGTTGACCATAAGTTGAGCAAAGTGCACGAAACACATTCCTCACAAAACGTGAATTTTCGTAATAAAGTTGAACGATTTGTAAACGTTATTCAGGCGTAAGTCTTTCCATTATGAAATGCCAAACAATACTAAACAAAAATAACATGACAGCATGACACGATTCACACGTGGTCTGTCAAAAAAAGGCTATTGAAAAAAGTACCTCTACTTGAATCACCCTTTAGTAATGGTAAGGTTAGTAAGTAAAATATGTTAGTACATACTTTGAATAATAAATAAATACATATTCATAATTTTAAACAATAGAAAACAAGAATATAATAAAAGATATACAAGAAAAAAATAAGATAAAAATAAAAATAAAATAAAAATAAAAAATATTTTTAATACACACCTCATTGCGTACGTAATGGTCCCGTTCCGGTAAATTCTTAAAGCAAAATGCATGGGTATAATGGGATCCTTGAAGTCGCCGTGCATAATGAAATAAGTGTCTGGCGTCCAAATGCTATCGTGATGATGCAATGCATTTAGGAAATCATAATGTGACTTGTTGCCATATTGCAAACGAGGATCGTTCCACTGTTGATTCAACAGAAATTCCACTTCATATTTCTAAATGAATTTAAATTTGTTCATTAAAAATGGCAAAAGTTAACAAAAGGATACACATAAAATAAGAAAAAACAAAAATAAACTTTTAATTTTAAGTTTATATGAATAAATTATAGTTACCAGACTACTCTCATCGGGTGATGCTAAACTAAGCAGTAAAACGTTCACATTTACCGTAAGAGTACCTATTTGTTGTTGTAGTATTGTAAGGGTGAATTTTAATATTCATATTATAAATAAAAGAAAAAAAAAAAAAACAAATTTGTTAATATTCTGCATATTCTGTATATTTTAAATATTTTGCTTAAGAATTTCTTTAAAAAATAAGTATGTAGTATTATTACGAGTAAAAGAACAAAAAAAAAACACACATGGATACACAATGTACGAGTAAAAATGTAAGATAAAGAAATATAAACTTAATTTGGTCTTCTACGAAGTGGTAAAGAAATTATAATTTGACGATATAAGAAAAGGGAAAAAAAAAACAGTTAATTAAATTTATTGCCGTGGATTGCCACAAAACATAAAACAAAAAGAAACGAACACGTACCAATACGAAATTAAGCAATAATACATTTCACAAATAATATTATTATATAGAAATTAAAATATGTATTTCATAACGCAATTAATAACATAATCAAAATCACGTTCTATTTAAAATTCTACTTTAAGGATTTTATTATCAACTAAAAATGTGCTTTTCCAAAAGAAAAACTTGTGACAAACGTTACTTTAAATTTCTCAACTAAATTTTATGATTTTGTTTTTTTTTTTTTGTTTTGTTTAATGTGGTGTTACAAATTCAAGTTTAAAATGACAGCAATATTAAATTGTCATATTTGTGAGTTACTAGTAGTTGTAGTATAAAGTAATTGAAATTTTTTAGTTAATTATTAAATTAACAAACCGCGTCTATGTGGTCTCCTTGAATTTAGATCTGTAGCCATATCTGGTGATGACAATCCACAGCAAAAGTCCTCATCTGTAAAATTCAAGTTATATAAAATCGATTTTATATTTTATTACAAAAAACAAAAGATCTATTTAATTATTCATCTGCAACTATTATTGAAAATAAAATCTCAATTAATAATTTAAAGTTATTAATTACACCGATAAATAAAAAACAATTAAATTTAAATTTATTTTAGTGTAAACATATTAATTTTTATAGAATTCAAAATTAATTTACTGATAATTGATTGACAGAATAAAGGCAAAGAGAAAAAAAAAAAAACATAATAAGTAGTAAGATAGTTATAGTCGGTGAAGTCCGATTATATGATACCCTACAACTTTGTGCGTGTGCTTGAAAGTATGGTATCTTTGGCCAATGGTGAACCGGTATTTAGATATCTATAAAACATTATATGATTTATGAACTTTAAGGTGATTCCCGTAAGAGGGCCTTATATGGGAGCTATGGTCAATTATGGACCGATCTTCATGAAATTTCGCATAAAGAATTATACTTATATAAAACTTATTTGAACCGAATTTCATTAATAATGCTATATTTAAGACGTTTCACTATGGGAAATGTTTGTCATTTTCTGTTCATAAATCTGTAACTTTTTAAACCTTAGTATTAAATGAAAAAATAAATAAATAAATAAATAAATAAAAAAAATTGTACCAATAATCTTGAGAATATTTTATATAACATTATTTAATATGAGCTAAATCAATATTTCGCAAACTCTCTTTAAATTTGTAAAAATTATGACATTTAGAGGAACGAACATTAAAGACCTTTTCTTAAAGAATTAGTGTAAATACTTAATTTAAACCTTGATAATAGAACACTATTTGGTTAATTTCCCGGAAATTCAGCCGGACGGACATAATATGGCCACCATATAATTTCGGAATAATCTGTACTAAATGATTAATTATTTAGTATTATCTTATCTTGCTTTATAAAAATTTTCATTGTAATGGATTAACTGGAATCTGAGGTATTAATAAAAACGTTACACAGTGGGGTTAATCGCAAAATTTTTGGTAATAAATTTGTATCTCATAAACTACTGGAGGGATCGAATTGAAATGTATGGAAAAGTAATAGAAAAAGAACGTAGCTTTCAGAAACATTATCTTATAGTCTGTAATAATACGATGTAAGCCAAATGGTGTCAAAGTTGACCACCTCGAGTATGTAAAAGTTTCAAAAAATCGTAACTTCTATAAATCAAGTTAAATTTCAAAGATCTTTCTATTTCTGTAAAATTCTTGGCGAGATAAAGTTATCTCTTAAAATTTGAATTTTTAATTTTTTGCCTTGATTTTATTTAGTTTTTCCGGAATTAGTCCCGAGATATATGGAGGATAATAAAAAAATGCTAATATGCTTTTTTGTGCAATTAAATAAAAAAGTGTTTTGAAAAGTTGTCTCTTTTCATAAAATCTGGCCTCCTGCATTCGGTCGGGAAGCAGTTTGGTGCTAAATCGATCTAAATATATTTTTTAATGAAATATAGTCAATAAATTTAAAAAAAAAAAATTCGCGTAACATTTTTTATTAATAGATAAACATTTTTTCTAAAGTTCACCATTTTCGACCAATGCTGAATGAGGGGCGCGAATCTAAATCAATTTTAAATTTCTTTATTGACCATTTATGAAGCCTTGTCTTTTGAAATATGTAAAGTAAAAATTTATATTAATAAAAGTAAAAGAATTGTACTATATTTTTTGTAAAAATTTTTGAAATATTAATTTCAGAGTACTGATTTTGAAAAATTTTCACGGCTTGACGAATTGAAATAATCCAAACACTTTTTCAGCATATTATTTCGGAATATATTATAAATTACAGAATGTTTTCAAACAAGTTATATATCTCAGGACTATACATTTTCACTCAGAATTAATTCCCGAAACACCAAATTAATTCGAGGCAAAAAATCAAATAACTCAAAATTCAAGCATAAATATTTTTTAACTGTAAGCGATAACTTAGGTCAATAAGCATATTTCTTCTTTATCTCGCCAAACGCTTTACAGAAGTAAAAAGATCTGAAAGACTAGGTCCTACTCTAAAACTTTTTTATACATTTCAATTTGATCGGACCAGTAGTTTAGGAGGTACATATTTATTACCAAAAATTTTGCGGTTGGCCCAAAAAATTTGTGTGATAACAGAACGCAAATTTTTAATGTAAATAAGTATTTCGAAGTAATTTCATTTCAATTAAAAAAAAAATAATGAAATAAAATGTTTAGTCCAAAATGCGTATACACCAAGTCACTTTTAGTATCAATTACGGTTATAATAGTGAATCACATACATGTTGGCCATGTTTTTTAAAACTATTTTATTGGTATAATTACGTCCGTCCATATGTCCGGGGCAGAGACAATGTTTAGATATCAATCTTTTGTTTTATATTAATTTAAGCGTAGAAATAAAGGAAGCAACGAATATGTATTCCATTAAAAATTATCTTTTCACCCAAAATACTTGTTGTAATCTGTACAAGAATTTTAACCACGGTTTTACGGAAAGTTCCACAAAGTTTAAGATCCGAAAATAATGTTCTTCAAAATGTGCTAACTTTTTGTTCAAATATTTTTTCATTCAAAAATACTAAATTTAAAGTTATATTGGTTACAATTTTGAAATTTTTTCATATAATGTTTCATGATAAGGATGTCAGCTTTGCAGTAAATTTAAAATTTAATAAAATTTCCAATTTTTTTTTAAAAATATTAATGATCAGTTCGTATTCTGGCATTTCCCATAGTGCGTTTATGGGCGTTAAACAACTACTCCAAGAGGTTCTGTGAAACAATGGATTGATTATGGCCGATTTCAATAGTATTTGTAACAAAATTATTATTCGTGCCAAATTTCGTTATATGTCTTCAAAACTGTAACCTCTACTTTGTTCATAAAGTTTAAATGAAAAGACAGCAAGCCAGACGGACGGACGTCGTTACTATTCGTCTACACCTTCCATTGTAATGGTAAATGTAGACGGCTTATGGTTGAAGTTTAAACATGGCTGCCTATATAAATATTTCAAAATCGATGCTTTAACATGATGTATAAACACCAATTCATGTCTACTGTAGACGGTATATTAAGTCGGTACGGACCACCTGTGATGGTGTAGGGTATAAAAACTAGTAATTTGTATACATAATTGCAAATCCTTAAGATATATGTATATAGAAAGTATATAGCAATAAAAAACACATATATACATATACATCTATGTTTGTAGACATTTTTGCAGTATGGTTAAAATAATTCTTTAATATTGTTGTCACTGCATAATCATAACACGGATATCACAACTGCATAGATTTAACACATGTTTGTGTAGCCATAATATGGTTGTGCCAAACATAATATGGTTATATTTTATCTTTATTATTTTATATATATATATATATATATATATATATATATATCTTTTCTTTTTGCCACAAGAATATTGTGGTAGGGTGAAAAATATTATGACTATGCAATGACCATAATATTATAGAATTATTTTCACCATATTGTAAAATTGTCGTGGTTTATTTTTTACATTTAATAATTATTGTTGCTCATTATTTTAGTTTTTTAATATATTTTAAATTGTTGAAACACGAGTATGTAGTATAAAACACAGACATTTTAAGTACCTACATACACATGCATTTTTAATGGACAACTCATGAAACCGGAAATAACAATATATCCGGACAATTTATTTTAATGTAGCCATTATGAATGCCATCGTATCATTGGTTTACTGCAACTACAACTAAAAACTCTTGTATTTACTAACATTTCTATAAAAATACACAACTTGTAGAAGGCAACATAATATAATGAAAATAACAAGTACTTTAGTAAATGAAAATTTTCTATAATTTCTGAAATATTTACTTGTTCAACACAAACAATACATGATGCCATCAATGGCGTTGAAGATGATGTCGATACAAGAACACTTTGCCCCACAATTAATTCTTTAGAAATTTGTCTTCTTCATATTTCAATATTCTTTTTTTTGTAGCATGCAGACAGACACACATACAAGAATACATATATATACACATACTTATGAATATACAATATTAACTTACCATTTACTGGCGGTAACAATCGTTTATCGTAACGTTTTTTCTCCAACAATAAATCCAAAATTTCTTTGTCTGAGCTTGACTCGTCAAATCTGAAAGTGAATCATTGAAAGGCAATGGCGAAAGAAAAAAGAAATATTTGTTTCATTGTTAGTGACAAAACAAAAAGAAATAAATTTGAAAAGCTTAACAATTGAACAATTAAAGTGTTAGTTGGGTAAAAGATATGACAACAATTATGAGTATAATACAAACAGTTTAAGTTAGCCAGATGCGTATTTTTCAACTTAATTTTTACAATTATAGCAGTAAATATACTTAATTAGAATAAATATGAATTTATCAGCTAACTAATTTATTTATTTATGTAAATATTTTTTTAAGTATTTTTCTGAGTGATATTTAAGGGTATTATTTTCTCTGGCTTACCTTCTGTGTACTGTCAATTGTCAAATTAAAACATAATTTGATCAATTTAATACAAAAGTTTTAATAAAAGTTTTGATAAATAAAATATATTTTAAACAAGTGCAAAATCAAAGTAAGATTAAATAACTAAACAAATGTGAAAGATAATTAAAAATATGACTTACGAATAAATTATAAATACAAATCTACTACTACAACGCCTGAAATATTTATAACACCAAATTAATGTTGGATATTTCTATGGAATTATCAATGCAGCTCTGCTAATATTTGGCGCATATATGAAGACAACTAAGGCAATTTTTTCATATGTAAAAAAATTGGCTTTGTTACTCCGGTTTAAAAATAATGAGACTTTTATTTAAACTTCAAATGAAAAAATTATAAGATCAAACATAAGGAACTATTTTAAACATTTTAAAAAATCAATAATTTTTAAGAAATTATAACATTTTTTGCTCGCATTATTAATAGGGGCTATTCTGAGTAATGTCAGAAAAAATTTATGATACAGTGGGACAAATGTATTTTTGGAATATAATCAATATAAAACTAAAATACGTCTAAAGGATCAATTAAATTATTTTTAAGGAATCACATTTTTTTTAACTTTAATTAAGTATATCTCCTAAACTAAAGTTCAGAAAAAAATCATTTTTTGCGCAACCAAATTTCAAAGTGTTGGCTTTAGTTTCCTGAAGAAATAAAAAATATATATATTTTGTTATACTAAAATTATGCATTTATTTATAGAGATGTATTTCTGTGGTACTTTTTCGTGTGTCACTTGAATAAGGAATATTTTAAAACTAAGCAAACTGTAATTTATTTTTAAATTTTAGGTTATAAAAATGAAAGTTATTATCTTCTAGCATTCAATTAGTAATGAGTACTGCCACCATTTTTAGAAATAACCTCAAAAATGGGATTTGGCATCGACTTGTATAATGACTCTAAGTAATTTAGCGAAATTAATCTAAAAGTTGAACACCTTGTTGATTAATTCATTGTTTTACTGCTCTGGCGGTATGAATCGGAGCGTTGTCGTGTTGGTACGTCCAAGGTATGTGTCCAAAGAAATCATTAAATTTTGGAAATGCTTCCTCCAGAATCTTTTGTAAATCGTTGCAGGCATTTTGTTGGATACAAAAACCAATTCTATGGTACCATAATACGAAATGGCACCCCATACCATTATTCCGCCCTCATGGCTGTGTCTGCGGCTCAAACATAATTCCTCCTTATTTAGGTCATGGAAGTAATAGTTATACCCGTCGGTACCATCAATATTAAACTTTTTTCATCGGAAAATACAACTTTAAACCATTTGTCGGACCATGTTATTGTATTTTTGGCAAACTCTAGACGTTGTGATTTACGTTTTTCATTAAGTGGTGGTTTTTTTGCAGTTTTCGTCGGACTATGTATGGGCACGACTTTAAAATATGGTGCAATGTTCTTAGACTGGCACTGAATCAACTTTTTCAACGTATTTTTGATATCGATATGATGAATTTTATGCAATTCTAAGAATTTTTCGTCTTTCTTTTGGAGTTGTTGCCATTTTCTTCCGCCCTTTCATGTTTTTTCCATATCTTTCTACGTTATTTAAATAATTGTACACAACTGTCTTTCCTCTATTAATGTTTTTGGCTATTTGTACCGGATTCTGACCCTGAGATTTCAAAATCAGAATTTTTTCTTTTTCAGAGTTATTAAGAGCCACTTCCCATTTTGAATAAAAACTATTTAAAAGCTATCAAATTAAAAATCTAGCCGTTTATATTGAAAGAAATTTATCATAGCCTTCTTGATTAATATTAAAAGAACTCCTTATTCAAGTGACACAGGAGATAGTACCACAGGAATATATGTCTTTAAATAAATGCATAATTTTAGTATAACAAAATATGTATATTTTTATTTCTTTAGGAAACTAAGACCAACACTTTGAAATTTGTGATTCCTTATTCAAGTGGCAGGCATTGTATATATATATATATATATATATATATATATATATATATATATATATATATATATATTGCTGTTTATTTTTTTAGTTTCGGAATAGATTTTGTGCAAAATATGAAAAATGAATTTATTTTAATAAATTCATAAAGATTCATATGTCTAGCCTTAAATTTTTGAGTCTTGTGTAAAATAGTTAATTTAGAAAAATTGACCGCTATATCGATCACAAAGTAATTTATAATTATCGTTAGACAATTTGGTACAATAAATCGTTTCTTGTGGGTCTGAAAATGTGCTGCTACATTTTAATGAAATTCATAGTAAGAGTTATAATTAATGTAAGTTGCCTTTTGTCTCAACTATACTCCTGTGAAAAGCGTGGATTATTAGTGTTTATATTATTTCTGATACAAAAATTAGAAACTGGATATAATATGTTTCAAAATAACTATAAGCAAAGGCATAATAAATTCCGGCGCAATTTAAACAATCAAAATAATTACTTTATAAGAAATATTTACTAAATATCTTTAATAGAGTTACTGGTTATTGCGATTGACAAATGGGCCTATTTTTTTTTTAGATATGATAAATATTTTCCCAACAATTCTGCACAGGACCTTCCCTAACTAAAAAATTTAAGGATAGAAATGCATTTTTTACGTATTAAAATAAAATAATTTTATATATTTTGAACTTCAGTAGGTATGAAATTACAGAAACAATCATAAACAGAATTTTCCACTAGTTTTTTATATACAAAGACAAAAAATTAACTTAATCAAACCTTTGGACATATATATTGCTTTATACTGATTATATCACAAAAATATATATGCTCCACTGTACCAAAAACTATTTCTGATACAACTTATTACACCCCTTATTTATATTTCGAACAAAAAATTTAATAATTTTCAAAAAAGTGTTTGATTTTCTTCTAAATGTTTAAAGAGTAACTCATGTTTGGTCTTATAAATATTTCGTTCGGAGTTTAAGTAAAAGTCCCGTTATTTTTATATAGGAGTAACGAAATTATATGAAAAATTTGCCTTATACTTCCATAGAAATATCAAAAACAAATTTGGTCTTATAAATATTTCGGTGGGTGTATTAACTTAGCACAAAATTTAATTTCAATACTATGAATTATTTTGTATTTGAGAGAAATAAATAGCGTGTAAAATATCTTTGATATGAGTTGCTAATTTTATTAGGCTATTACACTTTACGTTGAGTTTATAATAGACAAATTTGTATCTAGACAAACGTCAAATTTTGTGTCTGTATTACAGATAATTTTTTATCTTTGTCAATTACAGTTGAAGAAGTATGTCATAATAAACCATGTACAGTGGTCCCAAAACACTTTTTTGGAAATAATTTTGTAATTTTTGAACCGTTAGAGATATCTAAACAAAATTTCATATGGTCAGAGCTGAGGCGTTTTCGAGTTGGTTTGTATTCGCGTCCCTAGCGGGTCACGGGGTAGGTAGTTTGTTACTTCGACTATGTCTATCTATGACTATCTGTATGTATTTTTTTTAAGTTCGACAAAAATTCATTTACATATGGGTAGTCCTTATAAATCTTTACAAAAAAAAAAAAAAAAAAAAAAACAAAACATGCTTCCATGTTTAGGGTATTTTTTTTTTAGTTTAAGATATATTTATGTCATAGCATCATTTTCGGCCAAGTTTTTTAAAGTTTTTTTTTTTTAACTTGGGGGCCTTAATTTTGCTCTTAATAGAAAATTCTAAAGAATCATATAAATATATCAATCCGGTAAAAAATTATATTAATATGAATTTAAAACTTTAAAAAAATTTAATATTTTTTGTGTTATTTTCCATAAAGGTAGTAAGTAATATTCTTCAACTTCTAAAATATATTTTTTTTTTGTTCCGGAATATAAAATTTTTGTAAAGGTTTCAAAATAAGTCTTAACGGAAATGCGTGTAAAGCAAAATCGTAGACGCTTTAGCTAACGTTTTCCCCCCAAGCCCTATGATTTTTATAGACGTTTATAAGGATTACCCACATGCAAATTTTTTAATATTTAAGTCATAAATGAATATTTGGCGAATTTTTATAAAAATTACGTACTCAAAGTGACTACCTTTGGAACATATGCTCCTCCAAATCAACTAAAAAACAACTCAGCTCTGATGATGAGAAATTTTATTTAGATATTTTAGAATTATTTCAAGAAAAAAAAAATCATTTTGGGACCACTCTGCCATGTAGAAAATACCTTTTATCTAGACCAAGTTGAAAGCACTCGAACCCTAACAACTTTGTCTTGACTCTAAAACAATACTGACAAATTCAGTCTTCACTAGGCAAATTTTTATCCTGAGAAAATGTTGACTCTTGTATTGATATAAATTTGTCTAGTATTATAGGGATAAAAATTTGTCTAATGAAGACTGAATTTGTCAGTATTATTGCATCATTAAAATAAAATTGTCAGAGTTCGAACTCTTACAACATTGTCTTGACGTTTTTTGGTAAAAGACGCCATTTTACTTTTTGCATGGTTTATTATGACATAAGTGTTTACCTATAATTGGTAGAGA
Organism: Protocalliphora azurea; assembly: GCA_932274085.1. NCBI lineage: Eukaryota > Metazoa > Arthropoda > Insecta > Diptera > Calliphoridae > Protocalliphora > Protocalliphora azurea. The sequence goes on from OW026522.1 coordinate 44,671,546, forward strand.
TAAAAAAAACTATCTGCAATTTAGACAAAAATTTGACGTTTGAAACATTTTAAATTTATTTATTAGAAACATTATAGTTTCTTCAAAACATGTATAAAAAATTTTACTATTTTAAAATTTATAGAAGACTTTTCTTAAAATAAAAATAAAAATAAAAAAATGCAAATTGTGTTTACAGGATCACATTTCATAAGTTTGAGCCTGAATATTTTCGAAATGGTTATAGTTATCAAAATAATTTTTGCACACGTTATAAAGTAGTTAACGAGAATTTGATTTTAATTTTTTTTCTTGATATGGAATTGAGATAACTACAATTTTTTTCTTTGCATAATCAAGAAAATTATGGATAGTTTCAACATATTTTTTAAAAAAATTTAGAATTTTTATTTCAAAAGTTATAAGACAAAAACGCAAAAATGTCATGGCAAAAAATGGGTAATTTTTAAGTCATAAAACATAATGTGGAGCGTGTTTTTAATTTGTCTTGCTTAGTAAAATTTAGAAATGTAAAAATATTTAACATCGGTTCGTATTTGTGAAAGTTACAAGATCCGATGTGTTTTTCATCCATGAGGAGTTAAACTTTCACCCACTGTAGCGCCCACCGTACTTAAGTTACATACTCCAACAAACAATATTCTAAAAGCCTAATTTTTTCCCTATGGTTGTTTAAAATTTCGTTGAAATCGGTCTACGCCCATTTGGCCACGATCCTTGAATTTTTGCCATAATTAGAATACTTGATTTACGTAAAAAATAAGAATCTGTTATAAGGTTTTTGGGGATGCTGATTACGATTTTGTAGTAAAAAATTGAAAATAGCGGATCCAATATGGTGGCCAAATTTTTTTCCTTATTGTTTGACAATAAGAAAAAACCAAATATAATCAAATTTGGTTTTTGATTTTTCGAATTGGGAAATGCGGAACCAATATGTCGGATTAAATTGGGCCACGATACGTACATTTTGACCATAATTAGAACTGTTGATAAACATAAAAAATATATCAAATATAATGTTTTTGAGGACGCTGATCACGATTCTATATATATATATATATATATATATATATATATATATATATATATATATATATATGTATTTATATATATAGTTAGTAAGTGTAATTTATAATCTGTTGCAATTAAGTATTCTTTTATTTAGTGTTTTGTTGCCGCAATATTGGATAAGCCATTTTGTTTTCTCTTTGATGGATCTAAAATCATCAAAAATTAATAAAACAATAACTCTTTTCATTTTCTTCATTTTTATCAAACAAATTTTTACTCAATATTGACTTTATAAATGAAGGGCTTTTTTTTTAATTAAGGGGATATAGTTTACGAATTTATGAAATTTAGCAAAAAATTTAGATAGAAAAGATCTTAGGGAAAACAACATGTTATATTACAACAACTTATATCTCTTGGCACTACTTGGCACTGAGCATGATTTTGGTGAAAAATCAAATTTTTGACAAAAAATATTTCCATTTTATATGAAATTGCCTTATAATGTCATGACATTTTGTTTTATTTAGATATTTATTTTAGGCTCTTTCACCTGAGACCACTATTTATAATAAATAAAAAAATTCCAGCAAAAATATGTTATTATGAATTTAGCCCCTTACTATTAATTAACGGTAAGCCGCATTAATATAGAAATTTATTGTCATAAAATCTAAAATATATAGATTAAAGATCTTTATAAAATTTTCCCTTTATCGTTTAAAGGATTTACATTCATTACTGCAAAAAATCCCACTGTGCACCTTTTACTGAAAGTAAATCTGAGTCGACTTAAAAAAATTTAATTCCGCACGTTAGATTATTCTTTAAGATCGATAAATTATTTCACCAAGCTATCATACAATTATTCTTCTTAAATGGAACCTTATATATAAGCACCGTGTGAGCTTAAACCACTCTACCAAATTCTTAAGAATCGTATGTATTGCCGAAAATAATCATAAGGTCTATAAATGCAATATATGTACGAATAAATGTCATTTTACTATTAAAATTCACAAAAATCGGTTCATATTTTATCATCTCTTAGAAAAGGCCTCTCTACGAAAATTACTTAAATGCGTACGGGCATTATGTAGTCGATATTGACCGGCTATGAAATTTTTACTTGTTTCTTATCATAAAGAAAGAAATTCATATACCTTTAAAGGTACCCGGACAAAATCCTTTAATGGCATTTTATCTTCTTAAATAACAAAATTGAGATAAAGCGTAATCGTTAGTTGCGGGCTTAGAAATAGTTGGATCGAAATATAATCTTTCACAAGATACTAAAGCATTGCTTCTTCTAATATACACTCTTGAAATGGAAAATAAAAATGTCGAATAGAAAAAAAAAAAAAAAAATAAATAAATAATTAAAACAAAATTCAAATGTATAGTACACTTTATTATTTCATTCAATATTTTATGAATACGTGTTTAAAAATATACAAATAAATAAACAACAAATAAACAATAAAAGGAAATAAAAGTAAAATTACATGCATATAAATTTACAGCCAATTACGAACAAAAGATTGGTTGGAAAATTTTGAAAGTATTTTAGGAGTGCACTTACTTCGACCAATCGATGCCTTTACTGAAATTGATTCAAAAAATATTAAAAAATACAATTTTAAAATAGTGTTAGATGAAAAAAAAAAATAATAATAAAACTCAATACGAGTATTAAAATGAATGAGTAAATATTTAAAAAAGTGCTCTTGAAATGATAGAAACTAAATGAAAAAAAAAAAAAGAAATCTAAATTTATTTTAAAAGATACAACAGTAATCATGCTTGAATTAATGTTTTTTTTTTAATAAATTTCTATTTCATACTGATTTTGAAGACGTAGTTATGTAATTTGTTTCTAAGTAAGTTAAAGTGTTTTAAGTTTGATTACAACAACAACAACAAAAAAATTGCCTCAATAATTCCAAAATGAAATCTTACCAGTAGTCTAGCAAAACCCCAGAAGGGATTTTCAAACTTAGTTCGAGTTTCGGTTTATCGCCTCCTGAAGTTCGAATTTTTTAGAGCTCTTTTTTTCAATATGATTGAAAATAAAACAATTTTAATTATTTAATCCAAAAGTATTATGTGTTTTTATTGCTTAATAGAGTACCACCATTATTATATGCATTAGATTTTTTTATTTACTTTATTTAACTTGAATTTATATTTAAACTACTGAACCGAAATTAAACTTATATATACATATATAAGCATATATCATTGAAGGAAGTACTGATTGGATGCCACGCCCACTTTTTTATAAAATGGTTACTTTGCTTCTTAGTAAACAAATTTCAAAATTCATTAATTTTTTGATGACTATGGTGAAAAAATATTCCATTATTATAAAAGTGGGAGAAAAAAGGCGTGGTACCCATACAGACTAAATTTAATAATATACAGCATTTTATGTTCCTTGTGTATATAAATTTTGATGTGAGTTGTATTAGTAGCATCAAAAAAGTAGCAAAATTAAGTTTTACTGAAAGTGACCCATAAACTGGGAGTGGCATCCAACTTTTATTCTAGTTTATAGTTTTCCCCAAAAACTTGATATATGTGCTAAATTTCATTTGAACTTTCAAAAAAAGAATTGTTTACAAAAAGTGGGTGTGGCATTTTTATTAATATTATGGTATCCTTTCGGTGGATATATCGTGTGCTTAACTTAACTCGGTTGAATAATGTGACTGTCATATTTTGCAAAAAATCTTATTATAAAAAGTGGGCGTAAAAGGAGTAGGATATTTTATAAAAACCTTACATAATATCTAAGAGAAGCTTTAAATTACATAAAACAATAAGTACCCATAAATACATTGAAAATTGATGATTTAAATTTCTTTTATTTTTACACATAATGAAAAAAGTGCTCCAAAATATCGGAAGTTTAAGAGTTCATAAAACCGAAATTTGAACTAACTTTGCAAAACCCTTTGGAGATTTTATTAATCACTTCGCGTTGCAATCATTGAGGCAGTATTTGATGTGTGTTATTGTCTTCAAAAGTGATCTAGACACATGAATGAAGTGATGTCAACAACTTACATGGGATGCTTATCTACGGATGTTGTATCCGATTTGGTGGTTGCAGCAGACGTGGTTGAAGTCAAATAACATAAGACCAATATGACACTGGAGGCGGTATAAAAATTGATCGTGTTGCGTAGAAAATTACAATAATTTTGACCAATGTAATTGAATGCAGCCATATGAGCAGATGATGTCTGATAATTGTAATTGTTATTACAACTTTTATTAAAACGTTTGCTGTTGCCGGTGTTGCTGCTAAAACTTTGAATATTTTTAGTGTTATTTATGTTTATGTCATGGTTATTGTTATTACATCGACTGTTTGAGCTAATGGCATCGTGGAGAGAGCAGGAATTTGAAATAGAAGTAGAAGAATTAGTAGTTGTTGTTGTAGTAGTAGTGGTAGTAGCAGAATTAGAAATAGTAGAACTAGTGAATGAGGAGGAGGAGGGGGTGTATTTCGATTTATTTAGTAAATGATGTTTTCGCTGAAAATAGCCCCTATATGGTTCAGACTTATTATGGTTGTTTGTATTGATGCTGTTTTTGTTATTACTGTTGCTGTTGGTAATGTCATCTTTTAGGCAATTTTTTATAAAGAGTGCATTAATGCCCATCAAAGATTCTGCCACTGTTACGCAATTGGCCATCACCTCCATTAAATTTTTTTTTAAATCGAGGGCATTCGATGCTAAGGAGGCTTTTTTATGTGAAATTGTCTTTTGCAAACCATGCTCTGTTGCACTGTGGGCATTAGTAAATGTGGCAAAGTCGTTGGTTTGAGTGGGAACACAGTTGCAGTGGCACAAATGCGGTTCGCATTGTTGTTCATTGCGTAACGTGTTTTTTGTGTGTTTTGGATAGAAAAAAGATAAATGACAGCGGCAGTAATTATTGTTGCTACAGTTGTTTCTACTAGTGCAGTTGTTATTGTTTTTGTTGTTGCTGCTGCTATAACTGTTGTTACTGTTGTTGGCGTTGATATAGTTTGAGGGCTTTAGATGTTGTTTTGTATGGTTTGCAATTTTGTCGACAATAAGATGTGGTGGTTGTTTATGTTGCTGTTCACAACAAAATCTATTGTGGCAGGCAAGTGGATAACAATTTATGCAGGATTCTTGTAGAACTTGAACGTGTTTGTTGTTGTCTTCTTCCGCTTTATCAAAATTGATCTTTTCTTGCGGAACAATGTTATTGCCCCGGTTTATGTATTCTTTCGACTCCAAACTATAAAAGTTGATTTTAATATCTTCTTTGGTGTTGTTGATGTTGTTGTCACCGTTGTTGTTATTGTTGTTGAAGTTGTAAATTTTACTAACAGTTGCAGTTGAAATCTTATTGGCTTTAATTATATTTGTAGTATTAATAGTTGGTAGCTTTTGTTGTTGTTGTTGTACTTGTTCAAGTTGGCAGTCGTCGTTAGTGTGATCTTTTGTAAATTGTTGATTTAATTTACTATAGTTGTTGTTGTTGTCTTGAATTAGCTTTCCCGTTTTGAAGTTGTTATTTTTTGTTCTAACATTTAAATGGCTTGTTGCTATTGTTGTTGCTGCTGTTGTTGTTGATGGAGATGTATCATTTATTCGAATAGATTTTTTGGCTGTTTCATAGGAACAGCCCATGTTATTGTTGTGGTCTGTAATTAGAAAAGAATTTGAATTTTTATTCAAATTACAATAGAACATTAAAAATAATTTAAAACATAACCCATCGACCTAAATTTAATAGAATAAATTTATTTTTAAAGCGATATACGATTTATTTTTATATGTACGGTAAAAGGGGAAGTATTCTTTTTTGTTTAAAGTGCCCTCTTTTCATAACCGTAAACGATATCTGCAAACTTTCTTTTGCACTAAAGACTTAGATATGTTGGTTTTAATTTCTGGCCTTTTAATTTTGACTATCTCTCCTTTACTTTAAGCTTTTTTATAAATTTCTGAAGTGACCAAAAAGGGCGCAACTACCTCAACCCATGGGGTAAATTTGACAAGTTATGTGGGTAGAACCGCTTGCCATATATGATGTTTTTTTATTTTATTTTTATATTGCAATTGAAAAAAAAACAAAAACTAATTTTTTTAATTGAATTTTATGTAACTGTTTTTCACGTTCCTGGAGGATAAGTTGGGTCGATCTACCGACAGTCTGGCAAGTGCTCCCCAGGAGGAGTCTTACGAATCAAAGATAATTTTCGTCACACTTTAAATGAATTTTTTGAAACACCTGCTGTTTACTTCTATCAAGTTTATAACACCGAACAAAATCTTTATTAAATTCCGAAAACTAAAAAAAGATATCACAGAAAATGCCTACAGCAAAATATACGGGAGAGTATTGAAAGAACATTTAATCACGCCTACCTTGTAGAATATCAAAAATATCAAAATTTGATCAAAAACAAAAAAAAAAAAAAAGAAAAAAAAATTACTTAGTGTCACAAGTGATTTTTTCAAGATAATTGGTAATGACAGATGTACCGCTATGACGAATGCTTCCCCTTCTACCCTACTTATATTTTGAAAAAAAGAGTCTAAACTTTTATTGGGCGAAGTGTAGCAGTTCCTTTATTTTTGGTCTCTGCTACCACGTAAAAATAAAATGTGTTATTATATTCAGCGTATCAGTGAGTGGTCTTTCCATAAAAACTTTTTTCACGAGTTACCTTAACACATAATAATTTAGAACAACCTCATGCCTAATCAAATCCGTTTTATTTTTATTTCAATATTATTAAGCCTTTGGCTTTAAGTATTTTATACAAAACCGCACAATTATGAAATATAAATAAAATATTATTCTGCTTTCAACTTGATGTTACATCGCAATCATTAAAGAATTTTTTATTTATTTTAATGTTTATAAACTTAAACATCAAAATAAATATTTTATTGTACTTAAATTGTATGAAAACATCCAAATCAAGCTAAACGAATTCAACTACAAACGATATTTAACCTAAATATGTATTTCATAACTTTGTAATGTTTGTTAAGAGATAATCTTTATGTAAATAAATATCATAAATAATTCAAATGAATACATTTTAGTCCATACGTTTACACTTTAAGAAAAAAATACGCATCTTTAATAAATTCATATTTATAAATGTAGAAAACATTATAAATTTTTAACTCTAATAGCTGGAAAAGGATAATACCTACTTTTTGCTAAGTGTAAAATAAAATATAAGAATACAGAATATTAAGCTGATCCAACATTGATACTAACATTTTTTTATGAGTGATCCTCATAAAATTCTACTTATATAAAACTTATTTATGTCGAATATTGATACTAACATTTGTATGTGATTTTTGCATGTTAAAGTAATTTTCAGTAGAGGGGTTATGGTTAATTAAGGACCGGTCTTCATGAAATTCGGCATAAAAATTGATACTTATATAAAACTTCCTTATATCAAATTTTATTAAAATATTGCTGTATTTAAGGCATTTATGATCGTTAAACACCTATTGTATGGGGCTAAGTGAAATAATGGATCTATGTCACTGTGCCCAAATAATTATTCGTGCTAAATTTCATCATGATATCTTAAAAATTGTGACCACAAGGATGGACATCGATAAAATTACTCAGGAAGTGATTCCGAGTCGAACGGCATACTTTAGGGTGGGTCCGAAAATTTTTTCTGTGTGTTACAAATATCATTAGAAACGCATAATACCCCAATCACCTACGGTGGTGATGGTATAAAAGTAAACTGAAAACAAGCACAAGTACCTATTAAATGAAAATCATATTTAAAACAATTAAAATAAATACACATTATACATATATGTATTCATGTATATGACAGTGAGTGTATTAACATATACACACACATACATATGTAATTCATACGTCTGCCTGTCAGTATTTGATAAATTTTATGCGAAAAGTTATAGTTGTAAATTTAACTTATAAACTAGAAATTTTCCCGTTATTATTTTTCAGTTATTCTACCATATTCACATAATTAAATTTTAAATTAATTCATTTTTAAATTGAGAACTTTATTTTTTATTACAGGATTTAAAATTTCTCTACTATCATTAAATAATAAATATGCAAAGATATTACAATTTGTAAGATCTAAATTCTCTTGAATGATTTGATTTAACACTTCTCAGACAGCCCAAAACCATTTTGAAAGTATTTATCTACACATCAAAGGATTTAAACAATAAATGGTTTAATTTTTTTGTAAAAAAAAAAAAAAAAATAAAATCTGCTTGAATATTTCTGAGAATAAAACAGTGTGTGTTTAGAAATTTAGTGATAGTAGATAATGAGGATAATAAGGATTTAAAATTCCATTTAAGAGTAAATGATTTAAGGGAATGCCATAATTTTGCTAATGTTTATGGGTACCAGTCAATTATAACTAAGCATGTATGTATGTATGTATATATGTATATATGTATGTATGTATGTATGTATGTATGTATGTATGTATGTATGTGATACAATAATTATGTGGGAACGTTTTAAAAATATTGTAACTAGGATTTCGTTCCCGGGAAGCGTCGGGAAAAAATTTCTGGGAAAAAGGGCAATTTTTCCTAGTCCCGAGAATTTAAAATCATTTAGCAGCATTTTTTAATTATTTTATTCTATTATCACATCGGCAATACAGAATTATATTGCATTATTATTTTTTTTTTATAAAAGTATAATTTGTATTATTTATTGAACGAGTTCAATTTCAGTCCAAAGACAACCGTTTATTCGGAATAGATTAGGAGGCGAGCAGCAATAACACCGACATACAAATTAAAAAAAAAATTTAAATTTGATTTGGGAAGAAGAAAACGACTATCTTCGAGAATGCTACTTTTAAAGAAACTTTTAAGGTACATCAAAATCGGCAAAGTTATAAAAATTAAAATATTTTCACTATTCATTCCAGTTTACAATAAAGGAAATTGAGAATTATTTTTCTCATTCTTTACAACGCAGCATGCGCATGGAATTGGTATGAAACATTCTGCTTGTCATAAAATACATCTAACCACATCAATTCTATAAAAAAACGTTTTCTTAAAAGCTCAGTGAAAGAATATAGATTTTCACTTTAGTGACCATATTTTAAAAAATGTATTAATTTATCCAAATATATTTCTCTAAAAAAAAACTTTTTTTCTGGTAGATTTTAACCAATCAGGGAATTTAATTTTCCCGGAAAGCGGGAAAAAATTTTCAACATCGCGGAATTCTCGGGATCCCGGATTAAAAATATTAGCTATTGTTAATCGATTTAAGTATAACATATGAGATACATAAAGAATGTAAATCTTTGCATTAAGAGATTTAAAACAGGAGAAAAGAGAGCCAGATCTATTGATTAATCAACTCGATTAAAAATTAATTTATGTAGGTATTCATTTTCTTAAAAATTTAGATATACTAAATCTAAAAATTTATTTGGAAATGTTTTAAAGAACTTTAGTATAATACATATATGCAAAGTCTACTGATAATTAGGTATGTGATGAAAATCGATCGTTTTAAAATCAACGGTTTAAAAAGATATGATGATTTTTGATCGATTTCAAAAGTAATTTTTGAAGCAATTCTAGATTTTTTCTTTACAAGATGCTGGAAAATTACCACAACACTATAAATACATCACACATAAATACTTTCGGTATCAAATATTAAAAAACTACAAACTGACAAGCACTTTTACCGAAAACTCTGTTGTGACTCAAAAGTGAGTTTTAGCGGTATAAAAGAGTACGTTGCTTCAATCTATTGCGTATTAAATTTAGTTAGAAATACCATTATAGATTGAACAGATCTTCTTGGGGATAACAGAGAAAATTTTTAAACTTTTACAGGAAGAAATTTCTGAAAAACATCTTATGTAACATGACCTGTTAGAATCTCTCCTTACTTCGCTTCTTATTAGATTTCTGTAAGACAAATTCACCGTTTTACCAGTAATACTTTTTCACTTGGTGGCCTCAAGAGCTGAAATAGATGTATATCTAGATGTTTAATTAAATCTATTTAAAATAAGTCTATCATTAGACAGTGCTGTCAAAGTCGTTAATGAAAGGAGTCATCATGGAGTCATCCCATACCTTAAGACACACTTATGAAATTGTGTTTGATATGCATTTTCTAGATGGGTTTTTTAATCCACATTTTATTAAAAAAAATTACTAAAATTAATTATTTTTTTGCAAAAATTTAAGCAGTTTTCTTTTCCGGACTAAGGTTGAAATTACTCGATTATTCGAGAAACATTTTTTTATTCTTTGCGAAGGAACAAAATTTTTAAATTCAGAATATAAAATTATTCGATAAATTTATAACGATTAATCAAATAATTAAATAATTTTGTTAAATTATTATGTCTTGTTGAATTTATAAATGTAAAAAGTTTTGTTTAGTTCGAAAATCCTGAAGAAAATGATTGGAAATTTCGTTAGGATGCTTAAGTCTCAGTATTAAAAAAAAAAAAAAAAAAAAAAAAAAATAGAATAGAATAGAATAGAATAGAATATAATAGAATAACTTTTCTAAAGATTTATTTAAACATCTTACAGTGAGAATATACAGGAGACGTATAAGTTATTATTAAATTCTGTAAATTTTCCAGCGCATATTTTTTTTCATATTCATCAAAAATTGAAACAAAAGTATATGCAAATGCGTTATCTTTGAGAATTTTTCATTTATTATTTATTTCAAAAATTATTTTAATAATTCTAGTGATGTGGAAATAGCCGAAGATTCTGAAATGTATAACGATGATATCAAAAATTAAAAAAAAATAGATTTTAATAGTATTGATTCATTTAGAAGAATAATAATCGTTTTAAAGCCAAAATGCTTAATTATGTTCCTTATGAATGATAATTTTAAAATAAATTTAATTTAATTAAATAATTTTTCTGTAATTTGAATACGTTCTTAATTTTTGGAAATTTTTTTATTCTATGTTAACGAATTGTTATTTTTAGGTTTGTTTTATTTTAATAAAATCAAGAATTGATTTAAAAAATACTAGCTTTTGATTTTTTTTTAATTTGCAATTGATTATATGAACAATAATATTTTATTCTTTATTCATTCGATTAATCGAAGAAAATTCAAATTTTATTCGATCATACGGATAAATAAAAAAAAATATGAAGTTTTATTCGATCAAAAAGAAAAAAAAAGAAGGAAAAAATAACAAAAGGAAAAATCTCTGTGCAACAAAAATTTTTTCTAATTCCCAGGAATGAAAAAAGTTCGAAAATTCGGAAATCTAATCTTATACAGTTTAGAAAAAGAAAACAAACGTGTATATACTTCTTAAAAAGGATAAAATCTTAGACTCAAAACTATTACTTTTTATTTTATTTCTTATTTCTTTTGGAAATATTCAGCTTATAAAGTTGATTATAATTTGGCGTGATATTGTCTCTAAATAACTGCGATATATTGGAACAATCGCGCTCTATGCTGACCGATCATTGGCGCCATATTTCTTTGGATAAAAAGTCTAAGAGCTACCAGAAAAAGTGTATTATTTAAGACATGTAGCATTTCAACTTATAATAAGCTTTCAATAATTATTGAAATTATAATTTATTATATTGCAGAGATTTATGGTTTCCTTAAAAGTTTTCTGTGTGACTGCGATGTACTTTATCGGAGCTTATATTACTACATCTCTTAATGTTGAAATTAATTTTTGTTTCTCTGAGAGAATGGAAAATTTTGTTCATAAGGTTACAGCTTGGTCCATTTTTAATTAGTACTTTAACAAGAATAGAAGGTCCTAAATTTTCCGTCTAAGCGATTTTAAAATTTGTATTACTCTCATTTTTTCATGATTGTGGCGAGAATATGGGGAGAATATTTTTGATCGTCAATGAATTAAATTTGATACGTGATGAAATGAAACCAAAACTTTTCCGGTGATTGGAATGAGTATTCTTACGAAATCCGAAACCCATTTTCCATATCTTTATTTTACTGTTGACCTGTAATATTACCAGAGAAGACAAAAATGCCTTTTTTGTCTTTTTATACTCTTTTGTTTTTCTTTTGCTTATTTTAAAATTTTATGAATATGAATTATTTTTCAAAATTATCGGATTTTTATATCTATTTAAGCGAATTTTGTCTGTATTAATAATCTGTAATAAATACAAATTATGTCTAACTCCTTATGTTTAATGTGCTATAAAAATTAATATTGTTGGTATCATTTGTCTTTAAACGCTTTAATGTTATACTTACCGTAAAATAATCTTTTGTAAAAATTCACTATAAAAAAGCACGACAACGAAATTGATGAAATATTTCAAATAAATCCAATTTACAATACAAAAAAAAAAAAAAAAAAAAAAATATTATATACTACAGTAAATTCTGATCATGAACTTATTAGCAGTTTATATTTAAATAAGCTTTTAATATGTAAATCCACTACATCAGTAAGTTGTAAGTTTCGCAAATAAAGAAAATTCATGTTTAACTTAATGATATGTCAGAGAGCTCTCACTTATTCTAATATATAATTTAAAAAATGTGCTTTTTTGATATTTTTTTTTGCTATAAAAACACATATTATTTGGTATTTTTTTGCCTTCTCTGGTTATTACAAAAATAAATTAATTTATTTTAATAAAGGTAAATCTTCTCAACTTCTTCTCATGGTCCCACTCCAAATTTTATATATCGTCGCTGTTACGACAAAAACAGTTATGTGTTTTTATTAGGTTTTCAGGAGAGTGAAAAAAACTCTTTTGTTTTGTAATTTGACAAATTCCTTTGAAATTTATACGATTAGTTGGAACCTTAGTGCAATTACTTCAGATATTACATAAACAAAAATAGGGATTATTATCTAATAATAAGAGAGCGATAATAAAATGTTTCAAAAAACTACACATAACTCATTTTGATGTAACATTTTTTGTAAAATTATTTTTGGATTTAGAATATTTTTACACATAACTATTTTGGTTCGTAAAATTTTACTTTGAAAATTTTATAAAGTTTCCAAGAAATAACTTATTCCATGTTGATAAGGATTCTTAAGAATTAATTATTTCTTCTTCCTACTGTTGTCCTTAATATTAATAATGATGTCCTTAATATTAATAAGTGTAAAACAGCAGAAATAATTTAAGGATGTTACAAGGACAATACAATTTGCTGAAATGTATATTGCTGCATAAAAGACGACTGGCGTTTAATTTCTTTAAACCGTTTTATTCCGAGAAAGCAATTCTTTTTATTAAACGTAATAATATATAATATATAGAAAGAATATATGGAAAGATTATAATCTTAAAATGAAATAATTTATTAGTTATTTTAAGTATATAAATATTAATATTAATTAAAAATTAATAAGTTAGTGATTTAAATTTTCATAAAGTGCATGGAAATATGCATATTTTTTAAGAATATAAACTGTTAAATTTTAATTTACCTTTTTTGGGTTTTGATTACTGCAAAGATACAATTTTAGTTTGAGAAGTGTTTTTATTTCTTTTTTGTGGTAATAGTTTCCAGTTATCTGGGTGTAGAAACTTGTACATTAGTAAATTTTCTTCATATATAAAATTCCCCTAAATAATACTATTCAAAGTGCGTTCTCCAGAGCTTTTGTGGTTAATTTTTTTATTGTAATAGGATTAAATTTTGGTCCTTACTTTTAAACTAATGCGCCACCTTGTCAACATTATATATAGTTTTGCAAGAATTTAAAAATGCCGTTTTTTGAGATATAATGGTTTTATTTTTATATGTCCAACTTTGACTTTTGATAAAAATAAATTTTAAAAATATCGTTGCGAAGGTAATAAATTTGTATGTAATATGAAATCAGAGATCTGCAATCTATATTTTAGAAGTTATTAGCAATTAAACAAGTAAAACTCTTTTAGCGTTTTTTTTTAATTTTTAAAACGTCAAATTTTTAGACCAGAAAGGACCATGAGTCTAAAAGTTTATATTTAAGAAACACTTCCAATAGCCAATGTCTGTAGTGAATTTCATTAAAATCGGACATGTCAAATACGGAAATTGATGTTTTTTGTACGTTTTGATATATTTAGGTTAACCTTTTATAAAGTCTGTAAATACATTGTTTTAGTTTAACGTAGTTATTGACTAGTTAAAGATTTTTATAAATTACACCACCATAGGTGGTTGGGGTATTATGCTGATGTTTGTAACGCTTAAAAAAATTTTTAAAAAAACCCACCTTAAAGTACGCGTCGTAATTTTAAAGATAATTCAATGAAATTTGTCATGTGAGACTTTTATGATACAAGAACGAAGCGTATTGAAATTAGTTGTGATTCGTCCATTATTTCTCCTCTCCCCTATACAATTGTCCACTGAAATGCTTTAAAAATAAAAATATTTTAATGAAATTCTGTGCAAAGAAGTTCTGTACAAGCATCAATCTTTGTATCCAATTTTATGAAGATCGGTCAACAATTGACCATAGCTTCCATATAAACCCCTCTTACGAAAATCTCTTTAACATTATAAATCCCATACGAATGTTAGTTTTAAGTTAATATTCGATACAAATAAGTTTTATGTAAGTATAAACAACATTGCCAAATTTTATAAGAATCGGTCCATAATTTACCATAGCTCCCATATAAACCCACTTCCAGGAATCGCCAGGAATCGGTTTTGACTTTTTTCGTTTATGAATGGTTCTGTATTCTATTAAAATTTTGAAAAAAGTTTTAAGAAAACTTGCAAAGAATAATAATAAAATTCCCAAAAACAGTTATGAGAAGTTTTACACATAATTCATTTTGTTGGAATATTTCATACATGACTAACACATAGATTTTGCTAACTTCTAAATAGAGTTTTTCACTGGAAATCCTGGGACAGGAATTCCGCATAATTTTCAGTTCCGTAATCCTGGGAAATTATGTGGGAATTTCTGGGATTTATGAAAAGATCCTGAAAAATATTCTTGAATACACAATTTTTTATTGTAAATATTATTTAGAAGTTGAAATAAAAATTCCAATGAACGTATGAAACTATTTAAAAATAGAAACACATCTTTATACAAAACATCCCCAAATTAAATACAAAAGTATATATTTACATACATATATTTTTTTATAAGAAAATAAAAAAAAAACAAAAAATTAAGGAACCCGTGCTTTACTTTGGTTGAAAATATTGATAAATGCTACAATGATCAAATAAAGAAAGTTATTCTTAAAAAATATAAATAGATATTTTGACATGACGCGAGATTTTTTTTGTAAATCTCTTATGCCAAAACATTTTTTTATAAAGTTATTTCAATGCTGTTTCCGAATTTTAACTATAGAATAATATTAAAATTTGCTCCAATGGAGCGACCTTTCATTTTGTTTTGGAGAGAAGTTTGCGGGCTATAAAAAGAAAATTTGCTTAAACGACTTTATAATTTAAAGACGGCAAAAATTTAAATATAACTCATGTGTTAACTTTAAATTTGAATCAACAGATTTCAAAGCATTTTAGTTGAAATATCAAAGTTAATTTGCTTGTTGGCTCCGAAGTACTAAAACTATTAGAATAATTTTTATCAATATACATTTTTATATGAAACTATCTTTTATGCTCCTTTGTTCATCAAAAGGAAGAATCGAACGAAAGAAGAAACGAAGATGTAGAGAATGATATTTAGTGTTATTCGAAAAAGACTCTTAATATTAAAGATCTCATGAAGCGAAAACAATGTGGCAATTATTAATATTTTTTTTTTAATTATTTTAAAGTTTTAGTGGGTTGCGCCTCCATTACAATGAGAACCCATGGTCTAGCATAAAAAAAACTATTAATCATAGAAACTATTAATTACTGAAAAGAATAGGGTTTCTGAAATCTGTAAATATCGAGGAATCGAGGGAAGTTTTACTCACCAAACAATATGAAAACTAAAGTAATGATTCGACTTTTAGATGAGTCGTTATATATTAAAATGTTTTCATTTAATTTTCAAAATGTAAACATTTTATTATTTTATGATTATTACTTTATTTTTAAATTTTTCATCCTTCATTTAATAGAATTATTTTATAAATATTTTTAAATTTGTTATTATTTCTTTTTTTCGGGAATTCCCGGGATTCTGGGAAATTTAGAAATCAATTCTGATTTCCCGGGAGTGATAAAAAAGAAAATGTAATTTAAAATACCGTTGCCGATATCATTACCGAAATAAAAATAAATTGAATATCGATTCGTTTCGGTTTCCAAACTTGCTTTCTAATTCCGTTATTTGACAACAGCTATTCGAGATAAAAATTTGTAAAGTTGCGAAGTCCGAAAAATTGTTTATTTGTAAATAACTCTCGACATTTGAGGTATATTAAAAATGTAATAACACAAAATAGGCGGACTAGGTAGACTTAGACGTGCTAAACATGAATCTGCTTTAACGTTTTTTTTCTATCAAGTTTTGATTTTTTTTATGGGCATGTCTAATATATAATTCACCATAACTCGAGAACAGTTTGTCTGATTTAAATAATAGAAGATGCTGACCAAAATCGTCTTTAAGTGTTTTTTACGTTATTTTTTTTTTATTTTTTTATCTACTCAATAATTTCGCAGTTATTCAAAAATTAGTGTCGGAAAGAAATTGTTCATGATAAATTGAAGAATTTTTTTCCTTAAAAGTTGTTTTAAGAAATGGAAACGACAAAATTTTTCGGTTTATTAATTAAGTGAAAATACCCATATATACAAACAATTAAGTGGAGACATATGCATTATACTGGTGAACCAATAGAAAAAAAAATATTTTTCATAAAATAGGTGCATTGATGGAATTTGACATGTTAAATAATAATCTGCTTTCACTTTTCTCTATCATGTACTAATTTTTTATAGGTGAGTTATGCTAGTGTGACCGCCTAATAAGGTGAACATATTAGTCATGGCCATAAAAAAATTAATATGTGATATAAAAAAGTGAAAGCAGATTCTTCTTAAGTACATCAAAATTCCATCTATTCCACCTATTTTTCAATTTTGCATGAACAAAACTTTTTCCTACACTAATTTCTGAATTATTCCGAAAATGTTGAGGAGATAAAACAGTAATATAAAGACAATTTTGATTCACATCTTATGGTGTTTCAACTATCTGAAACGAATATTACCTCGTGTTATGATAAAATATATCCGTGTAAACGTCTTATTAAGGGGGAATTATTAGACATGCAAATAAAAAGGCAGGACCTGATAGAAAAAAAAAACAAAGCAAACAATTCTTCTTTAAGGGAGGATTTTTCTGTCGACCAGTGTAATCAACTTATCCATGCCTACATTTAATTCTTTCATTTTGTAGCATCGTGTTATTGATGGTATAATATTAAAAGCAGTCAATAAAAACTGAAAAACAACTAAAAAAATAAGCTAATTCCAGCCGTTTTCCATTAATGTCATTATAAAAACTAATCTATGATCCCAATTTATCGATCTCTACTAATATTGGTTTAACGAAGTCCATCTGTCCACATAAATCTTGAGGTGAATCTCAACTTATAAACAAAACGAATTTCTGAATTTTTAGAGGTGAACTAATTGCGAACCAAATAAATGAACAATGGCGTAGAGTAGGTTATAGGGCATGTTCCATAATTTTTAAATTTTACAATAAAAAATTTAATTTCCTTCAAACGACTAAATTAAATTATATATTTAAGTTAAATACATAAATTATTATTTTAGTAAATTTAACACAACCCTTCTGTCAATTGTCATTGTTTTTGGTGAACATTTCAAGCTGGCGATTTTTGAACATACAAACAAAATGAAGAAAAAGGACATTTGTATTCGTACATGCATACATGCATACATACATACAGACATACATACATACATATAAGCTATTTGATTGCTAAAAATTTTATAACAAGTGCAGAAATGTTAGAAATTTTTTCTAGTTGTGTTTTTGCGATTAAATTTATTTTAGTTAACAACATCATACAATTGTGTTGATAATGTCGACAACAACTGTGAGGAGATCTCAACTAATGTTCAATATCCCTGCGGCAATGTCATCTTTTAACTTTTAATTTGACCGAAGTAAAAACTTTTTTTAGAACTAGAAAACATACTCTATATTTCCTTGTTGCCATCCTATCGTTCTAATGTAATTTTTTTTACATACTCTTTCTGTTTTTTTTTTTTTATAAATTCTCGTAACTACAACAATAACCGTTTTTAATATGTCCTAAAGCTTGTTGTAAGTAGTTGAAAAATATCAGCTTGACATAATTTAATTTAATATTTTTTATTATAACTTTTTTGGTTCGTAAGAATAACAACCGTTGTTCTTTCACAATTCAGCTTGTGACACATTTAACCCTTTAGTGCACAATTTTTTTTTTTTGATTAAAAAAAGAAAAATATGTGAGATTTAGGAAATAATAATTTTATTTTTCATAATTTTTAATATATATATTTTTTTAAATAAATGGTATGTTTCATATCAGTGCGCATTTGTGAGTAATTTTTCTTCATATATTTATGTTGAAATATTGGGCTTCAAATTCTGTGGCTAATCATTTGTTTGTAAAGAATTATTGCTAAAATGTGCAAACAAATCAAAATTTTTTCGTATTTTCTGAATCATAGCATTTTTAGTAATATTATAACTAATCACACTAATTTAACATATCTAAATGTTAGAAATATTCATAAAAGGTGATACAATACATTTAATCGTTAATGAGGACATTACTATTTGGAAATTTTAAATAATTTTAGTATTGCTGTTTTGTACTAAACATTCGCCTGTAATCATATGTCGAGTTAAATTTAAAACTTTCACCTCATTTATAGCCTCTGAATTAAATTTTTGTAAATAAGTGGCACTTGAAACAATGGACTAATATAATCATATCTGATGATACACAAAAATTTTAAAAATGTGGAAATACATCATTTTTGATAGTAGCAAAATTTTTTACATTAGGTTTGTTATTTACAATTCTTTATTACACAAAGGCGGAGTGATTCATATTTGAATTATCCGATTTTTCTTATATGGAAATCGTAATTGAAGAAAGTTTTGATTTTAAAGACATCTTTTTATTTTAATTCTCTTTTGAATTTGCTACCAAAAATCATTAGTGTTTACATGATGATTTTTTAGTTTCATGGTTTTTTCATATTTTCTCTTTTTCCTTATACGCAGGGTTGAATTTTTCTTGTTTGTAGCAATATTACCAATTTAAAAGAAAAAAAAAAAAAACAAATAAAACGTAATGATAAAAATAAAAATGACTGTAAAAAGAAATAAAAAAAAGAATCTCGACAACAGAAAACGTGATTTGTTCTCAATCCCGCTTTCATTTCTACCATGATTTAAAATCATGATTTTAAATCATCGTATGAACGTAGCATTTGTATATTTTCTTTCGCTAGTTAAACACACAAGCATTACATAATGCAGTTAAATTTTTAAAATTTTCCTCGATCAATTGTACCTATATTTCTTTAATTATTAATTGTATTGAATTCAGCACAGCAAAAAAATTAGGAAATCGAAATAACAATCATGAAAATTTGTGTGAAAATTTCTGTAATAAATTAAATATAACTAAGGAAAAGTTAAAATTTAATGCCAATATTGTTCGATTAAAATATAAAAACTGTGAAAAGTGATTGATTCATATGTGCATCATGGCACACTACCCAGCAAAAACTTCGCCTCCTAAATAACGTGTCCTGTAAGGGAAAACAACATGACAGCTTCCTTTTTTGGTGCCATAACTGATAAATTTTGTTGGTGATGATTAAAATTTCACTAGGTTTTATTTGGGTACCAAAAAAGTTGTATTTGAAGCTTATTTTTTTTTACGCCCAAGAAAAAATATTTGGCTCGGTTAAGATTTGATCATTATTACTTATATGTGTTAGTCTTACTACCTACACCACAATCGATTTGTATTTTTATGCATTAAAAAGTGCATAAATATAAAAAGATTTTATAAAGTAATCCTTATATTTGTATATATTATATATATTCCGATTTTCACTATTCTAGATCTCGATTGGATGTCACATCCACGTTTTACGCCCACTTCAAAAAAATCTCTTTTTTCAGTTTATATTATGTCGAATCTTGATCGGACGAAACGCCTTTATTTTACGCCCACTTTTTTAAAACTCCCAAACGGTTGAACTAATTAGCTTAAAATCGGAGAAGGGGGAGTATTACCCCTTT
Source organism: Protocalliphora azurea (assembly GCA_932274085.1). Lineage (NCBI taxonomy): Eukaryota > Metazoa > Arthropoda > Insecta > Diptera > Calliphoridae > Protocalliphora > Protocalliphora azurea. The sequence goes on from OW026522.1 coordinate 44,691,839, forward strand.
TATAAAGCAAATATTCATTATGGCATATCTAAAAAACTATTATAGTGAGAGCCCTCGAATTTCGTGGGACCTTTATTTTATCATATTGCATTGATGAAATGAAAATAGCACGGGTAGAGATAGCCCACGTACAAAGAAAATATTTCCATATCAAATTTCAAGTAAATATTAGTTTTCGCATCCAATAGGGTAAATAGTAATTTAATACTTTGTAATTTTACAAAAATTCGCATATATTTAAGGAAGATATAATCACTTCGGTGCAGAGCATATATTTTATAACTATAAGACAAAATTAAATTAAAAAAGGGTATGGATATAATTTAAAAAACCGAAATTCAAAAAAAAAAGAAATTGTTTGTGATAGATATGTCTGTAACTAATGGATCGACTGAATTCATTTCTTCAGCAGAAAAATTCAGAAAAGATTTACAAATTTTGTTTTGCAAACACGAAGTCCTAGCTTTTATAGGGGCTTTAGAAAATCGAAAACCAGTTTAAAAACCGATTTTTGTAAAATGTGTCCGCTATTTTTGAACCAGATTTTTTGCGAGTCTTAATAGAAAAGTTCGGGGAAAAAGATCGTTTGATATATATCATATATCTATGTTATCAGGAAGCTTCACAAACGTCGTTTAAACCATTTTTAATTCGAAAAAAACGTATAAATGTTTTTTTTACACATATCTCCGCCAGTATATATATATACATATATATATATATATATGTATATATAAACAACATTTAAAAAATTTTTGACGTATTTTTGATATCTGACAATCAACAATTTCCTTAAAATAATAGTAATGTTTAGTTTAAAAATATTGTGAAAATTCCACTTTAAGTCCGATATCAATAATAAATGCATATATGCAACCTACATGGACGTATCTAAAATACACATTAAAGGAGGTTTGGTAAGTTTTATATTGTTGAACATAATCGTGACCACAAATCTGTTTAAACCATTCCTTAGAACTCAGAGCAAAAAAAAGTGTACATAGTGAATTTTGATATTTTTTAATTACATTTAATTCGCTGATGTACTTTTCAAATCTAACTACAAAAAAGAAAACTTTAAATGACGTTAATAATTAAAAAGTTGCATATATTAAAACTATAAAATAAATTTTTCAATGATCTCAGGTTATGAATACTTTTTATGCAATTTTTTCTTGAAACATATTTTTTGCTTAACTAAGAGAATATAAGCACTTATTATAAATATAATTTCACATAAAATGAAAAAAGTGCTAATATAAAGCACGCAAAATTTTAGATGTATCTTAAAAAGTTATAACGTTTTTGCAATTTAATATTTTATCGCAATTTAATATTTTAAAATGTAATTTGGAAATCTTTTTTGATCACGCAATGCTTTAGCTTCATTAAAATCAAGCTATAAGTATGCCTCGCGAAAAAGGCATCACTTAGGGTCATTCACGTTTTTTCTCCCGAAGTTTGGGCACCCCCTATAACGCTGCTATTGAATGCAGTGAACTTCTATTCTTTGTTTTACAATACTCGGAATGGTGCAAATTTTCTAATCATAAAACTGAAAAAATTAAAATTTTTAAAATTTTGATTTCACCACTTGACCACAATATAATTAAACACTGGACCAGGACACATTAATTGTATATAAGTTGGCCTATTTCTACAAGTATATATTTTATATTGGAGAAATCAAAAGACAAAAAAACAAAAAATAGTTATTTTCAAACATGTTTTTTTTTATTTTTTTGCTAGTACTGCATGGAACTTTTTGTTGCAACCAAAGATTATTTTAAAAATCTAAATTAAAAAAATATTTGAGGTTGAAGGTAGCATTCTTACATATATATATATATATATATATACGAGTATATATAAATAAGTTTGTCATTCCATATATAATTTCCATAATTGTCGTATATATATATATATATATATATATATATATATATATATTTATTTTTTTTATTTATTTATTTAATAGCCAATGAAATTACAATTTCTTACAGGCTAGCATATATATTATTCTTAAAGCTATTAACAATAAAATATTTTCATAATCATTCAATAACAAAAACTTATTATTTAACTAAGTTAAAAATAATCCTCTTAATGCGGATTGGATTTAATGAGAAATCAATATATGGAAAGAAACTGTTGAATTGATTGCATATACGTCTCATGGGATCAAAGTTGGCATAATTGGTTCGAAAATATTTTATTTTTAAAGGAGTATAATTTCTAGTTGGACGATTTGGGATTACGAATTCGATCTTACGAAACAGGAACTTAGAATTAATTGAACCGTTTACTAAATTAATTACAAATGAAATATTCATATATTTTCTCCTACTTTCTAGAGTAGGGAGATCAATAAGCTGTAATCGACTTTCATATGATGGTAAATTAATATTAGGATTCCATGGAAGATTACGAAGACAAAATAAGAGAAATTGTTTCTGGACCGATTCAATTTTCTTTATATGAACTTCGTATTGAGGATCCCAGACCACGGAAGCATATTCCAGGATTGGTCTTACAAGAGATATGAATAATTGCTTGGAAACATAAGGATCATTAAACTCTCTTCCCCAGCGCTTGAGGAAACCTAGAACTCCTTTTGCCTTATTAACGATTTGTGAAACGTGGGAGTTAAAGGATAGTTTACAATCAAGCAACACACCCAGATCAAGAAATTCTTCGACTAGATCAAGTTGATATTCATTTATTGTGTATCTACAGAGTACTGGACTTCTTCTATAGAACATCATGTGTTTACACTTTTTTAAATTCAGATCCATTAGATACATCATACAACAATCACAAAGATTGTCAAGATCTGATTGGAGTAAGGAACATTGATAGGAATAGTTAAAGCTATGGAACAGCTTTACATCATCAGCATACATTAATATTCTAGAATTCTTAATGCAAGCTGGTAAATCATTTATAAATATTAGGAATAATAAGAGGCCGAGATGACTACCTTGTGGAACACCAGATAAAACAGGAATGCTTTTTGAGGTACGTTCTCTGAATAATACACATTGGCATCTATTTTTAAGATATGTGGAAATCCATATATATATATATATATATATATATATATATATATATATATATAGGACAATTATGGAAATGACATACGTAATGACAAACTTATTTATATATACTCGTATTGTAAAGCAGAATTTAAACCAGAGATAAATAAAATATGTTTAGGGAATTCTTCTTTTAAATGTTTCTACTTTGAACCTATTTACTAATTAAAATATTACAATAAAATATTCCACTGTCTGTTGTATTATATCATCGTCATATGCTGCTTACATAAATTTGGTCATACAGAAATCGTAAAATAGTTTATCCTTTTTTCTTTCTTAAGGTTATATATAAAAAAACTGATTTCCTTTTCCAGATATTAGCTGCAATAAAGATTAATTTGATTGACCTCTTCGAAGAAATCGTCATAAACGTTACTCACTTTGAGGAAATACAGCTCATGTATCGATGAAGATAACTATTTTTTCAATTTTGTATGTCAATTAGCAAGATTATATCAAAAAGAAAAAAGTAAGTATTTGCATAATATTTAAATTTATTGTACGTACATGGTTATATATTTGTAAATTATTGTATTAGTATTGTTTTTGTTTTATAATTTAATAAAATTAATTAAACAAAATGTCAAATTGTTTTAATAATAATTCACAATAGGTAACAAAAGCTGACTGAATTGTTTTGAAAACGGTTGTATACACCATATAAATTCAGTTACTGTAATTGAATTAACAAATAATACTTAGAACCGACATAATTCGATTGGCAAAAAATTTGATTGTCCCAACGAATCTGTTTTCTCTGTGTGAGTGAAAAAATTAAGGAAGAAAGAAAAATTGCAATTTTAAATTAAAAACAATTTTTTTTCTTAGAAAATTTCATAAAATTTGGATACATTTTTTCTATTAAGCACTTGGGATATATAATAGGTAAACTTTTTTATATATGATGAAACTGAACAATGCAACATTACAAAATATTTACCTTTAAAGAACACCGTTAAATTTTTACCAATTTATTTAAATTTTGTAATAAATATTAATTGGCTTTTGAAGATTGATCTTGAAAGAAGCATAGAAATTATTATTTGACCAATTAAAGTGAAAAATCTAAAAATTTATATTAAATGGTGTGAATAATTTTTTTATGTTTATGGTGAATTTTTAATATTTTTATTGATGAAATCAAGAAGTTAAATATAAATATCGATTATATATATTTTTTTAATTTTGTCTTATTGTTGTACGTTTTGTTTTATCTTAATGACTTAATAATTAATTCTAAGACTTGTAAACCGTGGGAGAAATACCAAGTGGGTCAGAGGGTGGTAAGTGGGTACATCATAAACTCGATAATGTGGGTAATAGATTGCAGATTCTAATTCGGATTACTGAATAATTCAGATAATCGATTATGGATTTTTTTTATTTAATTTATTTTTTATTTATTTTATGGAGTTTTTTATTACTTAAAACTAGTTGAAATATATTTGTTATTTAATATCTTAAATATTAAAAATATCAAATCCATAATTTTTATCTAATAGTAATTTATATTATAAGTTTCTTTTTTTTTAAATTTGCCAGAACTTGATTGTCAAATATTTGAGTAGTTGTCAAATAATTTGTAGTTATATAAAAGTTTGAATGAAATCTGAAGCTTTGATGAAGAAGTTTTTTTTATAGCGATAAGCCCGAAGCATATTTTTATAATTTACATTTCTCTATTATACCCTGAAAGTTAAATTTTTACAGAACTACACAGCGTAATGACTGAATTTTAAATAATCTTAAAATCATGCATTTATGATATATATTGATATATATATATATATATATATATATATATATATATATAACAAACTGAGAACAAACTGAGAACAAACTGATAAGCGTTTGTTATGTATAGGGTGATTCAAGTAGAGATACTTTTTTCAATAGCCTTTTTTTGACAGATCACGTGTGAGTCATGTCATGCTGTCATGTTATTTTTGTTTAGTATTGTTTGGCATTTCATAATGGAAAGACTTACGCCTGAATAACGTTTACAAATCGTTTAACTTTATTACGAAAATTCACGTTCTGTGAGGAATGTGTTTCGTGCACTTCGCTCAACTTATGGTCAATATAATCGGCCTACTAAGCGTACTATTCGCAACACCATAATCCATTTTGAGACCCAAAATTCATTATTGGATAATATTGGACCGAATAGACCACGTCCAGCACGCTGTGATGAAAATATAGCTGCCGTAGCTGAGAGTGTACACGAAGACCGTGGAGAGTCGATTCGCCGCCGTTCGCAGCAACTCGGACTGACGTATGGAACTACTTGGCGCATTTTGCGTCGAGATTTTAAATTGAAAGCGTACGAAATATAGCTTGTGCAACAACTGAAGCCGCTCGACCTTCCCAAGCGACATCGCCTCGCTCTACGGGCTCTTGAAAAGTTCCAAGAAGATCCGACGTTTTCGAGACAAATTTTGTTCAGCGATGAGGCCCATTTCTGGCTGAATGGGTATGTAAACAAACAAAATTGCCGCATTTGCGACGAAGAGCAACCTGAAGAGATTCAAGAACTGCCACTTCATCCAGAAAAAAACAACGGTTTGGTGTGGTTTGTGGGCAATGACCAACATTTGATAGACATAATATTAAAAAAATAAATGCCAAAGAATGTTCTTTCAAATGATAATAAACATTCCTCATTAAATTTGAATTTTCTGTGTTTTTTTTTTTTTCTTTAAAAGAGTAGGGAACCTCGAAATGGATATAGATATATATCGACCACTGTTTCTACGAGACTTATTTGAAAACTTTCAAAAATCATATATTTGTATGATGTAGTCATTTTTTTTTAAATGTCGCAAATAAATGTTTAAAAGCAATATTAATGGATATTGAAATATTTGTATTGAGTCAACAAAAAGAAGTTGAGCCATATATTTTATTTAAATAGCAACCGTAAAAATTGAATACCGCATTTTTTACTAATTTTCTATGGCTTAAGCGGGTATGCTATGTAAACAATTATTTTCGCAAAAATTTTGAAAGATAAATATAGATTATATCGACATATGTATTTAAATTAGACTGCTCCAATTTTACTGAGTTTTGAATTTTGAACGTAACTCCCCCTAGAATCTTTCATTAAGATATTCTGTGTAATATTAGTGAAATCAGATCAATTTTTGAAAGCTAGTAAATACTTTGCTTTTAAAAAAAGTATCAAAAATCTTAATCTGTACATAATTATCTATCAAACAAGATATAAAAGGAAAAATCGGTTAAAAAATTTTAGTTATTAAGAATTTCCCAGACCGTTAATGTGTTTTTTATCACTACGGTAAGTTTTTATTTTCTGAGAAATATTTAAATGAAATGAAATTATTTCTAACCATAATTACTGAAAAATATTTTTTTTTCTGTAGGATAATTGAACTCCTTCCTATGCTTAGTTAAAAAATTTTGATTTTTTTATTATTGTTTCAAAACTCCAGTTTCAAACTTTAAAAAATTTTGTTAAACAAATTTCAAAAAAGTATGAACAAAATAAGGCAGAAGAAATAAAAAGAAATAAAACTAAAAAAGAAATAGGTCAATACCTTGTATGACTGAGCCGTACCTACGATTTCGGTAAAAAGGCATTTTTTTGTAGTTTTTTAGATATAAAGCCAATTTTTTTTATCTGATATTCAAACTATACAAAATGATTACAAAATAAGCTAACCATATCTCAGAATATGTACTCTAAAGTTTTTAAGAAAATTGGTCAATGATTACCTTTGAAATAAGTAGGTCAAATGTCAAAATTTTAAATATTTCAAATTCTTTGGGAAAACGTCACCAAAAATTACTGTTTTTATCTAGATTTGAATGCAATGATTTCTGTGAGGAATTTTGATGGTTTAGCATGATTTTGCTTGTCAAAATTATGTAATTATCATTTTATTTATCCATGATATTAATTAATAAAATTTTCTTTACAAATATTTAAGAATAGGTGCATTTAAAAAAAATGCTGACTCCAAGCTCAATTGTATTTTTTGAGACATGTTTTATCGTGTTCTATAATAACTCTGTTGAGTCTGAAAAAGTTTTGAAAAAACTTACTTTTTAACCAAAATAACCGCCAAAAATGCTTTCTTTTGCCGAAATCCGCAAAATTCAAATGCAATTGCAAATTATGCAAAATGTGTTGATATTTTTATTAGAATTTTTGATATTTTTCTTTAAATTATATATAATATGAATAAAACCTACAATTAAAAAAATCTTCAATCAATATTTAACGATATTAAATTATATATATCCGTCAATTGCAAATTATGCAAAATATGATGATTTTTTTTAGAATTTTTGATTTTTTTCTTTAAATTAGAAGTCAAAAATCGGTTTCTCTGGAATAATTCCATAACAAATTTTAAATCATACTTAAATACCTTGTATTCAGTCTACTCAGTCACATTATGAGTATATTCCTTTTTTTATTTTAAACGACACAAATATGTAGTACAAATGATAATTTATTATTTATAAGAAATTTAAAACAGATGTCATGGAAATGTGGAAATGTATATGTACAAACATATATACATATATTGAAACTGTTGCACCTGGTAAATAAAGAAGAGCCAATTTAAATTTTAATTGAATAAATTCTTAACTAATCGATATTAAAACACAATCTATTTAATTTAAATTATGGTTTCAACAATTTTATTTAAATTGCTATGGCGTTAGAATTAGAGTTTTTTCTAATATTAAACTAATAGAGAATAAATTAACTTTCATATTTTTTTAAATTCACTTTGGAAATTTACAATTAAATATATGTATATTATTGTGTCACCTATATTTTAGTAAATCTTTATTTTTAAGAATTCTTTTCATAAAGAAAATATGTCTTTAAATATTTATTGACTTATAAGTACATTCATATGTTTTATATAATGTATTTGAAAACCATAAAAATGTGATTACAGGTATTAAAGGAAATTTTGTACTTATTCACGATTATATTAATATTATTTATGTATTCAGTCCATATATATTTATACTTAAGGCATAAAGTCATCCATTTCAATATTACGAAAATTTCAACAACCTCAAAGTGGTCAATTTGTGGCTCAATCATGATTGTTCAACTTATATTGCCTCATTCACTTTCTCTGCATACATCCGTATGTACATTAGACTGCACCAAAATTTACTGACTTTTGAAATTTGACCGTAACTCCCCTTAGAATCGTTCATTGGGATGTAGAAGGATATTGTATGAAATATTTTTGAAATCGAATATCGTTAACCCTTGACACATCGGACCTGAAATTTATATGGTGCATTTATAAGTGGAAAATATGGTTTTTTTTACAGTGTTTTACAAATTTTAGCTATTGAGTACTTTGCTTTATAACAAAATATTAAAAATCGTAACATATACATAATTATCTGTCAAACGAGATATAAGAAGAGAAAACCGTTTAAAAAGTTTTTAAGTTATAATGAATTCCCCAGACCATTATTACGTTTTAGATCACTTGTGTAAGGAGTGTACAAACAAATTTTAAATTTTTTGAGAAATGGTTAAATAAAATACTACTTTTATTTAAATTCGATCTATAATTACTGAAAAATATGTGTTTGTTTTCGCAGAATAATCCAAACCCCTTTCTATGCTCGATTAAAAATTTTGAAATTTTTTAAGAGTGTTTCAAAACTCCAATTTCAAACCTTTAAAAATTTTGTTAAACAAAATTCAAAAAAGTTCGGGTCAAATAACTTCAGGAAATAAGATTCAAAAAGAGTTGGGTCAATATCTTGTAAAACAGTCTTAAAAAAAATTTTTTTAACAGAGGATAGAAAGGGGTTTAGATTATCTGGCATAATTAAAAACGTATTTTTCAGTAATTCTGATTCAAATTTAATTAAAAATAATATTTTATTTAAACATTTTTTAAACAACGTAAAATTTTTTTGCACATTCCTTACACTCCTTAAAAGTTAATGGCCTGGGGAATTCGTAATAACTTAAAAATTTGTTAACCGATTTTCTCTTTTTAGATCTAGTATGATAGATAATTATGTATAGATTACGATTTGTTAATATTTTGTTACAAAATAAAGTATTTAATAGCAAAATTTTTCTCAAAACTCTAAAAAAATATATTTTACTCATATAAACGCACCATACAAACTTTAGGTCCGATGCGGCACGGGTTAACGATATCCGATTTCACTAATATATCACACAATTTCTTTCTACATCCCAATCTTTAAATCCTAATTTTTAAAGTCAGTAAATTTTGGTGCAGTCTAATGTACATACAGATTTGTCTTTCACGATGAAATATTTTGCAAACAATTTACAAACCACTACATAAATTGTCCATTTAGGTAAAACCATTGAAAAAGTGCCTTTAGGTTAATTGTTATAAAAATTATTTATGTGAATATGTGTGTGTGTTTGTGTGCTTTTATATATAATTTATTTTGCATGTGTATAAATGTGAGATACTTTCTTTAGTAAACTAAACGTAAAATGCTTGAAACTAACAGAATATTGTCTACACACGCATGAAATGATGATGAAAATTTAAACAAGTTTTGACCTTTTTCTGTTACATGCAACAATAATTTTATTTAAATTATAATATGCTAGTTATCATTGAGTAAGTATTAATGATATTTAATTTTATCTATATTAGAATTTAATTTTAAATCACCTATGCCTTTAGCAAAATGATGATTAAGAATTTAATTTCAATTATATAGGGAATTAAAACTGGTATGAAAGATTTTAATAATTTTTGCATATAAACTCATCACAGCTGTCATTCGTGAATTTCTGGAAATTGTTTTTTTTTTTACAAATTCTGTGAAAATTTTTACGTAAAATTTTCGGGAATTTAAATTCTCTTTTCCTTAATTTTTAAAAATACAACTCTGTAGTCATTTTTCTTTTTGGAATTAAGAAAAGAATTTTTAAAGTGAAAAACTAGAGCAATAGTGCAATAATTTTCCACTTTTTCAAATTACACATATTACTAATTTGTAGCTTTAAAAGCTTCAACTTCAAAAAGCTACATCAAGATCTATAGCAAAAAGAGAAACAGGACTAGCTTAAAATTTTTATAAAAAGCCAGAGATGGACAATTACTATATTTTCGGGTATCTTAAAAGTATTTTAATTATGCGTAATTTTTATTTTACCCTACACTAACATTAAACACAGAAAAAATATTAAAGTAACCAATAGGTTGGTTGGTTGTCTGTCCACGTAAACCTTGTGCACAAAGTACAGGTAGCAATTTTAAAGATAATTTGATGAAATTACTTTGGCATAAAGGCGAAATTTATTAAAATCCATTATTTCACTTAGCCTCCACACCAATATTCCCCGGAATAGGGTTTCAAAACTTACAAATGCCTTATTTATATCACTATATCAATAAAAGTCAGTACGAATAAGTTTTATATAAGAGTGAATCGGAATGTCAACTTCCAGGAATCTTGGTCCACAATTAAGTATAGCTCCCATATAAGAACAAACGAAAATTATTTTGGATTTCTCTATTTCCTAAGCTCTCGTTCGCATGGAGTTTACGTCTTTTCATATATTTTTTTATTTTTTTTATAATTCAGAGTAATTTTTTTCTCAAAAATATTAAAAATACTACTAAATTGTTTGAGCACTGATGCAAATTAAATAATGTGAACAGATAAAAATAAAAAAGTAAAAAACAAATATTTTATTGAGATTTTTCATTTATAAATTGATATTTGAAACAAAATCTTCATTTGTCGATACTATTCATCTTCAAATGAATATTAAACATGATTGAGGAACAATTGCAGTGTCCAGGTAATTAATTTCCTTATTCTTCATTAAGAAATGCACCCAGTCGAAAGCAAAATATCATTCAAAATATAGAAATCCAATTTACTTACGTTTTCGTTCGACTTGTCGTTCACTTAAAAGGCGAAAGAAAACATAGACATAGAAAAACAAGCTATAAAAAAAATTGTCAACTTCGTAGTTAGGAGAAAACAAATACATATTTTGGAAATGAATACATTTTTTGACTTCACGACCTCCAATTTCATCAATTTCATACGTCAAAACAAAGTTTGAGGGTTTTCAAAATTTTCGAATTCATTGTACTTAAGTTTTTATCGCGGTATATAATTCGCTTTTTTCAGATTTTTTATAAAATTTAAATCCATATATTTCCGGACTTATATGCCCGATTGAAACAAACCACAGTGGGGCAGAATCGAAATTTTTTGGAAATAAATCTGTAACTTCTGATCAGCTGATTGGATTTTCATGAAATTTGGTACAGGCGTAGCGGAGGAGTGTACAATGTTAAGTTTGGAAGGGGGGCACAACAAACCCCTCAGGGTCGGAGCTAAGGGGGCTCAAAGTTAGGTACCTCTGACATAAAAAATTTTTAATCGCTTGCCAAATTTTTGTTTCTCGTCCGATTTCAAATATTTTTATATATTGTTGTAGGCCCTGATAAGACCTATGAAAAACATGCTTACATGTCCTATTTATCTCTTATAGTTTTCATGTTATTTGCGTTTGAATTTTTAAGCACCATAATTTTATATTTTCTTGGTCCAGTTTTTTTCATATATATCCTAGTATTTCCGACCGATTTTATTAGTTTTTTTTCCTATCTAGTTAAAGAACAAAATTATCTATTGAATAAAAAAAATTGAAGTCGATATCTTTACCGAGTCCAAAAATAAACGATTTTGAATTTGAAAATTGTTTTTTTTAGCCGAAAAAGTATCTACACACTTTTTTATCTAAAATAAAATTTTCTTTAGCAACTTATAATAATTTTACACTTTTCTGAAAGGCAACTTCACAGAGATGACTTTAAGATAAAAAACAAGCAACATATAAAAAATTTAGATTGGGACCATGAGGTGATGCTGAGAAAATTAACATCGTGTAAAATAAAATCATTTTTTTTTTTTCAGAAATAATTTGAAATTTTCTAGTTTTTTGAATGACACAATTTATATATGTATAAAAGAACTTTAAATATTTCAGCTTATTATTAGAGATTCTATTTTATTAATTTAAAAAATTTAACAACATAAATATATCTTGTTGGAATAATAGAAATGGAGATATTTTGACAAAATAAATCGGTTATTTCTAACTGACTGCTTTGATTGATGATAATATATGAACGGTTCCAAGAAACTTATTTATGATTTTTTGTTTCAGATTTGCAAAGTCTTAAAATTGATATTTTAAAAATCTTAAAAAATTATAAAAGTATATAAATTTAAACGTCTATATATCAGAGATCACATAACATAATAAGGCAATTCAAACTACATTTAAATGGTATTATTGTCATCTCTAACTAAAAGATGTGGAAAATTAATAAAATTGAAAAAAAGGATTTTAACATACCACCTTGGATTTATGCTTTTTTTGAATTTTTAGAAAATATGTAATTTTTCCATTGCAATGGTAATCCAAACTATTCGGGACACACCCATTTATTATGCACGATATTGATTTGAGAAAAATGTAAAAAGATATTTTTATTAATTTACTTTTTATTATTTTCAAAAATAATTAGAAACTAGATTTGCAGCTCAAAATTATTTACACTGAGCTCGAAAATGAGGTAAAACTAAATCGATGACGTTGAATTTAATAATGTTAACCATTTCTAAAAGTTGGTGCTGTGTTTTGGGATATTTCGCTTTGAAGGGCTAAAAGAGGGGATATGATTTTTTTGCTAAATATAATAATTTAGTTGTTAAATTTAAATAAAACAAACAAATAAGATTTTATTGAAATATTTTATTATGAATTCTTATTATCAAATATATTTTAAACGCTAAATTACAAAACTTTAAACCATGAAAAAATATTACTACAATTTCGTAAATAACTTTTCAAACAAAAATATAAATACATTAAAAATCTGGCCAAAATTAATTTATTTTTTAATTGGAGAATATATTCAATCGATTAGCTGTCTAACTTAGATCATTATAATAATATTTTAATTTCTAATTTTCTATTATTTTTATAATAAAGTTTAAACTCATATAACACGATTACTTGCGCTAACTTCAAAAAACGTCTGACACCATAAAGTGGACGGATCGAATTAAAACGTATAGGATTTGGAGATCCTAAATTTTCAGAAAAATTATTTTGTAGTCACCCTGTAATGATACGCGATATTGACCACTTTGAGTATAAAAAATTTCAAAAATCGTAACTTTTACAAATCAAGTCCGATTTCAAAGATTTAAAAAACAATTTTGGACCGAGATATCTGAATTAAGATCATTATATTTGCTTTATTTGGAAACCTATATAGACAATATAGATATCAGTGGATAGGTAAATATGCCTATTTTTATATAATGTTTATATTTTTTCATACTTAAAAATTAGAGGAAGTTTAGCTTAAACAATTTTAAATTTTACTTAGCTTAGGACCTCCTTTCCTACACATTTCAGTTTGATTCATGCTATAGTTTAGAAGATATAGATTTTTGAGATCGGCCCCACTGTGCGCCAATGAATTGAATGTACTCGAATTAGCAGTGTAATTAATATTTGCTTTCATATTGTTTAGTTTTAATTTTATTATTTTATTGAAATGCCGGAAAGAACAAAATTTATTTTTAATTTCTCGGCAACAGAAAAAGTCCGAGAAACTAGAAACCCGAAAATAATATTAACTCGTATTGCCATTAAAAAAATATCAAAGTTAACGATGTGAATGAGTATGAAAAATTTAAACAAAAATGAGGCTATTTTTTTTAATTTTTACTCTTTTATGAGTGTTATAAACTGGAAAAGCTCCTGAGAAGGCTTAGGTCTTTCTCCGAAGCTTGGTATTAAATGAAAAGAAAATTTCAATCAGACCAGCAGTAACATTCGTTATTATTTGAAACAGAAGCAAATTTATTTATCCAATGTTTTTAAAAGGCAATATTATAAAATTTTGTTTCTCTTTCCCCAACTGTTTGAGAGAATTAGCTCTCAAATATATAAGATTATTTAATAACTCAAAAGTCGCTTGATTTAACTGCTATTATGCACCAATTTATTACTTTCGTAAAAACCCTAGATATCAAAAGAAAGCTTAATTTGTTTCTACTAAGATTTGTTATGTTCAGAACTGAAGTATTATTTTTTAAGAAACAATTCTTAATTTAGTTTTATAACCTACAAAATTTGAAATTTCTCTCAACCTTTTTATACAGTTTCTTTCGTAGTTCTATTTGGTTTATATGATTTTTCTTTTTTTCTTTCCTGCCATTTAAGCCAAAATGATTATTAAGTTATTTTTTTTCATCCTTGAATTTTTTTGTTCGCTTTGAGTAATTGTAATAAAAGCAGCTTTTTAAAAAGTTTTCTTTGTTTTATTTCTCTCTTTTTGTTTCGTTACTTGAATACCAAGGAGAATGTTAAATTTTAGCATGAGTTAAATAATCAAATTGCAAATTGTTTATAATTTATTGACAATATACTTGATATTTTACTGACGACAAACTAATAAAATTTTCAAACTTATGGAAATTGAATGGATAAGAATGAAAGGAATTAAAAAAAGTAATAAATAATATTGACAAGGAGATAAAAGTTATATAAATTTATTTGTAAGGCAAAAGTATTAGAGTGGGGGTTTGTAAAGTGAAATGCAAACTTTATAAAATGTAATATACCAACAATGATAAATTCAATATTTAATGTACGAATAATTACTGAGTATTTTTTATATATCGTCAGCTGAAATGAATTTAGCTTAACTTAAAATTCTAGAAATTTTTAAGGAGTTAAACGAAATATTTTAAAATATAAAAATATATGTTTATAACTTGAAAATTGTTTAACTAAATTTACTTGGTGTACTTTTATTAACTATGATTAAACTCTCACTTTTAAGTTTTGTATTTTCTATTTAATCAATTTTATTTAATGGCTTATGGAACCTTTAAAATATTAGTTAATGTCATTTACTGTTGAATTGAGTACATGTGTATGTATATTAGGTTGAGTAGTATTAGTGGTATGAGTATAAAACAAGCTCTAATTGTTTTGAGAATTTTTATAAATAATACAACTGTAATATGTCATATGATAAATTAGCTAATGTCAATCAAAATATTTATCAATTTTGATAAACTTTTGATACGTTTAAATCCATTTCACTAACCAATTTAATTGAATACCTTAATGTGAAAAATCGATTAGGTATTTAGTAAATATTGATTTTTTAAGTTGGGTAATTCCTGAAATTTAATTTTAATTTATGAAAGTATGTGATTCGTCAAATAATGCTTGGCAGAAGGCTTTATATTATTTCTGAATTTTTTAAATTAGTTCTAAAAAAATTAAATGGTTTACAGTTTTAATGCTATTTAATACATAATTTTACTTTTAGATATATTTATATGTATGTATCTCTATTTAGTTTTCTCTAAGTAATATTTTTTTAAGTGTTTTAGCTAAACAATCAATCAGGTAACATTTATTTTAATAAAATGTTAAAACCTATTCCAAATAACAAAAATAAAGTTATCAATAGGAAATTAGTCATTCATTTGACGATGTCATAATTAGGATATAAAATAAAATCTAAAATTATTTTTGTATTTATCACTCCCTGAAGAATTAACTAACAGACCGGAAGTAGAATGATATATGTGTATATGTTTCATTGCTGATGGTATATTGTTTTTTAGCGTGAAAAATAAACAAAATAAATCTGTATTAATTGTTTTAAAAGCAACACTTATTTTATGATTTTATTTACTGAGTAACACAACTAAATAAAAACTTTTTTCTATCAATTAATAAAGGTGAAACAAGCTTAAAACAAAATAAACTTTTTCTTTTATTTTAAGTTCTAATAATATCTACTAATACTCATTCACATTCATTGTGTATGTGTAAATAGGAATACATGCAATATAACCCAACTAGCCAAATGGTCGTAGACGATATTGTTTTCAACGAATCATGTACAACATTTCCACTGTTACCTAAGCTTTCTTAACGATAATGTAAAGAAAATTCGCATTAACGACAAAGTCTTGAATACTGCATATTTTGAAACGCATTTGGCGACAATACGATCGTCATTTTCTTAAATATTGTCAGCTTTAAGCGATGTTAAAGAAAATGTATTAAATATTTTCTTATATTAAAATTTGTGACCACAAGTTGAAAGACAATGTCGTTAATGTTGTCTTCTAATAATCTTTATTATCAAAGATTCGACGACAAAATGTTCAATTTTGTGCAGTATTAGTTACTTTTTATGACAATATCTTTATGTTTTCTCTTATTTATTTTTAAGATGACAAGGGCCACAAAGTCTTAAATGTTTTCAAAGTTGACATCAATAGACTATGTTGATTAAATCTTAAGGGACAATATCTTAAATTTTTTATTTTGTCGAACCTTTTTGACGACATTTGAGCGACGAAGTCTCGAATGTTGTCGTCTAATAAACTATGTTTACGACAAGATAAGGGACAATGTTTTAAATATTTCTTCTATATAATTCCGGAATAGTGGTAAATTTACGATATTTATAAATAAAAAAAACTGAAACCAAAAGTGAGAGTGTTTAAACGTGAATATTTCAAATTTAAATAAAGTGAAACCATTTTTTATTACTAAAATAATGAAATTTGCTAAGAAAAAATAGTAAACAAAAATTTTTCTGATATTAATTTAATGAATTATTCGGATATGGAAATCGATTTCGAAAATGAAACGAATTGAAATCGAAAAAATATGTGATGTATTTATATTTTTTTTCTTTATAGATGAAAATTAGAGTAAACTCACTTTTTATCAAATTTTGTTATAAAATTTTAAATGTTCCACGAAAAATATTTTCTTGATTTATCTTGATATATCTATTATAGGAAAAATAAAGCATTGTTCCAAAACTTGTTCTTAAAAACGATCGAAATTCATCACAACTCTTCAAAACATTCGATTTGAAAACTATCGAGTGATGTAACTTATCTGATTGAAATTATTTTTATACATATATGTACATATTTTCAGATAGCGTCAATTAAACATGTACTCGCATAAGCGGAAATTAAAAATATAGATAAAATTTTTATCGAAGTCCTCATCATTTTATATAATTCTTTTTTTAACAAAATTGTGATTTAATTTCACGATGACTAAGAAGACGACATTGTCATCCATAAGATCGCAGATCAAGACGTTGTCATCTACATAATTGTTCACGACAAAATATGCGATATTGGCATATATATGATCATTAACGACAAATCTAAGGACATTGTACTCCATATAATCGTTGAAGATTTAGTGTATAACTTTTCCGTGTATATAATTGCTGACGACATAGAAACGACATATATAGTGCGCGAAGTAAGGCATTCTTAGAGGAATGTTTTGTGACTAGGTGGAGAATGAGATGGACGAACAGTGACAATGGGAGTGTAACGTATAAATTCATATGTGACGCGGACTTCGTACGGCAACGACCAGATTTCGGCTTCGGTTTGAGTCTGGGTTTTATACTGACGGAACATGGCTCACTCAATGCATTTTTGCATAAGAGAACGTGTGGCATGTACTGACTGAATGCCATTACTATAATGACATTAAGGATAGTATGGGCATAACTCATACTGCCAGAGTTTGGATTTTTAGTTGTAGAGAACGTGCGGACACTTGTGCGGTTGGGCGATTTCGCACGGAAGTTATATGTTAGGAGAAGAAGGTGATATGAGTATTGTCATTGTTGTAGTTCGTTTTGTCCCTTGCTGGTGTCACCCGTGAGAGCGACTGTTGATTGTTTGTATTGTAATTGTTGTCCATTTATGTTGATGTGTGTTTTGTGTGTAGCCGTGGTGGGCTACTAATCCCGAACTGTTTGGAGTTCAACTGGTAGTAGTCATATTGGCTACGAAGTCCGACCGGTGACTTAATACTGGTACCACGGGTGTCAGGAGCCTCTGGAACTTCGGTTCCAGCTTGACATTGAAGTGGACCCTTTGGAAGCTTTAAACCCAAATCGCGGGTAGAGCATGAGCTCGGTGTGAAGTTGCATTGCAACCGGATGCCGTGACCCATGGCCAACTGGGATATTATCGACTTGTATGCAGACATATGTATGTATGTATGTATATATCTTCTATTATATACAAGCACATCGCGTGTTTTACGTTTGTTGTAAATTTACATTAGGATGGACCCATTTGTATAGAACAAAATAAGTTTTCATTGCTCCCAACTAATATTAAATGACTATGACATTATTGTTACATTAAAATTTTAATTGAATTTTAGAACTAAATAGATAACCCGGCAAACGTTGTTTTACATTATAACTTATTTCTAGTGAATATTTAGGTTTTTAATTAAAAAATAATGAATGTATTGTAAGTGTGTGGAGATAAGTGGGCGTGCTTTTACCCTTTTTGCTTTATTTTACGCCCTAAATATTAAAATTTATAGCCTTTAGTTCCTTCCAGACTTGAAACTATTATCGGATAATTAATTAAGAAGACATACGCCCTAAATAATAAAAAATTATAGGCTATAGTTTCTTCCAGATGTTACACTATTTTCCTACCAACATTCAAGAAAATCGGTTTATTATTTAAAAAGATATAGGGATGGGGAGTTTTTACCCCTTGTGGCCTATTTTACGCCCTCTACCGATATGAAATATACTTTATGACCTATTCTCATACCAAACACAGACAAAATTTCATAAAAATTTCGGAGGAGTTCAATTACAAACACCGTAACATAAGAATTTTACACACACACACACACACACACATATATATATATATATATATATATATATATATATATATATACATAATTACATTTCAATTATGAAAAACTTTTATCTATGCTTCATTCTAATGTAGATATATAAATAATATGTTTGTACGAACTGGCCGCTAACCTGTATAAATATTACAATGTGAAAACAAAATCCTTTAGAAATATATATGTTTATCAGTGCGTGTACCTTTTATCGATCCATAAAAATCTAAATATGGATGTGTATAAATTTGTGTCAGTTTGTTGTATGTGTATAAGTAAAAATGTAAAAATACGGCATTAATTGTTAACAATTTTTTATCCATTATGAGTCAGACGGAATTAATAATTTTGTAAATTTGTAGGAGAGCTAAGGGTAAAAACTAAATAAAACTGGAATATAGAATATGCTAGAACTTTTAGATTAATTGTTATATTAAAACGATTGGGTATTTTTAATAAAAATACATTTAAAAATATTTAAATTATGATGATTCTCTACCTTATGCCTTATTTAGTTACATATTGGTAAAGGGATTATTAATGTATTAAATTTGGTATCCTGGGTGAAATATATTTCAGTATAATCTGATGTTCCTTTGTAAATAGTAAATGGAGATACTTCCACATTCGTTTATAAATACTTACTCCTATATTATTTATATTATTGATTTGGTTTTGTGTTTGTATAAATTTATATTTGTACTGGCATATTTCAACTGACAATAATTGAAATGGAAGCATTTGTTATGATTTAATTACACCATTTAAGAACATTTTGTAACATTTTAATATTTAGTTCAAAGATATATTGAAGCAGATCTGCTGAAAAATAAAATATCTCAAGAATTGATTCCATAATTTCAAAATTATATAGAAACAACTAAGAAATTTATGGTCGGATAAGAGATTTTTATATCTATAAAATATACTTATGTGGAATTTAGGCACTTTAAAATTATTTTATTCAAATACTAATATATTTAAGATATTTATGAGCTTCCAAATCCCATTTCTGCAGGATCTATCATAATCGAATTCAATAGGTTTCATCATTGTGCCAAAATAATCATTAGTGCCACATTTTTATAAGTTATCTTGCAAATTTCCTCCTCTAGTTTTTTCATAAAGTTTACAAATCGATTCAGAAAGTGATTCTAAGTCGAATGGATATTTTAAGGTGGTGTCTGAATATTTTTTCTGTACGTTTAAGTTCACTTACAGCAATTTTTCTTCCTAAAAGTTTACTTTTTTTATATTCAACTTGCATTTACGTTCACACATAAAATTTTACGTCAGCAATTTTTGTTTTAAAACAAAACGAATTTCGAAGCACTGGAAAAATTATATCCTTTCATATACTCTCTCGCTCTTTCTTATACAAAATGAGAATTTCAGCAAGAAATTCTCATTCTCACACTAAGCCCGAGCCCATAATATCCCAACATTTTGTAGTAATGTATTTTTATAAATTATTTAAACTGAACAGGATTTGATTAAAGTGTGGACCAAGTGAGCTGTATATATGCATACCAGTGTGCCAAATTTCTAGAAAATGGGTAGAAAACTAATCACGGCTTCCATATAGGCCCATCTTCCGAAAATCAGTTTAAAGGCAATAAACCTCATATAAATATTAGCATAAAAATAGTATATGACGTGAAAAGGTCTTATATGGGTACAAAACATAGTGGAAAGTTATGTCACAGTCGGTGATTAATTGACAATAGCTCCCATATAAAATCTACTTTCAGGAATCAAGCGCAAAATAAATGCTATGTAAATGATAATATCACGATAAAATTATATGTACATATGTTTACAGAAATATAAATTACACCATCAAATCTTATAAGAACCGGTCGACAATTGACCATAGGTCGCATAATAGACCTCTCCGAAAATAGTAAAAATTCATGCTGTATGTTGTTTAATTTTTTTCGTATTAATTTGCTGAAATTATTTGCTAATGCATTAAAACTCGCAAGATATTTTTTTTTGCAATATAAGTAAATATGACATAAATTTTAAATCTCTTCTTCATATTACTTCATTTACGTGAATTCCTTTAATACGATTCAATAATAGTGACCAATTCTTGAAATATGCGTTTTTGATTAGCGCAAACTTTATACAACCCGTTTAAACAATAATGGCAAATCTTGAATTACGCGAAATATAGTACTGTGTACTGAATCATGTGCAGAAAGGTTAATGAAAAAATAAATTATTTTAAAAAAATATTTAAAAAAAAGGATGCAAAATAAAAGAATTTCGACACAATTTAATAGAAAAAAAAGAAATTGCGTTACAAATTAGAAAAATAGTATAAAAACAAAATAAAAATGACATGGTGGAACAAAAAGCTAAAAAAAACTGTGATTGCTTGGAACAACCTGAAAATCAATTTTAGGCTATCAATGGTATTTTCACAAAATTGATTAATTCAAGGAGAATCTTCATCAGGTGATTTTAAAGCCACTGAAACATTTTCATCACCACTTTTTCATCATGCCCAACTTTGAGACTTTGTGGACCCGCCTCCGATAAGTCTATATGGTCAAAACGAAAACCTTGAAGCCGCTTACACCTCCACTATCATCATTTTAATCGGACCAGCCGCTTCGATACTGCATAATTATTTCAACTTCATTTTTTGGTTGGCACACTATGTGTCACGTGGTGTTACGATTCAAATTGTGTAAAGTTTAATGTCCCACTATATTTACATATGACCAATTTTATTTTTAATTTTTCTATATCTAAAAATAGCATTTAATGCGAATAAAATGCAAACAAATAATTTATAAACTTTATCATTAGCTTTGGTTTTTAACAGTTTTAGTCCATTTATAAATTCTTCGGGATCTTTTTTTACATCACTATATTTTGAAACAATCTCAAAATAATAAATTTTTTCGTTGGCATTAACTTATAATGGATTGAAATATTTCAAACAACTTAGTTTTTCGTCGATTAGCACATAGTCTTTTAGTTCAATTTTAAGAAAGGGCCAAAAAAAGTGACCAATTGTTTCAAAAAGGAGCACTTGGCGACTAAAGTCGCGGTAACGGTAACGCTGATTCCATATTCCAAATTAAAAAAATTAAATATATATATATATATATATATATATATATTTATAATTCATTTCACTAAATAATTTAAATAATAATAAAAAAGATAATTAAATAATTTCATATCTTTGGTACCAATAGTTAAAATGTAAGCTTGAACATAGTCAGATTTAGCGCTGTTTCCAACAAATACGAAATACTTTTTTTATTGACTTTTATAACGCTCAAAGATGGTATGAAATAACATATTAATTTGGAGCTGGGTGCTAGTTTAAAAAGTGCTATATCAAGCACTGAAAATGCGATATTTCGCAACAGTGATTGTGCTTATGTTTGCTATAAGAATAATTTAGTTACGGAAACGAATGTTTGACTACTGCTGATATAAAAACCTTTAAACATGATATGTTTAACATGACAATGTTCAACTATATTTTTCCCCTACTTTCACATAGAAATTACGAATTAAAACTTGGCAAAAATTTAATATTAAAAAAGTAGGATTTTGCAAAAAAAAAAAAAAAAAAAAAAAATTAATATGACTGGAAAGCGAAAACTTTTCTTCATATAACTACTTAATTATGTTTTTAATTTATGTTTTATTGGTCCGTTTTAGAGGTATCAAAATTCAGAATATATATATATATATATATATATATATATATATTATAACGTATAATTTTTCTGAATATTTTCATTTTTTATATTAAATTTTAGTATATTCTTAATGCAATGATACTATTTTTGATCACGATTATTATAACGTTTTAAAAATTAGCGAAATCTTATCGTATGATTTTTTTTTTAATACATTTGAAATACCTTATTCCAATTTGAAAGAGAAAATTTATTTTGACCTCTATTGGCCTCTTAACAACCAATGAATTTATGTAAAATATAATTAATTATTTTTAAACAGCGGTAATCTTTGAAACTTAGTCGCTATTTTATACAAACTTAAAGTTTTTCGACAAATGAATTCTTATCGTAATATTTTCCTAAACAAACCACTTATTTGCCATAAAAATTTACTTAACCTATTAAGGACCGATGTTCCAAAAATATTACTTTTGTAACTAAAGGGTTAAATGAATACATGTAACAATAGTACTGAATAAGGCCATTCCAATGATGTCCTAAGATCTAAATTAAGATGGAAATTGTCCGAAATATTTAAATTTTAATAAAATATTATTTAAAAAAAATTCATAAAATATTTTAATAAAATCTTCATTTCACGAGAGCGAAAAATAATTTAAAAGCATATTTTGCTAATTACTTATTATTCGACATATGTCTATTACATATTTTTTTTTTTTTTTTTGCAAAAAGTTAAAAATTATGTACACTGATTATCGAAAACCATATTTTTTAGGTATTTTAAAAATGGTCCAGTTCACAAAAACAAAATAACTGTACCGAAATATTTTGGTGATTAGTTTATAACATATCAATCTTTAATTTTAGGGGAGTAAATTTTCATACATTTTTTGTTTTCAAACAAATCGATGCACTTTAATGTATGTGCATTCTAAACTTCATAGCGTTTTATGTGTGATCTTTTTTTAACGATCGCGAAAAACAAATATTATTTTTCCTTATAGTTTTCAATGTCCTATTGGGACATGCTAGGGGCATTTTGATATTTGGAAAAATTGTAAAAAAGTTATAACACGAATTTGTTATATGTATTTATATAAAAGTTGTGATAACATGTTAACCTGTGTTGTAATAGTTCGTGGTTAAAATGAGAACTTTGTTTGAAAGTTGTTCTTTCTTTCCTTTTAGTTATAACTCCTATTCTTTTCAATCATGTTGTTATATTTAGAATTTATATATTTTACTTTTTGTTATTTTCTAGCTTATTTTTGCAACACTAAAAACTTTTTATTTCACATGAATAAATAAAGAAATTGAAAGGAAAAAAGTATGTTATAATATATGTATATACATATGTATATGTAGTGGTGGTGATAGTGGCAGGGGTAAAAAAAAAGTTCTAAAACCTAATTACTGTACTATTTCTAGAAACATATATCATATTTAAATGTCCCTACGTACTACACTTGTATGTAGATATTATAATACATACATACATATGTATTTAAGTAGTATGTAGTTGTTATTGTTTTATGATATTCTTACCTTTATTGTATTTTCTTCAGTTTCTTTAAAACGATTTAATTAAACCTGTAGGCTAAAAATACACACACACACACACACTAACACATAAAACAATGAATACATTTAAATGGACAGACACAAAGCTACATACAAGTGAAAGTTATATATAGATATTTATACTAGTAGAGTAGAGCTAAACTAGGCTAATAAAATTTACAGTTCAACTGGGAATGTATAGAACAGCAGAACAAAGATGTCCTTATTATTCAGTGCTACTCACACAAATGAATCTTTCTTTCTCCTTGCGTCTTTTTATATTATTGTTATTCTTGTTTTGCTTTTTTCTTCGTTTTTCTATTTATTTTTCTTTTGCTTCGAGCAGCACATGACAAATTAACTGTGCCAACTAATGTGGCAAATGTGACAAGTGTTTTATGTATTCGTATTCAGGGTACTTATTCTGCCCCATACCTTTTTTGTTTTTCTCCTTTAGTAGCTGATTGTGGGAAATTATTAAGGTGATGGCAAAGTTATGGGTATGCATTTGTCGTTAAGTTTAAACTTACTAAACACTTGGTATATTTGTAGAGTGATAATTTTAGTTATTACCTCTATATTCGTATTCACCACAGTGTGCATTTCGTTTGGCTTAAGACCATCACAGGGGAAATGTAAGGCTAGGAAATTGCTGAGTTTAGAATAATAATTCCCAAGTAATTTCTTGGTCCAGTGATAGTGTAACATATGACGCTTAAAATCTAATAATGTGAAAGTATTAAAAGTTTTTGTGTGTAATTTAATGTTATAATCGTTGTTAAATCTGGGTAGTTAAAATTTGTTATATTGTTTAAACATCTTAAAAGGTGTAAATATATTTTTGGTTTTTCTACTACAAATTAGTTTTAAAAATAATCAATTATTTATATTAAAGTTTTTATTTTGTTGTCATTTAATTTGGAAAAATAAATGAGTTGAAATTTGAACATTGAAATATTAACATCAACATTGGTAACATATGACAATTTATTAAAAAAAAATAATAATTTTATAAAGTCTGAAGATTTCAAATGTGCTTCGTCACAAATTCCACTTTTCCTGGGGTCAAAATCCAAAAGTATGGTTTGGATAATTGTAATCTTAGTTTGTAACATCAGCCATAACTTCGGACACAACGAAATATCATACCTTGATTTTTTTGGCATCCTGAACCATGTAAACTATATTGTTGGAAAACCAGTGGCAGGAAACAAATATGAAACTCTAAAATTTGTCTTGTTGAACGAGTTCGTTGAATCTGCAGCAAAAAGATTTCGTCCATTGATAGAGGCTGTAAATATAGGCGATAAAATACCATTTAAGAGAGATGCGTTCACTAGCTTATGGAAACGTTTTTGAAGACTTATTCAAAACGCTATGGATTCAACGTCTTCCAAATACAACAAAAGCCATATTATCAGTTAGCAGCGATATAATTTCTAAGCTGGCAATCATAACTGATAAGATTCATGATTAATTTGATACCACAACCATAATAAACATAGGTTCTATGAATAGACATTATTAAATAACTACAATAGAAAACAAAATTGCATAAGTAATTTTCAAAATAGATGATTTATCAAGCACTTCAATGAAGCTTTTCAAGAAATATGTTACGAAGCCATTCTCGTTCATAATCTACAAATCCTTTATGTTGGTATCATTACAAATTTGGCTCCCGAGCGAAAAAACACCGCTCACCCTGTTCTTTCAAACCATCGGAAAACAATTAGGCACTTCACCTACTACGGGGACGGGTGAATAAGTCGCATGTTCATTCAAGATGTTGAGTCGAAGTTCAGGTATCTTATTGACACCGGTTATTAATTATAAACTGCAATATTGATCTACGACGACGATTCCTCTGGTCATTTATTGTGGCCAGTGTTGCCAGGAGATGAGAAAAAAAAGAGGTTAGATTGAACCTTAAAAAAGGTCAAAAAAGGCTAAATGCCCAAAGAAATAAGGCCAGAAAAAAGTAAAAATTAAAAAAATAGAAACTTATTTTTTTTTCATTCTCATTAGTATTTGACATTTTTCTAAAGAAATTGTTATAAATTTATAAATAATTACTGGGCGTTATTAACGACTGAATGAAAATCGCCAAAAATATTCCCGTACAAATTTGGGTTATATTTTATATGAAAATTACCTAATGTTTTTTTTTGTCATTTTTGAACTATATTTTTTTTTTTTTTTGGCTAAGTGTTTCCAATTTTTTTGGTGATTTTTCGCATTAATATATTTTTTAATTGTATCTATTGTTGATGAAGTATATATTAAAAAATAATTTTAATCGATTTAATCGAAAATTTGTTAAAATATTTTTAATTTGGAAAATAAAGCGTCGCGGCCAATTTTTTTTATTAAATATAAATAATGTCAATTTTTCGATAGAACGAATACAAAATAACGCATAAATTCTGTAAAAATAATATTATTTACAGCAAATAATAAATTATTTTCTTCTTTGTTGAAATAATAACATTTTAGCATTTTAAGGCAGTTTTGAGAAATAAAAAAAAAAAAAAAAAAAAAAGGCTAAAAAAAACTAGAAACTTAAATGAAAATTTTTAGGCTAAAAGCTAAAAAAAGTTGGTTTAGCGTTAAAAGGCTAAACTGGCAACACTGATTGTGGCTTACTTAACACGTCCAATTATGGGGTCGGACTTCCTAAAACATTATGAACTCTTAGTTGATATTAAAAATAACTGTTTGGTCGATTTCTCAACAAACCTCAAAACAATTGTCATTTTCAGAAGCCTTTCAGAAGACTCTGGTAAGTACTTGATAACCCATGACATTGAAAAAAATGGTTTAAATATATGCCTATCTCCAGAAAAGTTTAAAATAGCAAGATAAGAATTTCAATACATGCTCAATCTTGGTATACGTCATCTATCCAAAAGTTGCCGGGCAAGCACCCTCCATGTGGTTCCAGAAGTATACGACATGTGGCGTCCCTGTGGGGACTATAAGGCACAAAAAAATAACGTTCCGCATATCTTTATTTATGCCTAAATGCTTGCCGTTAAGAAAGCATTTTCTAAAATTAATTGGTATAAGCATACTTTCAGATACCAGTTGAGGAGAGTGACATTACAAGAACAGCCATTTGAATTTACTCGCTTTACGTTTGCAATGCGGGGCAAATATTCCAGAGCTTCATTAATGAAATTTTGCGTGGTATTGACTTTTGTTTTGCTTTCATCCATGACATCCGAAAATTATAAAGATCACAAGGATCATTTACGACAAATATTTCTCAAACTACGTGAATATAGAGTTAAAATAGAGAAAAGTTTCTAAACGATCTTGGGTGAAACTAAAGATTTTGTTTTTTTTCTAATATACATATTAGGAAAAAATACATATTAGGAAATTCTAGAAAAAAATCAAACAAATTCAAAAGAAAATATAAAAGTTACAGTCGATCAAGTTTTGTTTATTAAATCACTTAAGGTGCAAAAATAATTATAAATTAATGTTGAAGGAAACTACTATTCTACTGTATACCTAAATAAAATTTATTTATACTAAATTTCATCTTTATGCGGACATTAATATAGGGCGTGAATTTAATATTTTTATAAGCGTAGACCTATATTCGGGAAAAAAATTTAGGAGGGTTCAGTGAAATAATGGTTTGATTATAACCAATTTCAAAATGCTATATTATTGACCAAAGAAAAAATCGTATACGAAATTTCATTAAGTTGCCTTGAAAACGGTGATCTACATATTAGCTGAAATATTGGGTTTTGTTGCACGGATTCCTTCCCTGAATTAGGAGCCATTTTGTTAAAATTTGTTAAATTGCATCAAATATATCTCGAGAACGATTTGACTAATTCGGTTTAACAAAAAAAAAAAAAAAAAAAAAAAAAAAATCTAATTAAAATTACATAATTTTTTAAATTGCTTAACAGTTACGGAGGTATTAAAAAAATTGTTTCGAGAAGACAAAATTTCTTCCAAAAAGTCGTAACAAATCAAAAACGATTGAAAATGTTATTTCTCCTTTGTCGTTAAGCTGGAACTTTCAATTAAAGTTGATAAAAAGTCACTGTTTTCTTTTATGCTGACCAGCATACATAACAAATTTCTGCCACAAAACATATTGAAATATATTAAAAATTAAATAGTTTTTTGTGCAAAAATTTAAGTTGAAAGGACTTGAACATTTGATCTATAACTCAACATTTGATCTATAGCTCAACAAAAGATTACCAGTAAAAAATTTTTGAGAATTGGTATCTTAAAATGAAGTATACATTCATTTGAGGTGGGAGCAACTTTTTCAATATGTGTAGATAACTCTTTATTTGGGTAGAAAGCCATAATGAAGGTGGCATCAAAACTAAATTTAATGATAATTTTCCGTTCTCTGTTTTGGGATTGATTGGACATTTGTTCATTTTAATTAACTGAATTAATTACAGTTATGTCTTTTATTTTTAAACAATTTTTCGGTCTAAATTTTAATTTATATTTTGACTAAAATATAAATGAAACATAATCTTATAGGTAATCGTAAGGAAATTGAAATTGAGGTAAATAAATATTCATCAACTTAATTTTAACAAAACATTTTAAAGCAACATAATTAAAATCTTCATACAAATTTTGTCCTTACTCAATAAAATCTAATTTAACTGGCCCTAAATTGAAGCAAAAATTCTTTCATTTGCATCGTAAATTAATAAGGAAGACAAAAAGCGAAAGACAGAAAAATTAAAATAAATGAAAGGGTAAAAACTGTAGTGGCTAAAATAAATCTTGCTTCAAGATTGAAATATTTATTTTATTTATTTCGTTTTCCTTAAAAACAAGTTTATTTTTCACTTATTAATTTATTTATGCTCTCTTGACGGTGCAATAGTCATTTACCCAGCAAACATTTTGGTAAAATATGCTAGTCCAAAATTTGTAAAAATTTAATTTTAAATTAAATAAAACGATATTGATATTCAAAGTTATATGTCCCAAAATTATGTGAATTTAAACTTTAAAGTCATTACAGTAATATGTTTATTACATATGAATTTAGCAGAATTTATACCTTTATAAGTTACGATTTATTTATTTGTATTTCAAATTTGTATAGCAGTTTTTTTATATTTTTTTCTGGGCAACTTTACATGAGTCTGTGTTAAAAGATATTTTTCATATGTAAATATTTACTAAAGCAAATCTAGTATTTTACCAATAAGAACAACTACATAAACATCATTTGTACACTTTATTTCATTTACAAATTAACTTATTTACTGATGTTTTATTTGCCAAATAGTATATATACTTACTTCTATATATATATATATATCTGTGATTCAGGAGGCTTTATAGCAAATTATCAAGAGTCCACAAAATTAAGAAGAAGAAACAAGTTAACTAATGATGATTTGCTACATATTCTGAATATTTAGCAGTATATGTTCAAGTATTAGAGTAGCTCTACCACAAAATATTGTGCTCATACCTTCTTGCCTGTTCAACTCATGGTTTGGATGTTTTATATGTTGGTAAGTTGATTCGTTTCAGTTTGTGTTATTATTGTACCATAGGTTATTTGCTAAAATAAACTATTTTGACCCAGAAATAAAAAAAAAAAAAAATTGTTGAAATTTCTACCATAGCAAACAATACAAATGCTACAATTGTTTAGCTTTACTTTATTCTTTGTATTTCATAAGATGAACGTTAAGTTGAATTTTGTTGTGTTTATTTGGTGTTTGATATGAAAAATTAAAGTAAAATATTGAAAAAGCCAAGAACAACACTGTCAGTAGCAGCAACAGTAGCACTACCACAAACAAAATAAACCAGCTATTTAACCCATCAACCTTCATACTATTTTTAGAGAACGATTTGCACTTGACAGTTGCATATGTATAAATATATACATAAATACTAAATACATATACAAATAAGTATTTATATACATATTTAGCATGATTGTATAGTCAGTATGAACAACACAATAGTTGTTGCAAGAGCCAAAATCAAGTTAAATTGCAGCAAATATTGTCGTCATTAAATCTATGCATAAACATAAAAAACAACAAATATATATATAAAAAATTATATGGAAGTATAAAATGAAAACTAAAAGAATAAAAAAAAACTATAAAGCCAAGCCACTGGCGTTATGAATAAATCTTTCTTCTCGCAAAAGAATATATATATATATATATATATATATATATATATATATATATATATATATATATATGTACATATTTGAAATACGAAATCCATGAAGAGAAAATTAAATTTATAAAGGAAAAGTTCTCAGTTTGTAATATTATTGTTATAGATTTATTGGTACGAGTATTTACTATAAAACAGTATATAAGAAACTTAAACTAGTGATACAAAAATCAAAGTTAAATGACATTAATTAAGCGGAAAATACTATAAAATCACACCAAATACATTTCTGGAATTAGCTTGAATGAAAGAAAAACATTAATGAAATTCAATAAAATGAAACACAATTCTAATAAAATTTTAATTAAGGATTTTGATTGAAAGCACATTTTTTTAAACAAACAAGTAATACAAAAACTACTTTGGCTTTTATTTATACACCTTTCTAGTATGAATCCGACTTTTGAATATTGACTGTAACTCCCTCTAGAATCGTTCATTGAATTTGTATAATGTGTTTATATTAGGGTAAATATGGATTTTTTACAGTATTTTTAAAAATTTAGGTAAATACTTGGCTTTGTAACAAAATATTAAAAAACGTAATCTACACATAATTATCTGTCAAACATACATAAAAAGAAAAATAACGCTTAAAAAATTTTCAAGTTATTACGAATTTCCCAGAGCATTAATGTGTTTTAGAACACTTGTGTAAGAAGTCTACAAAAACTTTTTAATTTTTTGAAAAATGTATAAATGAAACACTCTTTTGATTAAACTTGAATCATAGTCACAGAAAAATATGGTTTTTGTTTCTCCAGGATAATTTAAACCCCTTTTTAATACTGTTTCAAAACTCCAATTTGAAACTTTTAAAAATTTTGTTAAACAAATATCCAAAAAGTTCGAATAAAACTATGCAGGTTTATAGGCAATACTACAGGAAATGAAATTAAAGAAGAATTAGGTCAATACCTTGTATGACTAAACCGTACCTACGATTTGAATTTTGCGGATTTCAGCAAAAAGTCATTTTTTGCAGTATTTTTAGTTAAAAGTCAAGTTTTTTTTTAATTGATCTT
The DNA here is from genome assembly GCA_932274085.1 of Protocalliphora azurea. Taxonomy (NCBI): domain Eukaryota; kingdom Metazoa; phylum Arthropoda; class Insecta; order Diptera; family Calliphoridae; genus Protocalliphora; species Protocalliphora azurea. Next base: position 44,723,205 of record OW026522.1, read on the forward strand.
CAGAATAAACAAAATTAGTACACAATAAGATAAGCCATATCTCAGAAAATATCTCCTGACGTTTTTTAAGAAAATTTCTCAAGGATTGCCTTTGAAATAAGTATGTAAAATGTCAAAATTTTAAATATTTCAAAATTTTTAGGGAAAAGGTCACGAAAAAATATTTGATTTTTTTTTGTCTGGATGTGAATGCGCTGAATTTTGTGAGGACTTTTGATAAAATTTGAATAAAATTTACTTTAAAAATATTTGAGAATAGGTGCGTTTAAAAAAATGTTGACCCCAAACTCAGTTAAGGGTTAAATTTTCTTCTTTTATTGTCGATATCAAACAAAAGTTTTTCAGTAATATTGCCATAAAATTTTATCGGAATCTAGATTAGAATAAATAAATTTTCGTTATGTTTTCCTTAAAACTTTCAAATATTCTAAATTTTGACATTTGAACTTCGTGTTTTAAAGATTATCCTTGTACAATTTTCCTAAAAACTTCAGAATGTATTTCTTGGGACATGTTTTATCTTATTCTGTAATAATTCTGTATAGTCTGAATATCATTTAAAAAAAAATGACTTTATAACTAAAAAACCGCAAAAAATGCCTTATTGCCGAAATCAACTAAATTTAAATCGAAGGTACGGCTTAGTCACACAAGGTATTGGCCTAATCCTTTTTTAATTTTATTTTCTGTGGTGTTGTCTATAAACCACCATAGCTTTATTCGAACTTTTTTAAAACTTGTTTGATAAAATTTTTTAATGTTTTAAATTGGAGTTTTGAAACAGTCTTAAAAATATCAAAATTTTGTACCCAAGTATACGAAGGAGTTTGAATTATCCAGCAGCAACAAAAATATATGTTTCCACAATTATGTTTAAAATTTGGCTAAAAGTAGATTGTTATTTAAACATTTCTCAAAAAATGAAAAACATTTTTTGTTCACTCCCTTACACAATTGGTCCAGAACACGTTAATAGTCTGGGAATTTTGTAATAACTATTTGCTAGATAGTTATATGTAAATTAGGATTTTTAAACATTTTATTACAAAACAAAGCATTTAATAGCTAAATTTGTCTAGAAACTGTAAAAAATCCATATTTTCCCCATATAAACTTACCATACAATCTATATATACCATTTTATTAATTTTTACAAAATATTTTTGGGCAACCTAATGAGCGATTCAAAAGTTCATAAAATTTAGTGCAGTCTAATGATCATCGTTACCGTTGATAATTTTTAAAAGGTGTCCAAAAAAGGGGATTTCAAAAAGACATCGCCAGTTAAAGGGGATTTTTTGAAAATAAAGTGCCAACTGTTTATTTGATAAAAACAAAAAATATTGTTCTTTAAGAAAAACTGCTATAATCTATTTTATTAATAACAAAATAATTTACATATAATAATTTTTATTATTGCAAAAATAAATATTTATTCATAAAAATAGTTATTATAAAATTCTCTTTTTATAACTAAACTTCCATAAATTTGTTCGAGGTCTTCACTCGGACCCCAGTCTTACAAAATCCCCGTATAACAAATGGATTCAGAGGTATTGACCTTAATTCTGTTGAAAAATTTATTTTTCAGTAGTGATAGTTTAAAAAAAGACGTTTCACCATGACACTGCTATGAGCCAAAGTAAAAATATAAACTAGGATATAAGTATTCATTAAGTTTATTTATTAATTTTCCCAATCCGGTCCAAAAAGATTCGGCATTTGATGTTTTAAATAGTTGTTCATAAACTTTTTATTAGCTTTAGTTATTAACATTATTATCATCATTTATAAATAATTCGTGGTCTTTTTTTTACCATAGGCGGTTAGGAAATCATCCAACACCCACCTTAAAGTATACCAATCGACTCAGAATCACTTTTTGAGTCGATCTAACCATGTCAGTCCGTCCGTCTGTCTGGCTGGACAGCTGGCTGGCTGGCTGTCACTGTAAACTTTATGCACAAAGTACAGGTCGCAATTTTGAAGATAATTCAATGAAATTAGACACGTAGAACTTTCATGACACAAGGACGAAGCCTATTGAAATTGGTTATGATCGGTCCATTATTTCACCTAGCCCCCATAAAAATATCAATCATAAATGCCTCAAATATAGCTATATTTTAATGAAATCGAGTGCAAGGAAGTTTTGTATAAGTATCAATCTTTGTGCCAAATTTCATGAAGACCGGTCAATAATTGACCATAACTCCCATATAAAACCCTTTTCCGAAAATCACTTCAACGTATTTTATATTCGACACAAATAAGTTTTATATAAGTAGAAATCATAGTGACAAATTTTATGAGGATCGCTTCATAATTTACCATAGCTACCATATAAGCCTATTTTCGGGAGTTACCCTAAAGTGCATAAATTCATATAAATGTTAGTATTAAAGTAATATTCTGTATTCATATATTTTATTTTACACTTAGTAAAAGTATCGATCCACAATTGTCCGCATGTCTAATATAAGACCTCTCCACGAATTTTATAGACATACACATTGGTGTGGGGTATCATATGGTCGAGCTTGACCGATTATATCTTTCTTACTTGTTTTTTCTTTGGAATTAATAGATAATGGATTAAGATATTTCCAACAACTTAAAAGTCTTAAAAAGTCGCCATTTAGTTCTATTTAAAAAAGAGGACCAAAAAATTGGCCATGTAATTGAAAAATTGGCAATTGGCGACTAAATTAGCCAAACGGTAACGCTGCTAATAATACATATATGTAAGTGTATGTACTAGTTTGATCGACTCGGTTTTCCAATCAGTTTTGAAGCCGCTTTTTTCGTTTTAAGTACTATCGGGGTTTTTAAATTGTTAATTTATCTAATGTCGAATAAACCGGTTTTTTTTAACTTAAAAAACTGGCTTTAAAAACAACATTTCATTTGAAAAATCATATGTTCTAAGTACTAATATTTAAATGGAAATTTAGGAAAAATTTGTTAAATGATTAATATTCATAAAGTTAATCTTTTGCTATGCTTTTTAAATATATTATATAAGTTAAATTAAAATAAATTATATAAGTTTAAACAAATATTAAAGTAATAATTATTTTGAATGAAATATGCATATCAATGGAATTAATCTTTACTCTTGTATCATGTGTAACATTATTAAAAACAATTTAAATATTTTAACCTGTTTTTTAGTTCAATATTTTTAACAATAATTTACATATTTTTTTTAAAGGAATAGTATTTAAATCGATTCCGATTCCATATTAAGCCATAGTTTTTCTACATATTATATAAAACTTAGTCTCAATTTTGATGACTATTTTCTTACCTTATATGGCATTCAGACCGACGCGAAATTACGTAATTTCGTGATTTCGGCCGAAATCAAGTTTAAATTACGTAATTTCCCATACATTTTGACACTTGCAAAATTACATAATTTTGTGTAATTTCGGCGAAATTACATTGAAATTACGATGCCCATTTCCGTGGAACTCTGTACATGGTTGGAAAAAATACTTTTTTTTTTCAACTATGTGCTGCATGTTTCAAACGTGAGAAGAAAAAAATAATTCTCAGCTGATCTTAAATTTAAACCAAATCTTAAAATTAATTATTAAAATGAGTTTGCAAAATGAAACCTATCATTTTTACATTTTTAATTGTTGCAAGTTAATAATTTCCAATTTAGTAAGTAATTGTTTCTTATTTGTTTCCATTTCAAAATACTTTATTTACCCCTATAACAATTTAAAATGTAAACAATAAGTATCAGTTGTTCACGAAATTACATCAAATGTCATCTAGCCGGTATGAACACTCTAGATTTCATTCGTAATTTCGGCATGAAATTTCGTAATTTCGCTCCGATCTGAACAAGGCTTTAATTAAAATTTGTTTCTTAAAATAATTATATATAATAAATTTTTACTTGAATATTATAAGATCTATTGAGTTTTGTTTATAGAAATGTAGTCTTTTGATGGAAATCGGAATTTCAAAATTGCTACTGTTAGAACTATTTGAAAACCGGTCTCTTCAAAAAGTGGCATAATCAATCACCCTAGTATATACTAATGTAAGTATGTAGTGTATATTTATAGAGAGCCTGGATTGTAGTACATATATATATATATATATATATGTATATCTGTATCTGTATCTGTAGTATGTGACTCAATGTGTTAAGGTTATATATAAGGTCATATATAATTGCTAATTACTACATACATATGTATATATAATATGTTAATATTGTGTTCATTGGCAACAAATGTGTATGCATGCTTTTATAAAAATATTTACAACAATTATAAAAATTTCCTCTTTTTTACTTTTGTTCTTTATTACTTACTATGTCATGCATTTTAATATTTTTTCTCTTCAACACACATTTTTAAAATAGTCTTTAATATGAATATCTTTACATTTATGACTTTAACGGCGGCCTAAATAATTTGTCGTAATCAGGAATTTAAATATTGAACTGTAGCCCTATTATAAGTAGAACATGATTTGGTTAAATCTTATAAAGTCTTTCCATGCAATATCTGAGTAGAATTTCTATCTGTAATCTAATAAAAAACTAAACAAAATATAAAAATTTTACTTACCTTTCTAAAATTCTATAGTCCAGAATTACGACTGTTATAAATGTGTTGTATAATCAATCCTTTTTTCATATATTTATAAAAGTTGTAGCAATCTAAAATGAAATTAAATTATGAAATTCAGATTAGATAATTATATTTTACGTATGTACATATGTTTAGTATATTAACAATGTTATAGATTCTTTAACCTAACCTTAGCATTACGTACGTCAGTCGAGGATATTAAAATATATACGAGAAAGAAAAACAGTTTTTCTATTGGCACAATTGCAGTTATATATGCATTTAAAGAAAATATTCTTTAAATAAACCGGATTCTTTTTACTTAAAAACAGTAATAAGATTTTTCTTGCACTTGATGGTAAATAAACCATATATCAATATTTTACCATACATTTTCATGATATGTAACTTATTTTATTCGTAGTATACCTAGCTATATGATTAAAAATTAAGAAAAAGTGCTAATTTAGCATGAAGAATTTTTTTTCTTCACAGTTTCTGAATAACTCCAAAATCATTTAACAAATAAAAAATTGTGTTTAGAGAATTTGAAGCTAAATTCTGTCGGCATATTTTTATGTTTTTTTATTTAAATCGGATAAACCGTTTTCCAGTTATACTAGTATGGCACTCTTATTAAGGGGGTCATATTAGTCATGACCTTAAGAATCTGTACGTCTTAGACATTGTTACTGGTTTAGCCTTTTTGAGACTAAATCTAGCTTTTTTATTTTGCTTTTAAATTCGAAATTTTCGTTTTAGTTCAAGCTTTCTTCTAACCTTTTTTTTTGGTTTTTGAAAATTGTCGAAGTGAAAAACAACGAAAAAATAAGCTTTTAAATTAAAAATAATGTTAGCTTCTCTCCGGTTTAATCTTTTAGCACATTTGGCGTTTTTCAATTTAGCTCTTGGTCTTCAGTCATTTGATTTCTGTTTAGTTTTTTTTTACACACTCCACTACTACCAATGGTGATGAAATATTAGATAATAAGCAGGGCAACCAATAATATGCTCTATAAAAAGTTTTTTTTGCAGATTAAAAATGCTTTGAAAATTGGAAAATATGCAATTATGTTTTGAAAATATGCTCTTATATTAATATTTTAAATTTGATAAATTTTAAACTAACTGCTTTTCCATGCCAAAAAGTGACTTGATTTTGATTAGTATGTGCACTTTGCACTTAAATAAAAAAATTAGCAAAGTGCAAATTATGTAAAAAATTTTCTTGAGAGCAAAATTGTTCTCTTTAGTATAGTATTGTAAAGTTTTTGCATTTCAATTAAGTTGATTTATTTCCTTTAAATAAACCGGGATTTCTTTTACTTGGAAATAATAAAAAATCACCTTTAATTTTGTTTAAATCAAAAAATACAGCTTTTTATCTACGCTTGAAAAAAGAAACGTTATACTACACATCTAAACTGCAATGACTTTAAAACTGTGGCAACTTACGACTAAACTGCAACTTAATGACTGACTGAATCCACAAGCTACGTCGTTACAAACTACATACTTCAAATACGTTACAAGCCTGAAAATCCAAAAATCTTTATTTCAAACTTATAAAATTAATTTTCGTAACAATATTTAAAAAAATATATGTGTGAAGATAAATTTTAAAATTTATAACCCCAAACGCAAACCATGTTAGTTAACAGAGGTCTGTTAACTCGTTAACATAGCTGTGCTAAGCATGGAAAAATTGATATATTCAATAAAAATGGAATTAGGAACACATTTTTGAACCAAATGGGTCCAGAAAACCGTTACCATTAGTAAATATAATCACATATCTTAAATTCAGGTAACTTTATCTGAATTGGCTTTAAAACATGAATTAGACGATCTTTCAAAATTTAGGATTCTGAGTGTGATGAATCCAGATTTCAGGGAAACAAGGCAACGTGGGCGGACAAAACTTTTTGGAGATGATAGATAAGGTATCCCACTATGTCCTCCACTTTTTCCATGCTTAACAGAGCTATATTAACGAGTTAACAGACCTCTGTTAACTAACATGGTTTGCGTCTGGGGTTATAAATTTTAAAATTTATCATCACACACATTAAAAAATTATATTCTTAAGTATAAAATGTGCAAAAAATACCTCTTGAGTGTAAATTAGTACAATTTATGTAAAATTATGCTCTTAAGTCAAAATATGCAAAAATATGCCATTTAAATTTTTTAAAAATACGCTTTAAACCCATAACGTGTGGTTAGAATCAAAATAAGCACATATGCAGAATTTTTGCATATATCGATGTCAAAATCCTTTAAATTGTCTGAAATGGATAAATTACTAATAGCTCGGTTCAATTGAAGTACAGACAAAAATTTGTACTTGGTTATTTTTGGTTGCTCTGATAATAACTTTAACAACGAATTGTCATTAGTTTAGAGGTACATGAACAAAATATACTTACGATTATCTAGAATTAAATGCAATAGATAAATTGAAATTATAAATTTCCGTATTATTTACTTTCTTAATGTACATATCGCTCATTCACTTATTTTTAGTCACGTCATATTTGACATTTAAATTAATTATTTATTATTATTATTATTATGTTTTTTTGGTATCATATGCCAAATAAACACGAGTAGAAAAATTCAAATTTACCTAAGTAATATCAGCCCCCCCCCCCCCTATATCACCTACTTATGCAACTAGTGCCCAATTTTGATAAACTGTGATTTCTAACACTGTAAACAGTTTCATTAACATGCAAAATTCTTTTAGCAACAAATTAAAGAAAAATACCAGTAAAATGAAACAATCAAAACCATCGATTATTTTAACTTCTACAATCAAAACAAAATAATAAAAATAATAATGTGAGAGTATAACAATATACATGCCGAATAGTTTTATTTGAACAGAAAAAAAATAACGACAACAACAGCAAGGACAAGTTTATCGTACTGAAGAAACTCATTTAAAATTCTGCTTCCAAAAAAAATAAATAAATAAAGAAGAATGGATTTTCTATTTTAGTTTTTGGTTTCTTTTTTCTATACTTCGCCAAAAAAAAAGCACATACAAGAAAAATAATGGAAATCAAACTTAAAGTGCTTTTTTAAACCGATATGTACTTGTAAAAAAATGATTTTTACCTTTAAATTGAAAAAAAAACTCTTTACACTCAAACATACCAACACACTACTGACAAAAAAAAAATCCATTTAAACAAATACATGCAAGCGTATTTTTAACGGCAGGTTAGTAAATAGAGAATGAGTAAAAGAAATACAAAGTAAAATACATACAGACTATATTAAATAACACAATATTGTACCATAACATGAGAGTGTATGGTTAAAATGGTATTATCACAAGGACACCTAAGGACATACAACATTACCTTTTACAAAAACCACAAAAAAAAAAATAAAAAATAAAAATAATAATAAAATAAAATAAAATAAAATAAAGTAGAAAAAACCTAATACACATACAATCACAAATCGTAAACATATGCAAGTAAGTATACCAGTAATAATGATAATAATAAAAAATGAAACAAACTTATAATAAAAACCAAATAATATGAGTAAAACTAAAATAAAAAGTAATTCAAAAATTAAAACAAAAACCACCATTAACCACATTTTTGTTGTACTTATGTACTTGTTACATGTCTCTTTACCCCTAGAGATTTGAGAGCGATGTCCTATTTACAGTAATGTTTGTGGCCAGCATTGTAACTCATTATTTGGTAGATTAAATTTAGATATAAATTAATTGTAATTATATGTGTGTCTGTTTGCCTCTTATAGAAAAAGAGAAAAACAATTTTTTTTTTTTAATAGATTCATGAGCAAAACTTATTTAGTTGCAAACAAATAAACTATAAAACATTTAAAACATTCCTTTTTTCAGTTATTAAGGCAAAATTTATATATATATGCATAAGGAGTGCGCACGGAAAAATTAGTACGCACAATACAGCTTTTCAAGAAGAAACCGATGGGTGAATCTTTTGGATAATTTTTTTTATATAAAAGACTTCAGTTTAAATTTTTTTGTTTTTTTGTTTGTTTGTTTAATAGTTTCAAGAATACTTTAAATAAGAACTTTTATCGAGGGTATCCAACCGATTAACCGTCATTCGGTTATCGGATTAATTTGATCGATTAACTGTTCGAACAATTTAAAATTATTTTTTTTCGAATAGAGAATAAACCGAGTAATTTGTGTTGAATAACCAATTAACTGAATGTAAGTTCTCTGGAGTTATAATAATTTTTTATATTTTATATTTAATCATTTTTTATATTTAAGATAAATTTACTTTAACTACATCCTTTTTTTTAATGTCTGTTATATCCCAGCGAAAATAAATAAAATTAATTCTTAATAAAGTACTTTTTCATTATTACCAAAATCACTGTTCGATTTCTTTTGCTTAAGAAATAATACAAACAGCATCTAAAGATATTTTTAAAAAGAGATTTAAATGAGTTATTCTGCTGTAAAACGTTGAGATTAGATTGTTAGTATTAAAAATACTTGTTACTAAAAGAAGCTGTCTTAAATAAATGAAGGATAATGTTTTGTTATATGTTAGTTTATATAAAAACTAAAATTAATTTCCTTTCAACGATAAAAAAGAATTTGGGTGTCATTGTCATTTTGCATGAAATCTTGAAGATGACTTCATTTTCAGTGAATAGGTATCAAAAAAGAGAACATATTCCCATGACAAGCCTATGTTAAATTCATCAATCAATTGATCCGAATTTGCTCTATATCTAGATCATATGTTTAGGTTCAGGGACTTTTTTGAATGTTTCTTTTTTTTGGGGTAGAATTTTTAATAAAACGCGTCATTAAAGGTTATAATATTAAAACTTCATACATATGTAAACTTGTGACAATAGAAATTATGAAAACATAGTTTTAAGTAAATTAAATTCAAAGTTATACATATATGTCATAAAAGTTTTAAATTACATCAACAGAATATTCGTAAAAATACTAATAATTATTTTTTCTCATACAGAAAATAAGGAGAGTTACATTGAAAAGACTGATTTATTAAATAAAGCTGAATAGGATAATATTTTTTAGTATTAGGTAGAAAATCAATTTTTTCATAGAAGAGCAGGCTAAAGAATTGATAAAAATAATCTTTTCTGAGAGAATTTGATCAACATTATGTTTCTGAATAACTATTTCAATGTATTAATTACTATAATTAGTGTTATTTATAAGTTTTACATATATTACTAAGTCTATTCGGTTAATCGAATAATTTGCCATTAATCGGTTATTAACCGATCAAATTTTAACCTGGAATAATTATTTGTCGAATTAACCGATTAATATGAAAACTTGAATAATTGGATACCCCATGTTTATTGTGTTCGTGATTATTTTCGTTGGAATGAGTTTATTTTTTTCACTAAGACTTAATACTTTCCAAATGGAGAGAATTCTGGACAGTCTGGTAGATTTCTTCGTATTTATATACTAAGAAAAATTGTTTGATACCACTTAATTGCAATCGAAACGATACGTATTGATGAGGAAAATATAGTTAAATTACTGAAAACAATTTTAAAATTGATTTTCAGTGCCGTATCAGCAATTGAAAAATCATGAGTCTCATACATTTAGGTAAAAAATTTTATTATTTCTCGAAATGTGTCTCAAAAAAGTTATAAAAATGTAAAGTGTTTTCACAGAGAACTAGTAGTTAGTTATTGATACCTTACCTACGTTGTATGTGTGCATCAAAATGTGAGGAGAGGGTTTTATATGGGACCTGTGGCCAATTGTGGACCTACTGTTTTAATGCAATACATATTTTTTAAAATATACATATATATGTATTATGTTATGTTGATACTAACATGCACATGTGATTTATGTACTTAGAGGTGATTCTCGGAAGTGGGCCTTATATGGGAGCTATGGTCAATTATATACCGATCTTCAAACAATTTGGAAAACGTGCTTTCTGCTGCATACATAGCACATATTTGTGTCAAATTTTATCTTGATACTAACATTTAAATGGGTTTTATGCACGTGGAAGTGACTTTCGCGAGAGGGGCATATATAGGAGTTATATTCAATTATGGACCGATCTTCATTTAATTTAAACTACAAATACAAAACTCATTTGTATCGAATTTCATTTAAACATTGCTATATTTAAGCATTTCGGACGTTAAAACTCTATTCCGGGAGGACATTTGTATGGGCGCTAGGTGAAATAATAAACCGATCATAACCAATTTCAATAGGCTTTGTCATTGTACCACAATAATTATTTGTTTCAAATTTCATTACGATATCGTTTAAATTGCAATCTGTACTTTATTCAAAAGATTTATATGGACAGACAACCAGCCAACCAGACGTATGGACGGACATCATTAAATCGACTCAGAAAGTGATTCTTTGTGGAACTGTATACTTTAAGGTGGGGCTCTGAAAATTGTTTTTGTGCTTTACAAACATCAATACAAACGAATAATATACCAACCACCTATTTTGTGGGGTATAATTATTGTACCTATTCTTTTTATCTATCGAACTAATTTTTTTAATCATTTTATAAGATCTTAGGCTGAACAAACTTTCGCGGAAATATCAAAAATGTCTGTAAAATTAAATTTATTTTTGGATTTTTTTACCTTGGTATCTTTAGTTTTTTATACCCTACACCACCAGAGGTGGTTGGGGTATTATGTGTTTGTGCTGTAACGCACAGAAGTATAACTTACCTTAAAGTATACCGTTTGTCCAGAATCTCTTCCTGAGTCAATTTACTGATGTTAGTTCATCTGGATTGATGAAACTTAGCACGAAAAATTATTTTCCTACAAGGATGAAGCCTATTGAAACTGGTTATGATCTGTCCATTATCTCACCTGGTACCCATAGAAATATCCTCCTGGAATTGGATTAAAGCTCATAAATACCATAAATATAACAATAATTTAGTGGCATTTGGCACAAATAAGTTTTATATAACTAAAATGTGTGTACCAAATTTCATGAAGATCATAATTATTACTGGTATCCCTCTTTCGAAAATCACTTTAACGTGCATAAATCCTATAAAAATGTTGGCATCTAGTTAATATTTGACACAAATAAATTTTATATAAGCAGAAAATCTCATATAAATAATAATATCAATATATTATAATGCATCGGTATATTTTATAGAAAAATGCTTTACACTGAATACAAGTAACGGTCCATAATAAATTCACAATTCAACAAAACCAAGCTTTTTTAAAATATCGCATGAACTGACCTTTTCTTATTAAATCTTACAAAAAATACTCCAGTATTTTTCGATTCGAATTTTTGAATATTTTTAATTTTAAGAAAAATCAAAATATTTATATATAGTTTTAAACACATACCAATGTTTAACGAATAACAACTTTTTAGATCACCAAACAAGATATTACCTTTAATCTATTAATTGCATATTCGTATATACAACATATGTTAATGAAGTCCATCTGTAAATATTTATGTTGTTCACAATCATATTGTTTGTATTTCATTTATATTCATATCACTGCCGTACATTTGAAATATTTATAGAAATAAGGACTAGATTTATATAGAGATAAAGGCAATTACATACATATGTGCATATAAATGTTTAAAAATATATACTTAATATATAACATGTGTTTGTATACAAATAAAGGTAAATTTACATCGTGCTCTTGTTACTACTACAGCATTAGTAGCGATTATTAACAATACAAAACATTTGATTCTTATCGATACGAATATTTTTGATATAAATATAACAGTCCTATATTTACCATGGTTACTTTTTATTTTAAATTAACTGTAGTTTTAAAAAAGCCTTGAAACTACACGCGCAATTTCAATGTTACTGAAAAGCGTTCCCGCACTCAAAACTTGGGCAAATAAGAGCTATGTTGAGAAAATAATATTCTTCTTCTGCACGAAACAGCAGAAATATTCTGGATATTTCTTCGGAAAGATTATATTATATATATATATAGTATACAATAAAAATTTTAAATAAAAATGGGTAAAAAATTATTTGTTTTTGTTACTAACAGGAAAGCATAGACTACTAATTTTGAAAATTTATTTTAAACACGTTTATGTGAGAGAAAAAACAAAACTTGATTCAATTGTCAAAAGCCTAATTCATGCAACAACAAGATACATGTATTCATATAAATTTTGTTTTTGTGTTTTGAAAAAAATGAGTAAATTTTGAAAAATTTAGTTCAAAGTGCCTCTCACATAAACTTCTAGTTGTATTCTATGCAGGAAAGTTTCATTAAAAAAAAAAATTCAAATATTCTGAAAAATAGAATTACATTCACATATGAACTTTTAAAACAGTTTAATTTTTTATTTCTGGGTAAATTATTTGGATTTTTATGTTCCCGCACTTTTGTGCTTTGTTAGCTTTTTCTCATTTTACCGCACTTTACCCAAAAAGTACGGAAACAAATCTATTATGAAAAATAGCAGTAACCGTTTCAATAATCAAACCTTTTTCGTACAATGTACACAAAATATATTTGAAATTCGAATAAACTAATAGTGAAATAAACTTATGTAAAAAATATACATTTTTTAAAATACTCAAGTATATGTTTAGTATTTGCAGCCATCTGTGGACGTAACAAAATCTAGATTTTCGCTAAGTACAACGCTAGATAATCATGGATTTTAAAAACACTTTTTTTTCATATATTATACATTGTTCGTTTAAATATATGTGTTTGTTTGTATGTTATGAAATAAGGATTTAATTTAGAATCATCCTCCAGTTATACTGTTGTATATATTAAAATATGTGCGCGTTGTGAGAAAAAGTGACCAATGTCCAGTTGTACAAAAAAGTACTGATTTATTTTATTCTTTTTATAATACAGGACATATGACAAGCGAGAATTATAATAACAAGGGATAAGAAATAGAGTTAAATCACATGAAGTACATGAACAACATACATAGAAAAGTACATACATGGTAGATTAATGTGCATTTACAAGGAATGAAAAAAATAAAACATATATAATATGTATAAATAAATATATATATATATATAAATATACATACATCAGTACATTGAAAAAAAGTAATTTCAATTAATGAAGTACGTTGAATGAAATTCGTTGATCTTTTTTTTTTTGAAGAATTCATTGATTCAACATACGAAATCGTTGTTTAAAAGAAAATATTCATTGAAATTCAATGAAATATTTAACGTACTTTTGAAAGGTACATTCATCACATTTATTCCGTAATAAAAAAAAAATAAATAAAAATAAAAAAGTTCAACATATAAGTTTATTATGAAATTCTTCTTGAATCCAGTTGTTTATACTAGCATCAGCGAAAAGATGTTCCGTACCAATTTGAGCTACAAGTGTACCAATTGTGGGAAGATCTTAGCTTTCTTCCTGAATTATGTTTTTTAAAATATTTAAGAGCATGTTATCCTTTTCATTCCATTCACTACCCAATTCGACCAAGGCGTTCCAGGATCTTCGGATATTGGACAATGATCGCAGGAAATAGCTAGAGTCTGAACTGCATTTTTGAGATTGAATTTTTTTAGTTTGAGCAACAAATGAGCAGTTGTTTTTTATAATTTAATTTGACCAAGTTGATAACGTTTTGATCTAACGGCTTAATGAATAAGCGCAGTCAATTGTGTGGTCGATTCATTGCTATAATTAAACCGCCATCACTTTTTAAGTCCTCAACTAATTGGTGAAAATTAACTTACGTGGGGAATGAATTCGTGTTGGAACCAGTCCTTTGGATACCTTTGGACTTTTCACAAATGGGTCAATAAGATGAGGTTTCGAAGACAATTTCTCGCCCCTAATTTTTAAAAATCTAATTCTATGTCGACGCGTAAATTTCCTCAACCATTCTTCACTGGCATTGAAACTTGAATTGGTATGATAAATTTTTGAATACAAATGACTAGTTTTTGAGCGTAAAATCGCTGCTGATATTGGAACATTTTTCCCTTTGTTTTACAAACCACTTACAAAGCATTCTTTCCATTCTTAGCTATTCAGCTTTCTTTAAGCTGAACGTTTGCCAGGGTAACTTTCTGTTGTACGTACGAACTTTTTTAATGAATTTTCTTCAACTTGAATTTTATTGAATCTCCACTTTTAAGTTTTTTAAAAATCTCTAATTTTTGAGAAATTGTTGGCTTTAAGATATGTTGAATTTTTCTCATATAAGAGATGTATTTACTCAAAAAGTGACAAGAATAAACTGTCAAAATTGAAGATAAAAATCATCTAAAAAGGTTAATATACCAAAAGTCGCTAAAATGGAACTCGTTTTTCGTGAACTGTAGCTATTATAGAACGTGCAATTTCAAAAGATTAAGTCATCGCGATAACCGGGCCGTCTCATATATATATATATATATATATACATTATTTACAGCTTCTACATTCATTATGTAGCGAGAATTTTATTTCATTTGTGCTTATATTAACTGAATATAATATCATTTAATTTTTAATAAAATAACTACCAAAAGCTCAAAACAAGCCTAATGTTGAGGCACAGTTTGAACGTATAAATTCATTGAAATCAGTTTTGTAAGTCAATGGAACTATACATTGAAATGTTAAAAATTTCTATGTATAGTTTTCATTAAAATAAATGTATTGCTTAACTAATTCAACATACTGCTCACTAAAATGATTTATTTAATTCAACAAACATGTTCATTAAAACGAAATACTAACAAGTTGATTCTATGGACTTATACGTTGAATTTTAAGACTGTGTAATTGTTAATGTATGACAATACATTGTTTCAAGTCAAAATTATGGAGCAATTTCGTTGAATCAACGAACATATTCCTTGTATTTTTGGTTCAGTGTATGTAAATCATCATGTTATTATAAAAATGAAAACTTGGTATAATAAAAAGTGTTTTCATTTTTGTCACAATTTAGAACTAAAATGAAAAATATTTAACCAATAACTCAATTAATACATTAAATAGTTTAACTCTTTTAAAATTTCACATTCTATCATCCAAGATTGGTCAAGGTTTATGATATTTGAAATTTATATTTTTAATTTGAGTTTCATGGTTCAAAGTTGATCCAGAATTCATCATAGTTTAAAAGAAAATCATCATATTAATCAATATTGAGAATTTATTTCTAACGAGATGATATTTTATATCAGGAAGTATCACCAAATTTTGATTTATATTTTGATAAAAATTAAGCAATATTAAGTAAATTTTGTTTTTATTATATCCCTCTGTACATGGGTATGAGTATATATACGTATATATATATATTCTAACTTGACCTAGATTTTGTTATAAAAATACAAATACATAAACATTTATTAGGTTGGCTAAAAAAGTATTAAGTTATATTTTGTAAAATTTGTTTGTTCTTTAAAAAATGTTTTTTTTTTATCAAAATCATTAAGTAGTAGAAAGTTATAAGGGTTAGGGGTTGTAAATAAATTCAAAAATTAAATTAAAAGCCTTCTGACGTCCTCTATGACTATAAAATCGTATGACTCATGACAGGTATTTATAAAGGTTATCAGCTTTCTTGTAAACTTAAGCTCTTGAGATAATTTAATAATTAGATACTTTAAGTAGTTTTTTTTTGTTAACTTTAATAAAACAAAGATCATTAAAATTAAATACAAGAAAAACAAATTGTTATAATAAAAGTAGCACCATCCTAATATACATATACTAACTACATATAGAAAAAACGAAAATATAATAAAAACAACAAGAAAAATGAAATCATGTTAACATAAGAGAATAAAATAACATACAAAAGTACTTACACCCTACAGAGGAGTATCGTTTCACAGATGAGATATGTAAGAGTACACAGGAAAGTAAAAAAAAAAAAATTAAAAGAAAAAAAAAAGAACACGAAATACAAGATGCTTTATGTGTGTTTTTTATATCCATCTTCTCATATTTTACGAATTTCAGACATTTTTTTCATGGGATTTTTTGGCTGGTAAGTACATCTAATGTTTGTTTTTGCTTGCAAACGAGGTACTAGTAATGTCTAAGAATTACATTTTGGCAAATATATAAAAGCAAGGAACACAGTTATGCATATATACATTGATATAAATATCACATTTGTATGTATAGGTACATATTTATGTACCCTGCAAACATTTTTCTATCGAAGGCGTAACTATATCGGCACACCGGGAAGTTGATATTCGTCGCTTTTACTATCGAATTCTGATCTACTTAGTAACAGCGTTCGGGAAGAACTGTGCCACTAAGCGATAGTTCCTTTTGAGTAACCCTACAGTCAGTACTGAATGAAACGTAAAAGGCGTATAATGAAATGTGCTAATTCGAATCTTGCAATCCTCACTAAAACTTTAATCAAAAGGAACTATCTCTTAGTTGCACATTTCTTCCCGTACGGTGTTACTAAGTAGTTCAGAATTCGTAACGCTTTAGTGAATTTTGTACATCACGTATTAAGATCTACTATAACGCAGTAAAAAGTGTCTAATAAAAAATCCTAATTCGAATCTTCCAATCCCCACTAAAGCGTTACTCAAAAGATGCTATCTCTAACTATATGAGAATTCGATTGTAAAAGCGAAACATTTCAGCTTTCCGGTATGCAGACGCAGTTGCACTTTCGATAGAAGATATTTGCAGAATTTTAAAACTATTGTGCATAAAATTTTTAAAATAATAATGCCAGTAATACTTATATTTTGAAATGAAGTATTTGGAATGGACAAAATTATCAAAAGTAAAAATATTAAATTTTTTTAAATCAAAAAATTAACTCTTTTTGATATTTATTATGGAAAGCAATAAAATTAATTACACAACAATATTTTCAATTCAATTTAACATTATATATAATAAAATAAGAATAATTATTAATATTCTAATTTATTTTTTAAATAACAAAAATAACCCTTGAATTTATTATAGAAAACAATGAAATTAATTGCACCAAAAAATTTGAATTCAAATGAACATTTAACATCTATTAGAATATTTGCAAAATTTTCTGCAGTTATTAGCATGTTCGGCGACAATGTATGATTTTTAGGAAGGTTATGATGTTCGCATTATAAAATGTGTAATTCAATATTTCCAAAATGTTTTTCAGTAATATAATATACGATTTCTAAATATTATAAGACTACATTATTATTTATTTTAATTTTGTATTGAATTTTCTATGCAATTAAAATAAATAAAATTTTTTTAGTTAATTTTTTTCTAAAATCGCCAGTCAATATATAAGATTTTTGAAACTTAAAAATAAATACCGCTACTTAATCAGAAATTATCACAATCTACTCTACACATTTCAAGCATTATAAAAACAAAACAATTTCTTCAAAATATTTCATAACAAGAAAAATGTTTAAATTCTTTTCCAACTTTTAAAAAAATTTAATTCAAAATTTTGAAAATTATAAATAAAATTTTGAAAATTATAAATTCTTTTTCAAATTTAAAATGCAAAAATTCTGCTCTGCTAAAATATTTCTCGGATACTCTAATGCAATGCATTTCCAAAATTTTGATTGCTGTATATACAAATTTTAGTCTTTCACAGAATAGACTTTGACTTACATAAATCAAACTCACACACTTTTAAAAAATGTTGTTTGAGTTATTAAGAATTTTATATAAAACAAAATTTTCTGTCCATGCTCTGGCCCTCAAATTGTTAATAATATATTTTAATTTTATAGAAAATGAAAATGTTTTCCTAAATTTATTCGCTTGCCCAGAACTAGTTGAAATATTAATAATTTCTTTTAAATTATGATAAACGCTTACCTTATTTTCTAAATTTTCCGTTTATAAGTTTTATTTATATTTCTTGTTTCACTATCAGCTTACATAAATAATTTTAGTTAATGTTAATATTTTTTCACTTTGATCACTTCAAAACTTATATTTTTACTAAGCAAAATTATATTATCAAAATCATGATTTTATGATAAAATTTCGAACCTAATGTATTTTGTTTTTGTAAAGTTTTGCATGTTCTACTATTTATCATCTTAGAGTGCTAAATTCGACAGATTATGTGGATTGATAAAAAACAATCTTCCAAATGCTAGCAAAGGTGTTGAAAAATAGCGTTTTCGTTTTTGGATAACTGCAACTGTTATCTAAACAATTTCTAATAGCGATTAAAGAAGTTACGTTTCTAAGATTCAATTCGTATACTAATATATTTTGTTGTTGGAAAATTGAGAGAAATCTTCTATTGCACTTCTAAGAGTGGCGAAGAAGTGAGCTATTTCGAAAAAGACTTCACTAAATGCTTGTGGGGTATGTATGTATGTATGTACCCTGCCAGCAATTAGGTGATAGTGTTATCCGCTATCAGAAAAATGACACTTTCTAGTATTCTTAAGATGATATTTTCCTGTTAGTAAACAATTTTACAAAAACAAATACCATTAATTTCGATTTTCGACCTTCTGAGAGTAAAAAACTATTACATTATTTTGAAATTTAAAAACAAAAAATGTGGGGATAGGTTTGTTGTGGTAAATTCCCTATACCAAACCAGCACCCGTGGATTCGCCCCTAATTTCAATGCTTTTTTTTAATCAGCAATTTGGTGTAATTTTATATTTAAAAATTCTTCTCATAAATTGAATATTTAAAGTCAGATTTTCCTAAGCACAACTAAAACCGATTTTGAATAACCCTAAATAACTCTAATTCGTCACACAAAAAAATCACTTAATAGTGCCATTAAAAAAGTATTAAAACTGCGATACAGTTTTGCCCGAACGATGACTCTTCTTCGATAGGAAAATAACTTCTTTTTCTTTTACTATTTTAAAATAAATATGGATACTATTTAGTCAGAGAGAGTCAGAGAGAGTCCATTTAATTATTATGAATAAATAATATTGAAGTAAGGACTGCGAACGAAAAAAATCGGCACACATCAAGACTAATAGATTTTATTGTACGTGAAAAGAAATAGTACCGTTAACTTCTTTATATTAATATTATTATTTTCATTAACTATGTGCTATTTTTTTTTTTTTTTTTTTTGTAATAGCGTAATTAGTTTTTCCTAGACTGATAATTTAATAAAATTCATGGAAGCACATAATTCAAATTTATAATCAAAACATATGTCGAGCATATAAAAGAATTACTAGGAGTGCAGGTGAGATGGGTAATTCAGTTTTTTTGTTTAATAAAAATATAAAGAGATAATAACCGAAGAAAAAGTTGATTTTCAAACAAAACAATACGAATTTTAAAAGAAAATCGTTACATTTCTGGATGGAATGTGACTCTTTCTTTAAATTGCTCTGTATTCTGCAAAGATTAAAAAAGATAGCATGAAGGTTCACAAAGTTAAAAAAAGTTCCTAATAGAACAGAAGAAAAAATATGGAGTTAAAGAAAATAACAAAAAATTATTGAAATTATTATTTTTTTTATTTTCTTTATTTTTCATTTATTTGGTTTATTTTAATTTAATTTATTTACTATTAGATTTTTAATTTTATGACTTTTAATCTAAGTTAAGTTCAGTGAATTTTTATAATACTATCCCGCAAAGCTCGTAAGCTTGTTTGCAGGAAATTTAATAATAATTTATTTCATATTAAATTTAACGAGTGTTCATTGCAAATTTTTAGGTATCTTTTAATTTCTTTGAGTTTTTTGTATTTATTTTTAGTATTTAGGATATTTATGGATATTTTGTTTAGAACAGTGGGCAATACATCGGGCATTATGTTTCGGCCATACTCATTTGTGAAACGTTGGACTTTATATCTTCCTTGTGGTTTTATTCTTGTATTATGTGTGTGATCAATTGTTTGCAAGAATCGGCTGTCATCATCAAATTCCTTGATAATTGTTGTGTAATATATGTTTTTAACATTTATAATGTTTAGATTTTTTGCCAAGCTGTTTGTTTTAGGAACATTGGTGAAATCGGTTGTGGTGTTGGGATTGTTCTGCTGATGTTTTTCCATAAAATTCTACGGGTTTTTTGTAATGTGCTGTTATATCTGACATTTCCCCACGGAGTTATTTCGTATCTGATATACGATTCTGCTAGTGAGAAGTGCGCTTGGCGGAGTACACTGTAAGGAACGCAGTTGCTTAGATGATAAAGTATATATGATGCCTTTATGAGTTTTTTTGTTTTGTAAATTTAGAATATGTGTTTTCCATTTAAACGTGCTATCAATTATTACTCCCAAATATTTATAGGAATTGACTTTCCCTATGATGGAACAACAAGTGTCATTAGCGTGTGTATTATTGTAGATATTTCTGTGTAGATAATCTGTGTTGTGAAATTTGATTTCTATATTTCAATCTGCGTTATGTGATGGTTTAATATGCATAAGTTTGGTTTTATTTGCATTGATGATAAGTCCATTGTCGTGGCTCCGTCTGGTTGCTATATCCAGTTGCTATATTCAGTTGCAGTGCCTTCTTTTAAACATTTGAGCATGTCATTTGCATATATTATGTACAATATGGGTCCAAGTTTTGAACCTTGCGGTACCCCACAATCATATGATATTTTATTATTGATTTTTACGTAGAAGTTTCTGCAATCTAAATAGCTTTTAAACCATTGTAGTAAATTTTCCCTTATACCGTTTCTCACTAGTATTTCTAGCAATTCCCCATGCAACAGAGTATCAAATGCTTTACTGAAATCGATAAATAAAGCTAGTACATGCATATGTTTACTTAGGCATTCATTGATGTATGTTGAAAAATTTCCTAAAAGTTTGTTAATGTTTTTACCCTTTTTGAATCCAAACTGATTTTCATTGATAATTTTATATTTTTTGTAAAAAACTTGTTAGTCTTCTGACTATTATTTCCTCAAGGATTTTGTCCACGCCAGACAAAATAGCTATTGGCCTATAATTGTTAACATCCAACTTATTGCCCTTTTTATTTATTGACCTAACTATTAATGTTTTAAGCAGATTTGGCACAATTGCTTGTTCTAAGCAAGAATTTATTAATGTTGTAAGTATTAGTATTAAAAAAGTAGCATTTATTTTATGATCTTTCCGTCTCATTCCAACTAATGTTTATATTTTTTAAAATATTGTAAATTTCCTCTTCGTTTGTATATTCAATATAAATAGTGTTAGTCACTGGAGTATTTGAAACTTGTATTATCTGTATGTTACAGCAGTGTATAATTTTTTTGAAATTTGCATTGAAATTTAAAGAAAAGTTGTTTGTTATATTATTTAAATCTTAATTTTTAAAATTTTTCATTATAAAATCGTCTATATTTAGAAATTTTTTTAGCAATTAATTCATTTATTAATTGCCACGTTATTCGCATATCGTGCCATTTTTTAAAAAGTTTATCATGAAATTCACAAGCTTTCACAATATCTTCACTTATACAGGGATTTAATGATCTTTTTTTTATATTTTTTTCTTTTCTAATTGATTTGTTATATATTTCATTAAATCTTGCTTGTATATTATTAAACAAATTATTTGGATTGGATGTTTGTTGTATAAACGCATTCCAATTTGTATCGCGAATTTGTTTACTTATTTTATAAATGAAAAATTGTGGCCCCTGATTTCTTCAAAAATATGAAAAAGGGCAATACAAAGCGCATGCTGTCGAACTTTCAGAGAAATGTATCAGATAAATTTTGTGTAAGAAAAATGAAAATTGTAGAACAAATGTTTGGTCCAGCAAGACATTTGTACATGCGGGGCAAAAAAGGCTTTTTTTCATAACAAATTGCACTTTTAACAGAGAAATTCACGAAAATAAGAGCTCTTAGAAAAGATTCCTTTCTATCATTAGAAAGCATAACGAATTTAAACTTTTCTGGTCTGATCTCGCATCTTATCATTAAAACAAAAAAGTACCTAAATGGTGGTAAACAAATGGTACTGGTATGTAACAAGGGAGGCCTATCCACTAAACTGTTCAAATCTCAGTCCACTGGGAATGTATTTCGTTATAGTAAATAAATATTTAAATAACACTTAAAACTGAGTAAACAAATAATATATAGTTTAAAAAGAAGTGGGCCCATTCCCATACAAAAGTAAACGAAACACAATAAAACTTTTATATATGGTATTCCAGAAAATATTAAACATTTGATTTGAAACGAAAAAAAAAAATATATATTTTGCTTCTAAATTTTAAAGCAGAATATAACGGTATTTTTTAAAAAAGAAATTTAAGAAGACTAAGCCATTGGTTTCTTTTTTATAAGTACTTTTATATGAAATAATTTTTTCATGCGCAGTCCTTATATCCCACATACATCCAATGACAAAGTGAAAGGAAACGCATGGTTTAATGAGTCAAAATGCTAATTTACTTGCACTCAATTTACTGGTCCTTTGTTGTAACACAAGATTAAACTAGGAACAAAGAGCGTTTTATGACTTTACCTTTAAATTAGTAGTCAACATTAGAACAAGTGTGCAAAATAATACTTATAAACTTAAATGTTTAAATTTGATTGTAAAAAATTACATTTATATTTCTCAGAGTCGATTTATCGATATCCGTCCGTCTGGGTGGCTGGCTGTTTATACAAAGTATAGGTCGCAATTTTAAAGATGAAATTTGGCACTTATTAATTAATATAAGGTCAATCCTATTGAAATTGATAATAATTGGTCCATTTTGTCCCCTTCTCCGATACAAATGTCTTTCTTCCTCCAAAATCGAGGTTTCAGAGAAATTCCGTTTTACATAATTTAACATTTATATGAAACACAAATAATTCTTATATAAACAAGAAGCACGGTGCCAAATTTAATAATTAACCATAGCTCATACAAGACCCACTTCCAAAAATCACCTTAACTTATATAAATCTCATAGAAATGTTAATATCAAAATATTATTTAGCTCAAATAAGTTTTACAGGAGTATAAATCACACCCCCATATTTCTCAAGATTTTGCCCACAACTAAAAACAAGTTCCATATAAGACATATCTCAGAAAAACAAACGCTGCTTCTCGTTTACCGTAAAGGAAAATTTTATTATTAAAGACATTCAATTGACTCCTGTTACTTTACATAACAAACCGTTTCACATTTACTAAAAGATGTAATAATAAGTTTGTCGTTGCGTGTCGAATTTTTAAAGTCACCTTTTCGATTGAATTCATTTCCGAAAATATTTTCGCTTTGTCTTCAAATCGAAATACATTTATGTATATAGTGGTCACTTCCATTGATAAAATTTCGTATTATATATAAATCTATCAAAGTTCTTTTATCTTCTATGAACAAGCTTGGACTGATAAAAAATAGAAAATTAAATAAATAAAAATTCTATCCAAAGTCTACCTTTTCTTCTCTCATGCTTAAATCAAATTCATGTTTTTGGAATAAAGAGGGAAAATAAAACAAATATATTCATAATATTTGTTTTAAAAACTAAAACAATAAAAATATATGTATATTTTATGTTTTACTATATGGGTGATTCCATATCAAAATGGACAGAAAAAAACTTATATTTTAAAATTCTTAAAAAATGATATAACGTTAACATAACTCTTTTACAAACTCCTGCATAATTTCAAGCTGTACAGTGTACACTCACAAAAGTAAATGATTTGAAAAATTCATTTAATTGGCAATATTTGTAGTAAATAACACTGAAATCAGAGATGTCAAACCCGAATAGACCCAAAATAAAGATATCAGTATTCTTAAGTTATATATCTTCTTTATGTTTTTATGTTTCTTGCGTTTTATTATGCGTTTGTGTTGATATATGTTGATATTTGTAACACATAGAAAAAATCCTTTCGGAATCACTTTTTGAGTCGATTTATCGATGCCCTACAGTGGTGGAAATACCCATTCTAGCGGCATTAAATTCGTTACTGGATAATAACGAAGTCTAATATTAATTTTTGCATTGAATACCTTAAAGAAATAATTTTTTCACAACTTGTGCTTCGTTAAAACTTGATAGAATGCCACGCCCATGCGTTATACCCACTTTTTAAAAACAGTTATTCTTCACGAACCAATGAAGCAAATTACATCAAATTCGACTAATTTACAACACAAAATACGCTCTATAATTAAAACGATTTCTTAACTAAGAACCACGCCGCCATTACGACTACTTTGACACAACCATGTTGCCACATTTGCTATAATATTACTTCTAATTTTAGAACCTATAGATATGAAAATGTGGCCATATATAGTACATATTATTGGATTAATTATAAGATATGCCAGTCATCTGGGTGACGGGCCACACTTCACTCACTTTTTAATATAAATAAGCAATAATATTATTTTGATAGTATTATATATTCATTTTAGAGTGATTTCCAAAAGTGGGTGTTATATGGGAGCTATAGTTAATTATGGACCGATACTCACCTTCTACCTGTATAAAAGTTGTTTGTGTCAAATATAGTTATAATACTAATGTTTATATGGAATTTACACACATTAAAGTGATTTTCAACTAAAGGGTTTATATGGGAACTATGTTCAATCGTGAACCGATCTTCAATTCATTTATCACATATATTAATAATTAAATGAAAGTTATTTGTACTGAATTTCCTTAAAATATTTGTATATTACAGACATTTATGAGCGTTAAACCTCTATTCCAGGATGACATTTTGTATTGGGCTGGGTGAAATAATGAACCAATCATAACCAATTTCAGTATACTTGGTCCTTATACGAAAATAATTATTCTTGGCAAATTTCATTAAGATAGTTCTAAAATAGCGACATATACTTTGATAAAATAAGGGTGTTTTTAGCGTCCGTCTAGCTGTCCACATAAACCTTGAGCGCAAAGTACAGGTTGCAATTTTGAAGATAATTTGATCAAATTTGGAATATATCATTTTTTTTGATACAAGGACAAAGCCCATTGAAATTGGTCATAATTGATACGATATTTCACCTAACCCCCATACAAATGACCTCCCATAAATATTGACCATAAATGCCTTAAATATAAAAGAAAATTTAACAAAATTCAGCAAAACTAAGTTTCATATCAGTATATATTTGTGCAAATTTCATGAAGATCTGTCCATAATTGTCCGTAGCTCCCATAGAAATACTTCTAACAAAAATTACTTTAAAGTACAGAAATCTCATTCTAACGATGGTATGAAATTAATATTTGATACAAATAAGTTGTATATAAGTAGAAACTGCAGAGTCAAATATTATTAAGATCAGTCCATATTTGACCACAGCTCCAATATAAGGCCCACACCCGGGAATCACCTTAAAGTGATTCATAAATCCCATGTAATTTATCATATAATTTCCTAAGACTATTTTCTCTTTCCAGAGCTTTCTGAAAGAGAAAGATGATATTGAAATAAAAGTCGGCATACTTATATATCTGTTGGTACTAACTATACAAATCCTAATGGAGTCAGATGAAATTCGTATCAGGAAGCGAATATATCTCTATATATCTAAGTCTAAACCTATATATATATATATATATATATATATATAAATTATATATATATATAAATTTTTCATGAAAGTTTGGAAGAATTTTGCTCTTTAACTCCGAAAATATTGACCGGATAATAAAAATTATGTTAAGATAACTTGAAAATAATTTTAACTGGCATCTATTTAAATTAAACAAACAACACAATTTCTGAAGCACGTTTTCACTTACCAGAGCTTTCTGAAACTCCCAGACGACGTAGAAAATTAGAATTATTTTTTATTTTCTGTAATATTTTTATAAGTTAGTTTTGGTTTTAAAAAGTTTAAATTTGATATACTCATTGTTTACTCTCCAAATCTTACCGGAAAATGATTTTGTATTTCGATCAGGTGAGCGAATTTATGCCAATTATTTTTTTTAATCTTTTTTTTTTTAATTTTACCTTTTAATATTTTATGTATTATTCACTGTCATATTCAAACGCATTGAAATCTTTAAATTTCGATTACTGAAAGGAAAAGTGTCTAAGAGTTTTTCATAATTTTTTTAAAAGATTTTTGGACGATTTTGTGCATTTCTTTATTATTATACTGCAATTTTTCCTGACATTGTTATGTTTTATAGAAATGTGTGTGTACGTTACCATATGGTCGGGCTTGACCGACTATACCTTTCTTACTTATTTATATTTCGCCTATATGCCCTATATTGAAAAGAAATTTCACAAGTAATAAAAAATTCGTAAAATTAACTAAAATATGTGATCCTCATACCATTTAACTATTCCCGTAAAAGTTAAACAAGGCATTGATTGGTATTGGTATTTTTGATACACATTTACAAAAAAATTAAAAAATATATATATAAAACTCTATTGTATATATTTGCTAAACAAAAAATTTTATTTCATTTTTATGTTATGCATATTTGTGTGCAAATTATTGTTACTTTTATGAACAAATTTACTGAATTACAAAATTCATTTAACATAGTAATCTGAAATGATATTTTAAAATATGTATTCTTAGAATTTAATATGCAACTGATAGTTTGGGTCACTTGATAAGCAAATGACCATTAAGTACGAACATATCACTTGCAGGCTTGTTTTAACATCAAGTGTCCTTTTCTCTTAATAAATAATGGATACAATATATATATATATATATATATATATATATATATATATACAAAAAAAAAAAAACAATTAATATAATAAAGATTTAAATAAAATACTTTTGTGAGTAAACATTATAGTTTATATTAAAAATTTTATATATAATATTAACGGTTATAGCGAACTCGTAGTTTGTTATAAACGTAGTTCGCTATATTCGTAAAATACGTAAAATAATTAAAACGTATTTTTTTTCCTTTAAAAAAGGGCCGTATTTATGATTTTTAAATGTGAATAACAAATATGCATTCATCAATCGTTTGACAAGTGGCGAACTGAAATGAATTATATTTTTTATACTAATTCAATGCTTTCATTTATTACTTATTCGACTGTAATATGTGCAGATTTAATACATACCTGTTTAGATGTTCTAACGAATAAAATATTTTAAAAAATTTTAGTAATATGATACATGTATAAAAAGAAAAACTAAATTAAAAGCCAATTTGTACAAGCTTAGTTTTATAACTGATTTTGTTCTTTTTTATCACACAGAAAAAGAATTCATATGTTAAAAAATTTTTTTCATAAATATTATAAATCGAACATGACTTTTTCCCAAATTTTTTTCATTAAAAAATAAAATTTTATTCATAGATATTATTAAGTTGTTCATAATGAAAATCTTAGTAATTTTGCAAAAATTTTCTTAAATCTTTGGTTTAGTTTTATTAGATTTGATTGCAAATGGTAAATGAAAATAGTTATACATGAAAATAATAACTACAAACGCCTTAAAATGGCAAAATTCCAAGAAAAGTCTGTAAAGAAATAATGTTTAGAAATTTTCATAATTTCGCTCGCATTCTGCGGCACATTATTTTGATAAAAAGCGTTTCTATTCTGTTCCAATAATGTAGCTAAAAATCATTAAAAATCTAAAATTTTCTGAAGAAAATTTCAAACATTGTTTTACAAATTGAAAATATAAATGAAAATTTAAACAATTTATTTTAAGTTTTCATGACTTTTGATTCATTTCAAAAAATTTAAAAGAAAAATTATTAATTTTAAGATATTATTCTTAAATATTATGAACTAAAATCAATGAGAGTAAATTCTTATATTTATGCACAAACCTTTTTCTGTGTAGTTTTAGAAAAATTCTTAATTGGTGAAAAAACCCTGTATAAAATTTTAGATATAGAGGACCTATATTCAAAACCCTTTATCTCGAAGAACACAACTTTTCAGAAAAAAAAAAAAAACGAGAAAGATATAGGCGGACAAGATTTTTTACATCTATTTATTATGTGATACCCTACGCCATTGTGTAATTTCACTAAATGTAAAATAAAATATAGAAATACAAAATAATTCGTTGATACTAACATCTGGATGATTTTATGCACTTTAGGGCGATTCCTGGATGTGAGATTATATGGGAGCTATGGTAAATTATTGACCGATTCTAATAAAATTTGGCAATGTTGTTTCTAGTTACATAAAACTTATTTTTGCCGTATATTAACTTGATACTAACATTCGTATGGGATTTATGCATGTTAAAGTGATTTTCGGAAGAGGGGTTTACATGGGAGCTACGGTCAATTGTGTACCGGTCTTCATAAAATTTGGTATAAGGAACCAAATTTTATTAAAGTATTTTAATTCTTAAGACATTTTTGAATGTTTAAACTCTATTCTGGGGGGATATTTGTATGATAGCTAGGTGAAATAATGGACGGATCACAACCAATTTCAATAGGCTTTTCACATGCCAAATATTATTGAATTACTTTTAAAATCGTGACCCGTACTTTGTGCACGAGGTTTACATGGACAGCCAGCCAACTGAAGAGACATCGTTAGATTGATTTAACAAGTGATTCTGAGTCGATTGGTATACTTTCAGGTGGGTGTTGGATAACTTTTCCTTATGGTGGTGTAGGGTATAAAAACTGTTTATTTTGTTTTATTTTTCAAGCACATAAAAAAATTCTTTTACAATATTCATTTAAAACCACGACTAAATCTTACATATATAATTAATTTTTATTATTTAACAATATTTAGAATTTTAAAATATTAAAATATTCAGTGTATAAATGAAATACATAAAGAAGTTTGAATTGAGAGAAATGCATTCAATTATCATTTAATATACGAATTAAAAAGCTTTTTAACTAGTTAGTTGAGTAAAAAGCAAACATGAGCCAAAAAGGCTGTTTCATTTTGGGATCGGATCAGTGAGAATGGTATCCACAATACAAAGAAAGAAATAGTAATTATAATCGCATATCTAAAGAACTATTTCAATCAAAGTCTTAAAATTTTTTGGTAATAACTTCCTCCTCAACTTCCACAATTGAGATGAAAATAGGAGGGATAAGATAGATGAAGTGGTAGCTCCCACTCAAAGTAAAAATTATCTATAGCGTAAATGGAGAACTGTCAGGGTGATAAGTAATTTTCTTATAAAGATTCATAATTGAGATAAGGATACGATGGAGATCTCTAGAGGAAGTGTTAGCTATCATAAAAAGTAAGTCTTAATTATTGTATATCTACGGAACTATTACAGTGAAATTATCGAGATTTTATGAGAAATATTTTCTTGTCAAGTTCCAAAATTGAGATGAAAATATGTAGGGTAGGTTTACAGGGGATAGCAGCAGACAAACAAATAAATATTTATTTGATCAGATTCATATTCATCATGTATTAATTAATCAGATATGATATATGTTATATTTAAATTATCAAAAAAAAAAGTAATAAATTAATAGATAGATAGAGATAGATATGGAACATAATGACAACAAATTTGAGATAGAGGGTTTTGAATGTAATCCGTCGAAGTGATTTTAATTTAAGTATTTTATTTTCTATGATTCATCTTAATTTCTTTATTCGAAGAAATCAAAAACAAATTTTCTTATGATTGCAATATTAATAAATTATTTCAATTAAGTTTTTATTTAAATACATAAAAATATTTATTTCACCTTTCCCCACTATGTTTCATTTACATTTTCTTGATCATAAAACTTAAATTCACGTATACGTTTTTTAAGGTGTAAACAATGTCCATTTTAATATTTACATTTACCTTCTAAAACAAACAATAATATTAAATAATATGAATATTGTACGTAACAATGTTCATACATATATAAAGTTTATTTGTAAATTTTTTACATCTATTTTTGTTCTCTATTTAGATTGCAAACAAAAAATTGTATTTATTTTATTTTTCAACATCCACATTTTGTTGAAATTTAATACAAATTGTCATTTGTTTATTTGATGGAAGTATGTCCGTTCGTTAAGAACGAAAATAAAAAATACAAATAAAGATAATAAACTTTAAGCGCTAGACTTGGAGGCGTTTAAGTTTTACCACATGCCTAAATAAATTTGTTGTAAAATGTCTAACAGTAGACAAACATATTTATTTTTTATTTGTTAACTATTAAACATTCCCTCATATCATCCACCACATTGAATATACAGTAAAATTAATGAGAATCAGAAAATTCAGAAATGGATAGTTTCAGTTTTCTTTTTTTTTTAACACTTTGTCTACACAGAAAAAAGTTTGTGCACAAATATAAAAATTTACTTTCATTGATTTTAGTTCATAATATTTAAGAATATTATCTTAAAATTAATAATTTTTCTTTTAATTTTTTTGAAATGAATCAAAAGTCATGAAAACTTAAACAAATTGTTTAAATTTTTATTTATATTTTCAATTTGTAAATGCATTTTTGAAATTTTCTTTGGAAAATTTTTTATGATTTTCAGTCACATATTGGGAACAGAAGAATATAACAGAAGCGTGTTTTATTAAAATGACGCATGTGTTATAGAATGGCAGCAAATTTATGTAAATTTCTAAACATTACTTTTTAACAGTTTCTTTTTATTGGAAAATTGCAATTTAAAGGGATTTATTGTTAATATTGATTTGTGCATAAATATTTTTATATAGCATTTGAATCAAATCTAATAAAACCAAACATATTTGCAAAATTCGTCAAATTTTCGTTAATTACATTTTAATAATATATATGAACAAAATTTTATTTTTTATGAAAAAAGTTTGGGAAAAAAGTCATGTTCGATTCATTATATTTATGAAAAAAATTTTCAAATATATGATTTTTTTTCTCTGTGTATGTATAATTATTAAGCTTTTAATATAAGAAAAATTAGATCAGTTGAATTTAAAATCTGTAAAAAAAATGGGATCTATAAAAATGATAATGAAAAGCTAATATTAGTATTATTTTCCACGGAGTGACAAATAATTTAATACAATGATGTAACACTCGGCATTTGCAATATAATTTTTTGTAATGCAGGGTATTACAAGGCAAACTTTGTTTGACAATATTTTTATTCTTGATTTTTACATATATTTTTATTGTTTTCGTTATTTTATATTTTTATTTTCCGTTGAATATAAGTATTTGTCAAAGAAGGGAAAGGAAGATAAAATTACATACCATCAAACTACAAGCAAATTAAAGGCAACAAAATAAAGAAGAAAAACAGTATTGTAAAATTTATTGATTTTTTATATCTTCAGTTTATACTGTACATGAATAAAATTGTAGGATTTTCACGTTTACATATTTTAAAAAATAATTTATCATTCTTCTGTTAAATTTATAATTTTACTATTGAGATTTCTTTGTTAACTAAATAATATATAAAAAAAAAAAAAAAAAAAATAAAATAAAATTTATAAAGGACGCTTGTTTTATAATTAAACTTTTTCTGAACGATTTTTAAACCAAAAAATATATATTTATGGATTGACATGATTTCTAATTAACAGTATTTTGTATTTTTAGTTATGCATCATTAATAACACCGTATAACAAAAATCAAAAATTTGTATATATATATATATATATATATATATATATACTTAATATAGTATAAGTGCGTTTTCAGTTTTCCTTTTTAAAGGATTTTAAAGTTTTGAAAGCTGCACGAGGTAAATTTTTAATTTTACTACTTTATAACTAATAATATATAGTGATATGGATATCATATAAAAGAGGAATATGTTAACATTATAACTTATAACTTTAAGTTAAGATAATGCAAATAAAATTTGAAAAAAAAGTTCTTCAAATAATTCATCGTTTAATATCCAGCTTCAAGTGCCAAATTTTTATGGTTTTAACCTTATTCCTTTAATCCATAGAACGACTTGAAAATTATTTCTAAGAACTAATGTGTAAATTTTATTTTCAGTTTAGCGAGACATCAAGCATGTAAAACCATTATAACCTATTTTGAAGACAGAGTATTTAAATTTTAAGTAATTTATATCTTATATATTTATATCTTATTATATATTATTCGTATGATTTCAAAATATATTTGAAAGTTAAAACTATGATAAGTTCAATATTTATATTTATTTAAGTTTAAAGACATTATTCCAAACTTTAATCTGCGAAAAGGTAGTAGGCCATGATTTTTATATTATATTCAGTATCATTTTATGAATAATTAAAAGGAAAAAAGCTGCAATTTCATATGTAAACTATGTTCAATATGCATCCAAACTTTTGAAATTTTAATGTACAAATAATGTCGAAAGAAAACATTTGTATGGGGACAGGGTAAAATAATGTATCTACTTGAACTATTTTCTATAAGTTTCGTCCTTAGGTTTAAAAGAACGGCTGTCCTAATTATTATTAAATAATATTTAAAATTGCAATAAATTTACATAAACACTGAGAGGAAATTTTTAAAAATTTATAAAATTTTAACTGTTGAAACTAAAAGGATATGTTTAAAATTATTATATTTTCAGAATTATTTCTTAGAAAATCTCAAGTACATTTAAGAATAAACTACTTGAAGAAAATTTTTGATATTATAAGGTTGTGAAAAGTTTAAACAAATAATTTTATTGAAATTTCTAAATCCTATTCTATCATTTAATGCCTATATCGACATTAATGATCAACTGATAGGTTTTAAAATAATTTATAAAAAATTAATATACGAGGGCGGATCAATAAGTCCGTGTCTTTTCGAATTTCCCTCGTAGTAATATGAAATGCATCACTATTCCCATCAAGTACAACCTGTTAATAGACTACTGTCAAATTTTGAGCAAGTATCGTCATTCACGTTGAGTAAAAAATAGGATTTTTCGAGGTCCTTAAAATAGACATTTGTTTGGTCAATAATTTCATCGTTGGAGCTGAATCTCTTTCCACCGAACCATTTCTTTAGGTTTGGAAACAGGAAGTAGTCACTAGGGGCTAAAGACGGAGAATATGGCGGATGAAGTACCAATTCGTAGCCCAATTCATAGAGTTTTGTCATTTAGACTGCATACATGTGCACCCATGCATTATCTTGATGGAAAAGAACTTTTTTCTTGGCCATTTTGGGTCGTTTTCTTTTTAAATCCTCATTAAATCGGTCTAATAAGTTGGCATAATATTCGCCATTTATTGCTTTTTCCCTTTTGAAGGTAATCGATGTAGATTAAACTGTTGCCATCATCTTAATGGCCGACAAACTTACCTTGTCCTTTTTCGGAGCAGGTTCACCCGAAGAAACCAATTGTTTAGACTGCTTTGAAGTTGTCACACGTTTATGTTTATGGTCAATTAAGAGCAACCGCGGCACCCATCTTGCAGACAACTTTCTTAAACCCAGCTGATCATTTAAAATCATAACCACATTGCCATATGAAATGCCTATGGCATCAAAAATCGCACGCACTTTTAGTCTTCAGTCGGCCAACACCATATCTGACCTCAATTTTCCGTCCAGAACGTCCAGCGTCATTTGTACTTGTGCGAACACAACGAAAGTCAGTAAACCACTTTTTTTACCATTGAAATCGATGGTGCAGAGTCCCCATAGTATTTGTCGAACTTTTCCTTGGTTTGATTTACGGTTTTTTTTTCGTAAAAAATAATGTTTAATGAGCACTCGAAATTCACTTTTTTCAATTTTTAGAAAAATACACGAGGTTGTTTTGAACTGCTGTTAAACGTAAAGTAAATTAAAACATTTGCTCAAAATTTGACAGTAGTCTATTAACAGGTGGTACTTGATGGGAATAGTGTTGCATTTGATATAACTATGAGTGAAGTTCGAAAATTCACGTACTTATTGATCCGCCCTCGTATTTAAAATTTAAAAGTCCTTTAAAAAGATTTTCAAACTCGAAATGAAAAACTGCTTTAATGTGTATATGGCTTCGTTCATGTGTAAAAAAATGTATAGAAAACTAAAATTAAATATTTTTGGTAGAAGAAATAATTTTTAAACAATATCTATAGCATAGCGTATAAGTAACAGCGTTCAAGAATATTGCGCATACGCTTAATGGTACATTTGATTAGTCAAAAAGCAGCTCACATGTTAAATTCTTACATTTACTAAATTTTTATACTTAAAACTGTAAGTGTTATCTTCTTGTTTGCCTTTTTTTATTTTATTATCAATCATAACCATAATTTAGTTCCAGTTGGAAATTTCATAAATATTTGGTTCATATCTCTTAACTATAAACCTACATAACACTTTTTAAATTGATTTTCTTTTTTCATTTACATACCTCTGCATCTGGTATATAAAAAATTAAAAATACTTTCCCATTTAATGCTGAAGAACTATTTCATTCTTATTATTTGAACAAAGGCAAATAATAAGTTTCGAAACTTTTATTTGCAGTAATTGCAGCATTGTTAACTTTTCGTTTTCTATTTACATAACACCAGGGGATGCGTTATCATATACGTATATATTTTACTTGTTTTTTTTGCATTTTGTAGTTTCTAGCAGTCTCATCTCATAAGAAATGATCTGAAGTATTAACATATACAAACACATGTATACGTACAATCTACATACGAGTATGTATGTACTATTTATACATAATATAGTTCATGAATGTAACTACGCTTTCTGAATAATTTATATTATGGCCCCTATAAAATCCATACAGTTCTTTAGAGTGCATTGAGATTAAGACTACTATATATACTTATAGTATGTCTTGCATATAATATTCAGGGTATTTATAATTCGTTATAGCTTCATAAAGTCATGTACGAAATTATATTTAAATGCATAGTGAACTCAATGTCGTATTGGTTTCATTTAATTTTTAGAGCTCGTGAAATATTGAAATATTTTATGTTTTGTTCATTTCATTTATTTACTAAGGGCTTTAAATTTAATAAGATTTATACAGAATTAAAAATTCTATAAAAAAAAAATCTGAAATTGATTCATTTTACTATATAGAGTTTCTTTGCGATAAGAGGATAGTAACTTAAAATACATAGTTTCGAGTAAAATACTTTTAAATGTTAACTTAATTTAGTTTTTCCTTAACTAACTTAACAAACAGTTCAAAAAAATTCAAATTTTAAGTTATGACCCTCTTGCCGCAAATGAGTGATATGTGTGTGCATATGCTAATGCATATGCTAATGCATATGCCAATACGCTAATATGGTTAGGTATGTAAGAACCAATTTACCCTTTTAAAGTCAAAATTTAGCTTTTTGTTTTCTTTTTAGCCTTCCAATTTGCATTTCATCTTCCATTTTTTTTTTAATTTTCTAATTTTTGAAATTGACTTTAGAAGGCTAAATTTGAGTATTTCAGCAACGAAAAAATACACTACACCACAGGTGTAAATATTAGTTTGCCACTCTGTTTGTAATTTCCGCAATTTTTGTCGGAGAGAAAAAAGTGAATATTTTTTGGATCTTTATAAGAAAGGATGATATATATATATATATATATATATATATATATATATATAAATATATATTTAAAAAGAAACAAGTATTGAAGTTTTCCACTAAGATTGTGAAAAGAATAAGTATTTGTAACATTTTTTTTATTATAGGAGTAATAATATTAATATGGTTTAAAAACAGAATATGGTTTAAGAACAAGGAAAAGGACTGCAAATATTTAATGGTTATAGAAGTAATTATATGTTTCATATTAACAAATTTTTTTTTTTCTGGTAAAAATATTTAAAGACATATAATTTTTGCAGTCAATCATATTAAAATTCTTATTGAGTGTAAACATTTAATGATAAAATTGAATCAAAATCATTGTTATCATGAACACAGAGTTATTAAAGTTCAATAAAATTAACAATGAGAACATAATATTGTTGTAGTGATAATGCTGTAATTATGTTTTTACTCTGCATGTATATGACCTATGGTTCGGTTTTTTAAATCAGTCAAATCGGTTCATAAATTTTGTACCATAACCTTTTTTAAATTAATATTGTTTTCATTTATAAAATATTTATTCTGCGTCGATGTGATTATATCTTTCTTAAATATGTGCGAACTTTTGTAAAATTCTAAAGTATTAAATTTGTTATTTACTAGCTTTTATCAGAGTGCTTCGCTACCATATTTGATACAATAACTAATACATACTACATGTGGGAGCTACTGCTCCCTCTGAACCTATTCACCCTATTCGAAATTTCATATGAAAATTACTTTAAAATTTTTTAACACTTTCAATGTAATATTCCTTTAGATGAAAAAATTTATATTTTCTTTGTATTGGGGCTAGCTCTCCCCTGCATCAATCCGTTCTATATGATAGGATAAAGTTTTCCACGAAATTTGAGTGTTTAAATGTAATACTTCATTAGATATGCCATAATCTGGAGTACTAAACCGTCTACTTCGATCTATTTAAAATTAATCGGTTCATCCTTTTGAGAGTTTTCAAAAACTGGATGTAAATATGAGCGTGGCATCCGATCAAGATCCAATATAACCTATAACGTTCTACAGTGTAAGCACTTTCTGTGCGTTAAATTTTATATAAACAACTTCATTAGTAACGTGTAAAATTGAAAAAAATTGATTTTTTTAAGTGGGCGTGAAATGTGGGTGTAATGTGTCCAATCAAGATCTAAGAAAGTTTGTAGCCACCTCTGGTACCGATACCGATCTGTATATCAAATTTCTTAAAAATCAGTTCAGCCGTTTAGACTTGATTGATAAGCAAACAAATAAACAAAAAAATGTATACCTCGTTTTTATAATATATATAAGGATATAAGGATATATAAAATCTTGATTCCATTTCAACCTTTTACGAAAATGAAAAATTATTTAAAGTTATTAGCATTTATATAGATAAAGTATAGGTAAATATATTTGTAATTACAACCAATATAATGCATTTCATTTTCATATAGCACATCTCAACACGGGTGAAGGATATATAAAATTCGGCATAGCCGAATATAGCACTCTAACTTGTTTTATAACTAATTATATTTCCGTAGCAACTTTCGTTTAAATATTATTAAAGGCTAAACGTCCCAAACAATAAGGCCAGAAAAAAGTCCTCATTAGTTGCAGATATTTTTTAAAGATATATTGCAATAAATTTATAAATAAAATATAGAACCGCTTTTCACAAAATTACCAAATATAAATCGCACATAAAATTTCCATACAAATTGAGGTTATATTTCATATGAAAAGTGACCCAATGTTTTGAAGTGGTTTGCCATTTGTGAATTATAATTCCTTTTTGATTAAGAATTTGTGAAATTTTTGGGTGATCTTTTGCTTTTATAATACTTTTTTTTTTAATTATATTTTTATATAGTCTCCGTGGTTAATAAAGCTTATTAACCAAAGTTCTCCATCGAGTACTTTAATGTAGCATGAGCTGTGGGAGTGAAACAGCTGTCAAAGATGACCCCCAAAATTTTCGGTTAGTTTACCGCCGGAATTTTTTCCATTGACAAAGATGCCAACCTCAGATGATAAACAATATTGCTAAAGATTTAATTGGTGATAATTATAACCCGTAATTAAAAAGAAATTTTAAATCTGTACATGTAATTGAAGCTTGTATCCAAAGAATACACTTGTATTCTTTTTAATAATTTAAACACTTTTCCATAGTAATTTTTTAAAAGGAAAACAATTTAGAAATTAAGTGAAAATTTTATAAAATAGCAAAATAAACCAAGCAATATTTTTCCATAAAATGATGATGCAGTGTTCGGTATCGTAATTTCCAAAAATTATTAAAATTTTCCTGAATGCATTTAAGTAAACTAAATATAATATTTAAGAAAAGACAAAATAAGAAAAAAATTCTAATTAAATATAAAACATATAAAAATTATCGTTCATCATATTTTAATGCAAATATTATCAGTAATAATATTTGTATGCTTGATTATTCTTTAGGAACATATTTTTGCAGTTACGACTTAAAAAAATCTGTTATCTAATGATTTCTTTGTATTTGATTCTCAGCTTGTTTTTTTTTTTTGTTGACAATTTTTTAATTGGAAACAAATGTTTCGAAATTTCCATATCATAATGATATCGTTTTCAACAATATAATGTAATTTTATAATCAATCATAGAAATAAAATGTACTTAGTGGTACCCATTTTGTCAATATATGTATTTTAATTTCAAACATCTACATAATAAATTAATAGATTGTAAACATATTTTTATTAAATAATTTTAGTAGAAATATTACCTACAATTTTTAAATTGCAGCAATAAATTTGTTGAGTTCAACTCCGCACTCAACATTTGTTCTCTTATTTGGGAAAATATTTTACCAAAGGCATCTAAGAACACTCTACTATATTTATATATTTTATTTAGATTTCTTTAATTCCCCGCAATTAACTATTAATATTATTATACCATAAAAAATTTCATCAATGCAAAAATTATTTTCAGAAAGATTTATGGTGATATATCACATTTATTATATTATTTTTATTAAAAAGTAATTATAATAATTGATTGAGATCATATAATGAGTTAAGTTTTAAACATAATAAACATAATAAAATAGTTTAAGTAACTATTACCCATCTTTAAAGGGGTATATTTTTTGATTGAAATCGTCTTCTTTTGCAATTCATTTTTGTAAGGCAACGATGATTTCACCTATATCCAATACAAACAATGTTTTCTCAAGATAACATCAGAGATATTGCATTATTTATTATTCATATATCAATGGTAAACATATAATTATTCTGGCCATAGACACTCCCTTTTTCATAAATTCTTATGATTTTTAATAAATTTTTAATTAAACCACGCGTATAAATACGGACTTTATCAGAAATACATTTAAGCAGTTGTATGCGAGGTAGGCCGGATCAAATTAAAATGTAGAATTATGGTATAGAAAAATTATGTTTCAGTCGTGCTCTTACATAACAGGATGAGCTACAGGGGATTAAAGTTTAGCACCCTATATATATATATATATATATATATATATATATATATATATATAGATTTATATATATTTATATATATATTTATATATTTATAAAAAAAAACAAATTGTTTTAGATTTGAAAACGAGTTTTGGAGCACGGAAAGATTATTAGTTTTTGACTTTATTGAAATACTTATAACAACTAAAATGTAAATAATTAAATAAAGAAACTAATAATATCACAGTATTAAAGAGAAGTGGTCTGAAAAACCTTGTAAATATTTGAACGTTATAAGAAATTTTAAAAACAACAACTAATTACCACTTTTTTAAGTAGAGTCTTAGAGCTTAGAGTCTTAACGATTGCTTAACAAATGTTCTATTACTTTATATGTGGATGTTCTGCATTTATAATTAAATGACATATTCAGTTCCTTTGCAAATGAATTAAACATCTTATGGTTAAAGTTTCTCTGCAGTAGATCGGTGGAGTATCTGGAGTGTAGGTTATGAATTATTTTCATACGTCAAAATTGGCAAAATAAGCATTTTGTAAATATGGATCGTGTTTCTTAAATTAATTTTAGATCTTCTGTTGAGTAAGGTGTAAAAACCACGACCATATTTAATTGATTTATCACAAATATATTTTATGTGTTGTTTACATATTGGATACTATCCTGCAGTGAGATAGAAATTTCTCTAGTATATAAATGTTTTGTAGGAATACGTTTCTGCGACCTACTATAAAGAAACATAATATCTTGTGTTTTACTATCATTAACTTTTACCATCCATTTATCAAAGTATCTGTGGGTAAATTTTAAAATATCTTCAATTTTTGATTACACTATCGTCTGCGTAAAAAACTAATTCTTGATTCCTAATAGGTGAAATACCGACCCTTGTGTAGATCCACAGGTATGTGTATAATACTAGATAGCATGTTATCGATAGATACAAAAAATGAGCGTTGATCTAGAAAATCTTTATTATCTTTTGTAGGTACGTTGGATAATTGAAGGTATTAAGTTTAAAAACTATGCCTAGCATGTATTGAATCAAAAGCCTTTTCAATATCAAGAAAAATAATTCCTATGTTATTACGATTTAACTTGTTTGTTTTAATAAAATTGACGACTTTTTTAGTTGACGTACAGTAGAGTTTTCCTTGCGGAATCCAAACTGTTGATTGTGATGATATTATCTTGTTTAGAAAAGTCTAAAATTCTCTTATTTATTATTTTCTCAAATAATTTATTCAATAGTCTTAGAATGCTGATTGGTCTACAACTGGACGGTAATTTAGGATCCTTATCTGGCTTAGAAATTGGAACAACTTTGGCCTCCTTAAAAATTGTTTGGAAATATCCTTCTATTAAACAAGAATTGAAGAGTTTACTTAAGATTTCAAAAAAGTAGTTTACAGTATTTTTAAAGATAATTCTATTAATGCCATCTAAGCCAGAGGGTTTATTACTTTTTAGTAAAGTAAAAACAATTTAGCATCATCAAAATTAGTAAGTTCCATGTGAATGAATTTTGAAACAGCTGTGTCGATAGGTAAAGAATTATCTAAAGTAATGGTATGTGAATTAGCAAATACGTTTGCTATTGAACTGGCCTTTTCAGAACACAGTGTCATTGTGTTCAGTTTGTGTTTGCAGTTTTAGAAAGACAAGAATTCAGTTTGGATATATTCGATTGGGCGTAAAAATTTCCAATAAAAATGGGCGAGTAAAATCACTGCCACTTCCATACTGAAAATATTATAATAATTGCTAAGATCAGGTACCGCACATTTCTTCTATTATTTTAAAAGTAAAAACAAAAAGTCGCAGCCGATATTTTCAAATATAATTTTATGGACGCTTTTTTTTATAAACCAATCATATTTTTAAATTGGAACTCGTTGGAACTTTATAGTTCTACTTCATTAAAAATAGAAGTTATACATATATATATATATATATATATATATATATATATATATATATATATATATATATATATATGTATATATATATTATGTCTGTTTCAAAACTCTAATTTTAATTAAAAAAAAAAAACTTTAATAAACTTCACAAAATTTAGACTATGTCATTTTATAGAAAATGCCACAGAAAATGCAATTAAGGAAGAATTAGATCGATATCTCTTACAAATTCGCTGTACCTTAGGTTTGAAATTTGCGGATTTAGGCAAAAAACCATGTTTTCTGACGATTTTTTTGTTTTGTAGTAATTTTTTTGTACTAGTATACAGATAAATGAAAATTATAATAAGATAATATAGATTGTAGAAAATATATTCCGAAATGTTTAATGAAGCTGAACAATCGAAAGTCGCTTTTTTTGGGCAGTCTAAGATACTAATATAATACATGTAACGTAAAATTAAAGATTTCTTAAAACATTCACAAAAATTATACAAAATCAAGCATTGATGAATTTTGCTGGAATCTCATTTGAATTGAAATAAAAAAATATTTTAAATTCTTGACAAAAATAAAAATTTTCAAGTAAAATATTTATTTCAGTCTTGCAATTAAATGGTTAGCTATTATCCTATATTGTCTTCTCCGAAAACAGCCGCCGGTCTACACCTTCGTATAGAAAGTTAAAATTTCCGAATGATTATGGACTCAATCGGTATCAATTCTGAGTTTTATTTGACACACCACCATGTATCAAACAAAACAAGTTTGTTAAAAATGAATGAGGTACAGTTAGGCGAAAGATGCTTAACAAATGCGAGAGCGAAACGCAAAATTTTTTCAAGGCAAACCAAGAAAAACCCGCCTGGCTGTACTTTAGAAATAATTACACAATCCCCAACGCAGAGCTTCTTTACGACTGTAAAATAAATTTGGCTTGAATTTAAAGTTAAGTTTTACTGTCTTTATGGCTGGAAATCTCTTTGTTTTCAATGAAAATTCTAGCTAGAATTTCCAACAAAAGCTTTAAAATAAAAATAAGTGAGAATGTTATATTCGGCTTGGCCGAATCTATATACCCGCCATCTGCAACTTTTTAAAATTTCATCTTACATGGACGGTGGGCGGTAAATTGATTAGACCACGCGCAAATTTTGTTTCCGGTTTTACATTGTTCCTTTGACTATTTGTACAAAATTTCGTAGATGTTTCACATTATATGGGAGGTGTGCGATAAAGTAGGTGGACCACGGCCATTTCTTTTTTCCGAGTTTATAATGGTCCTTGAACTAATCATGCAAAATTTCGTTGATGTACATGCTTTTTTGTAAAATATATTGGTCGAAAAGTATAAATTGGAGTTATGAAGGACACCATATTTCTTTATTATTTGGCACATAACCTTTTTTGTTTAAGTACCGATTTTCCTTGTTTTCTATACCAAACAAACCTTATATAAGACAAATATTTAACACTAATTTCGTCCAAAAGGATGTCCACCCCGAGCCCTATCCTGACTTTAACAGACGGACGGACATCGTTAGATCGTCTTAGATCTTTATGGGGTCTTAGACAATAACTTCAACATGTTACACACGGAATGACAAACCCAATAATTTGAGATTATCTTTTTGATGTTGGGTATAAAAATAAAAAAATTGAAATTAAGTTTTTCACGAACAATTCTGTAAAAACAAAACTTTATCCTTTATATATCTATTGTGAATGAAGGCATATGATGAATTCAAGCTTTACAACAGCCGTAGCGGCAACAACACAAAAAAACCGCAACAGGCACACTGCCTGAGTTCACTTGGTCGCTTTACGTAATTATTGTTGTTGTAGTGTTGGTTTTGATAGAAATTTTTGATGTTTATTTTTGCATTTATTTCACTTCTTTTTGCATTTATTCTTCGCCTTTTGCTCCCTTTCCTTTTTATTAAAGAAAACAAAAAAGTTTTTACACACTTTGGTATGTTCGTGTAGTGATAATGGTTGAGAATTTTTCTGTAAATAAAATGTATTTTTTTTTTTTTTTTTTTTTGCAATAAACACTCGTTGATGAATGCATTTAAATTTTGATGAAAAGGATAGAAAACTACATGCATGTGTTTTTTTTTTACAATCTGAGTTTTCTTCTCAATTTGACACACTGACATACAGACATATTTCGCGTGCAAACACACATACATAACTGAAACATTTTTGTTATACAATGTGTGCATTTGTAATTGTATAAAGCTAATATGGATTGTTTCCTT
This sequence comes from Protocalliphora azurea, assembly GCA_932274085.1. Classification (NCBI taxonomy): domain Eukaryota; kingdom Metazoa; phylum Arthropoda; class Insecta; order Diptera; family Calliphoridae; genus Protocalliphora; species Protocalliphora azurea. The sequence goes on from OW026522.1 coordinate 44,766,889, forward strand.
GTAAATTTTCTGTCAAAGAGAATTTATAGGAAGTTGTTTTCATTAGCTTGTTTTTTTTTTTTCTTTTTCAAATGTCATATCTCTGTATAGAAACTGTGACATACGCATTTCAATCACTTTTATACAGATACATATGTATGCGTCTATATGTTTATGTATAAGCTTCTATGAATGTGTATTCAATTTCTCCTTTTTCAGTAAAATCGAAATTTTGATGAAAAAGATGATAATTAAATAATTTTCACTAGTAATAGTTGCACTTATGAAATTAGAATAGTTTTCAGAATGCACAGTGGGGCAGAGTCGAAATTTTTTGGAAATAAATCTGTAACTTCTAATCTAATGGTTGGATTTACATAAAATTTTACATAGGCGTAGCAGAGGAGTGTACAACATAAAGTTCACATTTATTGTAGGTTTGGCAGACTCTTTGCAGCACTTTGAAGTTTTTGAAACTGTATTCCGTTTGCAGAACTAGCATTTAGGATTTGGGAACATATAGGATAAATAAAAATTTTGATTTAAAATAGGTCAAATTCTGGATGGTCTGTACATATTAATGTTGGTTGTTTCGGCTTGTTTTTAATTCTAAAATCATCTCTATGAAGATGCCTTTCAGAAAAGTATAAAATTATTATGTCCTTAAAGATTTTTTTTAGAGAAGAAAGAGTGTAGAAAAAAAAAGACATAATAAAATTTCGAATTCAAAATCGGTTATTTTTAAACTCGTAATAGATATCGAGTTTTCCTTATTCAGTAGATATTTTTTTTTAATAGGATAAAAGTTTTACGAAATCGGATAAAAATATTGGGCTACATATTGAAAAAACTGAATCAAGTTTTGGCAAAATTGTTTTTAAATGGTCTTATCGAGAGCATTAAGAAGATGTAAAAATATTTGAAATCGGATAAGAAATTTTGACAAGCGGTTAATAATTTTCTATGTCAGAGGTACCCTATTTGGAACCCCTATAGCTCCACCTTCCAAACTTAAAATTGTACACTCCTCTGTTACGCCTATGTGAAATTTTATGTAAAGCCAACCAGCATGTTAGAAATTACAGATTGATTTCTAAAAAATTTAGATTCTGCCCCATTGTGCAATATTAGTGTTATTTAAAGTTTTCATAAAATTTTTTAAGCAAAACCTTCAATATTGTATTATTTAAAATAATATATAACACAATAATTAGAGTATCCAAAAAACCAACCCTTTTAGAAAACCGGTTTTCGGTTTGACCGAAAAATCTCATTTTAGAAAAATCCGGTTGCCCGGTTTTGGACTCTTGAAAAAACCGGTTAACCAGTTTTCAGTCATTTATATTAGAAATTACAGATTGATTTCTAAAAAATTTAGATTCTGCCCCATTGTGCAATATTAGTGTTATTTAAAGTTTTCATAAAATTTTTTAAGCAAAACCTTCAATATTGTATTATTTAAAATAATATATAACACAATAATTAGAGTATCCAAAAAACCAACCCTTTTAGAAAACCGGTTTTCGGTTTGACCGAAAAATCTCATTTTAGAAAAATCCGGTTGCCCGGTTTTGGACTCTTGAAAAAACCGGTTAACCAGTTTTCAGTCATTTATATTTTTTAACAACAAATTATTATTTTTTGCAATTTGTTTAAACAAAATCCTAAATTTATAAAAGCATACAAGTTTTAATCTTCAAAAATAATTAATTTTTATGTACATAATTTCAAAATTAAAGTCCTTTGTTCACGTTATAACTTTAGAAAAATTATTATTATGATTTTAAATGTGAAAGTGTTCTTACCCTTTTGTAATATTTAATAAACTTTTTTAATATTTTATTCCTTTTCCTGATACTTGAAAATATGTCTTTCCAAAATAAAATATTTTTTGGGATTGAAATATTTATAAGTGAGCACGAAAAAACTAGTGTATAAAATTCTGGTTATAAAAATTATACCAATATAACCATCTATTGGTATGTCTTTTATGAAAGAATATTTTAAATTTTAAATTTTAAATTTAAAATATTTAAATTTTAAACAATTTCTTATTGGATTTTCCTTTAAATATTTATTGAATAATGCTCAGTACATTTTAACTGATCGGAGTTTGAAGCTATTAGGTTGATGAGGCTCATTTTGTATATATACAACATCATGATTAATACAACAAAAACAAATATATTATACTTCCAATTACATATAATTGTAATTGAAAATTTTTAATTACAATACATGTAAAGTAATTTAGTTGGCATAACCCAACTCTGCATACATATATCGTAGACCATTCATAAGTAAAAAATTTTTGGTTTTGCTTGCTCCACCGGAAATTTATGGTAGATAAGGATAAAAAACTATAATATTTGTGCAAAAATTGGGTCGATCGGATGTAAACCGGCTAGTCGCTTTTCATTTTGTTTTTCCTTAGAAAGGTCTCAAAAGTAATCTCCTTAATTTTACATTTTGTTTAAAAATACATATAAGCATTTTTATTCAGAATAAAAAGGAGATATTTTTGACATACAATGTTTAGCCTAGTATGACTTATCGTGGTGTTATAAGCAGTTAAAAAAATACATGGACTTATTTAGAAAGGGCCACGTTTAAAAATGGATTACACCTGTTAGCAACGGTTTTCATTATTTTGTAGAATAAGATATATATTTTTTATAATTGTATAAAATTTGCCATATATACTAACTATTCTAGTACAGATGGATCAAAAACTAGCTAAGGTATCGATTGTTTACTTATTATATTAATATTGGCAAAAAGAAAAATCGAATATTTTTATATTGTTCTTGATTTAAAATGTCACTCGAAATTTAAGTGTTAACGATTAACCGAAAATTATAAAAGTTAATGCTAATATTTTTACACTTTTACAAATACACAACATTTTTCACAATAACTTGCAAATAACTAAAAATATATTTTCAAAATAACTTTAAAATTAATTTATATGAGTATAATTGATAGAATATTTGTTTTATTCTCAATATATAACGTCGATTTTTAAGGGAAACGAAATAATTTTTTTTTTAAAGTTTAATAATATTACATGTAAATATAATATTATATAATTTTCGGTTAATCGGCAACACTTAAATTTCAAGTAACTCTTTAGTCAAATAATAATAATAAAAAATACTCTCTATAATGATCTAAAAATTCACACTATACCCTGCATTTTATGGCAGTATTTGGGTAACAAATAAAACATTTTATCTCAAAGTAAGATTTTGGTCCATCTGCGATAGAATAGTTAGCATATGTGGATAATTCTATATATGTATAAAAGCTACATATCTTAAATACTCTACAAAATAATAAAACCCGTTGCGAACAGGTCCATATTTTAACGAGAGCTTATATAAAAACGACCTTGTATAAATTTTACTTTGACCGGTTATAACATCACAATAAGTCATAGTAAAATTAAAAATTCTCCTTTTTATTCTAAATAAAAACGCTTATATAGCTTTTTCCGAAAAATGTTAAATTGAAGAGTTATGGAGTAATAAAGATTTGGGACAAAAGTCAAAAACGAATGTTCGGTTTACACCCGATCGTTCCAATTTTTGAATTATTATATTATATTTTTATCCCTACAAAACTTTTCAAAGTCTCATATATTCTTTTGGGTAGTCTAAGGTATATGTTAAAATTTACGTTTTGTTTATTATGCAATTTTCCTTTTTTTATTGTAGGCAATCATTTCAGTCATCTTTGACTATTCGTGGCATTTAATATTCTATTATTGTGTGTCTCACATTCGCAGTACACTTTGGAACACACAATTGTGTGTTGATAGTTGTTGTTAAACAATTCAAATAAATATTGTAAAAGGATCTAACAATAGATGTTCTTTTTCATTATTATTATTATCTTTTTTTTTCTAACATGACATAACATTCAATATCGCTTGTAAAATGAACAAGCATGTGTGTTGAAATACGAATCCCCATTTAGAACAAATATTTATTTATAATGGGAAATCCTTGCAATGATCCCCAATAAATGTGTCTGTCGTTGCATGTCATATATATACTTTACTAAAACTAAGATGTAGTCTTCACTAAGCAAACAGTTGAGAAATAATAAAGAGCACAGTAGCATGTTATATTAAAAAATATCGCAGTGGGAAAAATTTAAGACTTAAGAATTTTGAAGCTTTAAATAACATTTTATTAAATGACATTAATACTAAGACATCAAGGCTAAAGACGAATGATAACTAAATGTTGATGTTATACCATTTTTAAATTTTGTACACTGTACTGTTAACAACGAGAGGAAAATATATGTATGTGTTACGAAGAAAAGATGACAAACTATTTATCTTTGTGAACTATTTATCATTGTAATGTACCATTTTTTTTTTTTTTTTTTTTTTTTAGCATGACAAGTTTTTGTATAAAGACACCACAACAAACTAACAGACAAGCAGTCAGTCAACGATATTAAACATAATCATCATACGAGTACTTCATAAGAATAAATATAAAAAAGAAGAAGGAAAAAGTATATTTTATAAGGAGAAATAAATACTTGTATTACATATCGTCACCAAAAAAGCAAAAGACCATAACCACTGATAACTCAAGTGTTGACTTATAATTATTGATCCGAAGTACATCTACGCAAAAAATTTCATATTCATATATTCAAAAATGACATCAATATTAGCAAAAGTTAAAAGGCCATAACATTAACTTCATGAACGAAATTTGTTCTATTTAAGAAAATTTTTTTAAGTGTGTTTTATATTTTATCTATTTTAGCTGTAAGTTAAAAATTGTGATTACGGCCTTTTGCATCTTAGGTGACTATATACATTATAGCATTTACTTATGTTAAGATTAAATTTCGTGCTATCAGGACAGAACTTTTTAAAAGTTTGAAAATATTATTACCAGAAGATATATTAGTGTTATTGACAAATAATTTTCTGAGTAAAATTAATGAAATAAAAAAATGTATGTTGTCATTTTTAAATTATATAATGTATTTATATAGAAAAATAAATGGTAAACTTGATAATACATAATACGGTATTATCGTAATGCAGACAATAATTAAACTTCAATTAAAATATTTTACTAAGCAATTAAAATTTATCAATAAATGCTAAGTAAGTACTGCATCTAGGGTTTGGTGTAAGAGAATTCCCGTGCGGGAAATCTCGGGATTTCCCGGCAAAATGTCGTCGGAAATTTTTTTAATTTTCCCAGGAAAATGGGAAATTTAATATCTATTTAATAGGTAATTTTTAAAATATGCAGCAAAGATATTTCTGTTTTTAACGCCTCAATAAAAAAATTTACATTATTGTACACACACTACTTACTAAAGGCATTTTCAGATGATAATACTGAATATTAAGATTTGTGAAAAATTCGATACAAAGATTGTGTGCCAAACTGTGGCAAAGTATGTAGGAAAGTAAAATTTTTACAGTTTTGAGTTGAATAAAATTTCATTAGCCCATATGGCTAAGTAAATGATTGATAAATGAATAGAAAAGTTTGACAATTATCAAATAAATAATAAAATAAAATATTTTAAAATCGTTGCACATTTTAATGTTTATTTTATAAAATGTTATTTAAAAAAAAATAATTTTTCAACTAACTATTAAAAATATATTAAATTTTCTAAAAATTTGTGAAGTTCTATTTAAAAAAATATGTCAAAATTTAATATGGGAAAAAGTTTTCATTTGACACCATAGGAATATTGAAATTTTCCATAGAACTTTGCTACCGTTTGGCACCCCGCTCAAAAGTTATATTTTAAATTATTCAAAAACATTTGATTTTCATATGCTTCAATAAGGTATTTTTCCTACATTATCGAAAATAAGATTATCAAAAGTTTTCTAAAAAAAAATTAAAAAGAAAAAATGTTGAAAGAAAACTAAAAATGAAATTAAATATAAAATCATTAAATTACCGCCTGAAGTATTCTCTATTGAAGCTTTGGACATACTAATAAAATACGAAATGTATTATTTTTTAAAAGTACTAGTACTTCTCCAAAGAGAATGTCTTCAGAATTTAATGAAATTTCAAAACAATTTTACTTTCGGCATTTAATTTTTTTTATTTTTTAATTGTATTATTGGTTTGTGAAAATGAATATTAAATAAGTTGCATTTCGAAAATAGTCAGTAAGTTGAGAGTTTTCTCACTGAAAACACAACATGTTTCGGTTATTTTGAGACACATGCCTTATACAAGCAATGAAACGGTATAGAATATATATAAATATATAAATGTTAAAGCCTCAAAACTTAATTGAGGATTAATAGAACTAATTTTAAAAATTTTCCAGAATAGTGTTTCACATCTCTAGAAAGAATAAATTATTAATGTAAGGTGAAGATAAAATGGAAATAAAACGATAAAAAAATTATTTCTACTGAAACTTAAATATATTACCATAAATTAGGGTTTATTATTATTTTTGGCATGAAAAACTTATTAACCTGAAAATCTGACACATACAGTTTTTAATATAACTTACAATGGGTACACGCAGAGAAAAACATGGTTACAGAATTATCACTACAACAATATTATGTTCCCATTGTTAATTTTTTTGAATCTTAATAACTCTGTGTTCATGATAACAATGTTTTTGTTTAAATTTTGTCATTAAATGTTCACACTCAATAGAAATTTTAACTGCAAAAATTATATGTTTTGAAATACTTTTTACCAGAAACAAAATTTTATTAATATGAAAAGTATCATTACATAAAATATCATTAACATAAAATATTTTCAATCTTTTTCCTTGTTCCTAAATCATATTCTGTTTTTAAACCATATTAATAATAATATACACATGACAATAAAATGTTTCAAATATATTTTTCATAAACTTTGTGGAAAAATTCATAAATTGTTTGTTTTTGTAATTCTCATTTAGTTTATATATAAATAAATGTAAATAGTTATACTCGATGTGATTCAAGCAATATAAGATATTGATTAACTACCATTAAAGGTTTTTCTTAAAATATATATCTTGCATTTGAATTACATATGGTGGTACAAATGAATATATTTAATAAACAAATAATATGTAAATACTTTTTTTCTTAATGAACACTTTTCTCTATTATTTTTAATAAAATATTTATAAAGATAATTTTTTATTAATACGTTTTATTTTAATATATGTTAAGATGTAATAATGATATGAAGAATGGCATAATAATATTATAATAAGATAGAATAATAATAATATAATAACAACAAATCATAATCTAATAAATGGAACAATGATGTATTAAGATTGTTTAATTATATGTAAATTTAGAATCATAACATAAAAAAACAAACCATAAAATCGAACACAATATGAAAAAATGGAATCGTAATAATTATTACTTATAATCATTTCTATTTTCCGCTGTGATCACATGTTCCAATCATAATATGTTGCCCTCAGATTATGGTCACTACAACTATAATTTTTCTCTGCATGTATTTATTTCATTTGTATGAAATATTTCAAATTATTTAAATCTTAAAAATTAATCATACTTTAATATTATTTTATTTTTGTTAAATAATTATGACATAATATTGGTTAATATCCTTTATAACAGCTCAGTGCATTTTTCTTATAATTTAAGTTCTTAAATATAAAAAATTCAATTTCCCGGTAAATTTAATTTTTCATTCCGTTTCCCGGGAAGAGAATTATCAGGGGGAAACCCCAAACCCTAATTGTATCACATTTCATAAAATACTTTTACTTTACTACAGAAATTTTTAAATAGTCACTGTTTATAATGAAAAACGTAATGAATTTATCTTATAATCTGGAAATAAAATGGAATGAATTTGTGTAGCTTATTGTAAAGGCTTTTGTTCATAATTGTACACACCTGAATGGTTTAAACAAGAATATAATGAAAATATATGATCTGTATAATTGGATGATGAATGATACGAATTTATAAAACAAAGCTGCAAAAACAATGGATTAAATTTGTAGAAAAATGAAAAAAAATCACATACATATTGTTCATTCCAGGAGAGATTAATGACAGAGGGTCATAAAATTTTGTTTATATTTGGTACGTATACAAATAAACCAAAGAGCCCATTAAGTCTTTCCATTGTTAATTTTTTTTTCCATTTTCTAAAAATTCTCAATTTTATTCATGATTTAATGCTATGTTGAATTAAAAAGTGTTTGTGTGTAAATTTTGTATTAAAATCAAAAATTTGTGAAAATATTTTGGCAAACGAAAAACAGGCCAAAAGGAAAAACACATTAAAATGATATGTGAACTGTGATGTTTAAACTCATTGTGTTTTTTAAAAAACGAGTCAAAAATTAATGTATGTGAACATAATATAAATTATTGTAAAAGTTAAAAAAAAAAACCGACAAAGTACATAATTTTACACTTTAATATTCCTTTACGTTGCAGACGGATTTTATTGAATCAAGGCTCTATGAAATCTAATTGACACTTATTTAAAAGCAATAAATTAAAAACAACATTTTTATTTAAAAGTGCATTCTCAATGCAGTATTAGAATGAATCTTTTTCAAATTTCTGACCTTCAATTTTATTTTTGTCTTAATATATTAGAAAGCAATATCATTACTAAACAATATTAGTTATTCTATAACAAATTGATATTCTACTCGTGTTTCTAATACATATATATTTTTTCCAGAAAAAAAATTCAATAGTTAAATTTTAATAAATAGGAGGAAATATTATGTTCTAACCTATTGGGTAGTTTCACTAATTAATAAAAATCTAAAAAGTTACAAAACAAATAAACTAAAATCAAAAGCGATCAATTAAATATCGTATTAAAAAATTTTTCTATTGTAGTAAAATTAGGTATTAAAGAGGTTTAAGCAAAAATACTTAAAAGCGGCGTTAATAAATATTATTGTGAATTTCAGACAAAATAACGTTAACAAAACCTCAAAAAGAAACTAAAAATGTCTTTTGAATTTATGCCAGGAAAAGTTGATTTTTGACTAGTGTGCCATGTAAAGTTTATTACAATAAATATCGTAAATGATTTATAATAAAAAAAATGCAATTTTCAGATGCATCTGTAAGGATTTTCTATCCTTTTGATTTCACAATTAATAAACTCAAAAGAAATAAAAAAATAAGTTTTGTGTGCAAGAATCTATTTTAATTTTTTCTAAAACATTGCAATCAGCGTTACCGTTGAGAATTTTTTAAAAGTGTAAAAAAATTGGTGTTTAAAAAAAAAAAATCGCCAAAAACGGGTATATAAAAAGAGCGTTTCAACTACTTTCATACCTCAAAAACTCATTAAAATTTGTCTATTTGATAAAAACAAAGTCAAAAATATTGTATTTTAAGAAAAACTATTAAATTGTGTAATAGTGCAAAACTAGAAAACGAATTAGCCCACTAAAAATTAAATTATTTAAAAAAAAATCATTTGCATTTTAAATTAAAATATGTAAAATAATTTTAATTAAAGTAATGCAATTTCAATTGAAAATTTAATATGAAAATTGAGAAAACTAATAAATATACTCAATACGTTTATATATAATAATGTTTCAAATATGAGATATATTGTAAGTAGTTGAGAATTGATGCTAAAGAAATTCTGTTTTGGGTGAATTAAATTCATGAATATTCAAAAATTATTTTTTAGAAATTGTACTTCTGTACTTTTGAACAAGGTCTTCAAGGACTTCTAAATTCTCATCTAACAAATTTAGGGCTGAAAACATGGATTCACAAGTGTTGACTTTAAGTCTGTTGTGCAATTTATTTTTCATTAGTGATAACTTAGAGAAAAAGGCGTTCCGCCGAGATATATACAATGAAATTAAATAAAATTGAATATAAGTATTCCTTGAATCATTGGATGTTTTAAACAGTCTCGGTTCATTTATAAATTCTCCGGGATTTTTTATTATATCACTATATTTTTTTGAAATAATCTCAAAATAATTAATTTCTTCGTTAAAGTGGGTCAATACAAGGGTTTTTAATTTCCCGATATTTTTCAGCTCCCAGGAAACGGAATTTTATTTAAGGCATTCCCGAAAATTCCCAGATATTCGATAAAAAATGCAGTATTATTTAAAAGGCGTAACAACTGGGCAAAAAATGCTATAATTTGAAATAAAAATATATGTCTGAAGATTACTTTTTTTGAATGTAATAAATTGTAACAGGTATTAAAAAAAAAGTTCTTAATAACTGTTTCTGTTAGGTTACAAATAAAATATAGGTTTATAAATGTATTCCTAAACAAATATTAAATTCAAAATACATTTTAGAGACAAAATTTGTATGAAAAATTTATTTTAAAGTGCATTTTAAATTTGAAAGTTGTTTGTTAATAATTCGAAATGCATATTTGGAAATTCATTGTTATATTAAAAGTATATTCATATGTACATACATATATTTTTAAAAAATAAAAATATTTTACTATTTAAGTATCTGGTTATTCATCATCGATAATAAATACTTAAAGAAAGGATCCTGGATATCGTTCTACACAGACAAATACATATTTTTAAGAAACCATAAATAAGCATTCCTTCGAGAATAATTTTTTGAAATCTCACTTGGTCCACGATCGATTTCTCCAAAACATTAAAAAAATAATTCCTTTAGCTTTAAATACAGAATATTAATGTGTAAAAATTTTGGAAGGTGAAAGGTCAAAAAAAATAATTTTGCGAAACTGTGTCGTGTATTCGTCTAAAATTGGTGAGTTTTATAAATTTTATGTTCTAATAGCAGTGGTTCAATTCAGTATTTTTAAATTCAGAAATTATTTTTTTTTTAATAAACTATTTAGGGTTAATTGAATGGAACTGGATGCAAAGAAATGTAATCATCTAACCGTACATTTGCTTGATTATGGTCAATTAACTTTTTTTGATGTAATTTTTGATTTTTAAAAATGGTAAAAATGCACACTTTGGCAATTTTTATTTCCCGGAATTTCCGACAAAAAATCGCGTTAATCGGGAAATTGTAAAATTGTAAAATTGGCAACATTTTCGGGAACTTCGTTCCAGGAATTCTCGGGATAAAAACCTTATTCAAGATATTTCAAACAACTCAGTTTTTAATAATTTAGCATATAGTTTTAAAAGTTCGCCATTAAGTTACAATAAAAAAAGGGGCCAAAAAGTGGCCAGGTCGTTGAAAAAGAGACAGTTGGCGACAAAAGTCACCCAACGGTAACGCTGATTGCAATGTTTATTAAACATATTGATTTTTTTATATAAAAAGAATGTATAAATTTAAATAGTACAAAACTCATTTGCATTGCTAAAAAAATAAAAATAAAAATATTCAAATGTCGAGTAGTAACAAAATCTAAAGACCTAAGGAAAATTTTTGTGCGTTTCTCATAGAATAAATATTTTTTTATTTTATAGTATGTATTTTATTTTATGTGTTTTAAATTTATTATTTAGCTTAATGTTCTTTTAGTTACTGGCAAAACAGGATACTTAGATCTATACAATTTTCAAACGTATTTAATAAATAAATTAATTACACAGGTCAACACTGAAAAAGTATCGTGTTAAATCTGTTGCAGATATTGTAGGTGCGGTCATTCCAATCACCAGGAACAATTTGGTTTTTCTCCAACACGGCACATTTTAAAACCATTATATATATATATATATATATATATATATATATATATATATATATTATATAATCTTCTAGGCAATAAGTAGAGCAAATTAGTCATTCGTGTTCTATATGGACAAGAAATAATGCTATAAAAATGTAGTACAAGTCAAGTCTCCAAGTTGCCACATATAGCCCTCACGGAAATCTTTAAAGTTGTAAAAATCAAGAATTTCTCAATTAACCCTCATAAAATCATGGAAAAATAGGGGGGTAAGAAGTAAGTGTAGAGATAAAATTTGTATTCGATATAACTAACACATGACCATAAATTTCAAGAATGGTAAAATTATTGAAATCCCATTTACAGAAAAACGTAGACATCTAAAGTTTGAAAAAAATAAAAAAAGTAAAAATTTAATTAACAAAAAATTAGAAAAAAATTACATCGTGAATAATTCCGAGTAATTCTAGTGCAAAAAGTGAAATGAAACATTTCCATCACGTCACACTTTTAAACTATTGACCATCTAATAAATATGTACCTCTAAGAAATTTTTTGATTATGTAGTTTTCTGGGTAATAGGTAAAGTAAATTAGTAATACTTGTTTTGTAGAGAAAGAATAGTGTAACAAAAGTGTAGAACATACAATGTCTCCAACTTGATCTAGAAGTCTTTAAAATTGTTAAAATCCTCGAAATTATAAGAGTGGTAAGCGATATATAGGATAAGTTTCTGGATTTTTTTCAAACTTTTGATGTCTACGCATTTTCTGTCAGTACGATTTTAAAAATTTTACCATATTTAAGATCTACGATCATGTATTAGTTATATCACACACAAATTTCTCCTCTACACCCACTCCCTACCCCTGATTTTTCTGTGGTTTATGAAGGATAATTGAAAAAATCTTGATTTTTAAAACTTTAAAGACTTCTAGAGGCAAGTTGTGTGGCAAGTTGGAGACTTGAATTATATCACATTTTTGTTTTGTTTTCTATAAATCATGGGTGAATAATTTTTTCTACCTATTAAATATATAGCTAAAACCCCTTCAGAGAAGCATATTTTCTTTGGTAGTCAACATTTTTGGTGAAAATTTTACTAAAACTCCGATTATTCACCAAAAATTAAAATTTTTACTAAAAACCGACTATTCACTAAAAAATCGATTTCACACTAAAAATTTGATTATTCACTAAAAATTTGATTTTTCACTAAAAACGAATTCTTCACCAGAAATTAAAAAAAAATCGACTTTACAATGAAAAAATCTGAAAATTTTCACAGAAAAATCGGAAAATTTTTTAAGAATTTTTGCGTTGAAAATGAACTAGATCCAGTATTAACCGAGTTATAAACCAAATATAGGCTCCTATATAAGCTATGGGCTCCATTCTTGCATAAATCTAACATAAATATTTTTTTCAAATTTCAGTTTTTTAAATCAATCAAATCGGTTCATAAATGTTTCTTCATGCCCTTTTATTATTATATTATATCTGTGCAAACTTTTGTAAAAATTTAAAAGTATTAAATTTGTTATTTACTAGCTTTTATCGGTACGCTTTGCTACCTTATTTGATGCGATAACTAATATTTAATTTATATGGAAACTGATACTTTCCCTGAACCTATACACCATATTCGAAATTTGATATGAAAATTATTTTTAATTTTTTTTAAGACTTTCAGTGTAATAGTCCTTTAGGTGAGCAAATCTGAACCTATCTGTCCGACTTTCGTTTTATCAATGCGCGTAAAATATGGCCGGTGCATTCGATCAAGATTCAACATAACCTCTAACATTCTATAGTGAAAGCATTATCTGTGCGCCAATTTCATCTAAATATCTTCACTAGTAACGTGTAAAATTGAAAAAATAGATTTTTTAATAGTAGGCGCAAAATGTGGGTCTAACTTCCAATCAAGAAGTAGTAAAGCCTATAACCTTTGGCATTGGTGGCACTATCTATGTATCAAATTTCTTGAAAATCACTGCATTATCTTCGCATTTTTTGTTGTTTTCATTTTCTCAAAACAAAAAAAGAAATCGTATTTTTTAAAAAATTATATGAATTTCGTAAACCGAATTGAAAATTTTTTGAAGTCAAAAAGAAATGAGAAGAAAATAAATATTATTTTTTTTTCTGATTTTCCGTTGCCGTCTAACTTTTTGTTTAATTTAACAATGCGGCCTATGTAAAAGAATCCGGAGTTGTTGTGTTTATACATTAAAGCGATATTGATGTTTAAAGTTAGATACTTTTGAAATTTGTTTGGTTTTTAAGAAAGTGAAAAAGCGAAATAATGTCGTGAGTTTATGCAAGTTCGTGAAACTAAAAAATGAAATCAAAATGCAAAATTTTATCAAAATCGAATAAGAGTCGATAAATTTTTGGGCGTTCTTTCATGAAATTCTTGATATAAGTAAATATTATTACTCATACGCCAACATGATTAATGTACATTTAATATAAATAAGAATTGTACGTTATTATACCCTTTTTTAAACTTGCGGCATAACTTGCTATAACAAATTTAAGATATACATATTAGGTAACGAACGCGAAATAAAATTGAAACAAAATTAAATATGTTCTAATACTTTTAAAAATTACTGTATATATATATATATATATATATATATATATATATATATATATATATATATACATATATATATTTATATATATATATATATATATATATATATATATATATATATAATATTTTTTCTTCAAAAGATAATTTATTATGTTAATTTTATATGTCCAAAATACGGATCTATTTTTTGCACTTCTGGAGCAGTTTTAAAGGACTTCATTGCCATTACTTTAAAAACTAGACATTTTCAGTTATTATATCATAGTTTATCTAGTTCAACTCAAATAGTAGCAGATAGAAACATCGCATGCCATAGCGTTTAGAATTAGATTCAAATTATCGCAAGTTAACCTAATAATTTAGAATGAGAGTAAATGAAATCTGGAAAAACTCATTCGTAAAGTCTATATTAAATATGGAAAAATTAACTCAGACAGTATATGCACACAAAAAAAGAATTAGATGAAAAATAGTTACAGCGGTGAAAATATAAAGCCTTACTAAAATTTAATTTTTTACTTAAAAACGTAATTTTAATGAATTTTCTCTTTGTATCATTAATATACTACAATCGATACATCCGTATACTAAAAATAATTAATGCGTCTTAGTAGAGACAACAGAATTTAATTTAGTATATAAATTTAAATTTCAATATCATATGTTGATTAAAGTAATCGAATAAATCATTTGTGTTAAACAAAACATTAATTTCGTTATTCCCAAACTATAAAAGTAGTAAACAGTTTTGACATACGTAAATATTAAAAAAAAGAAAGTTTTTTATTATTAATTTAGAAAAAAATGTATACAAAATAAATATTTAAATAATCCTACGAAAAGCAACATGAAATTATTAAACAAAAAGTACGTTTTATATAGTTGACAGATGTTAGCACTTCATTTGATATTTTAAATTATTTCATTGTTTTTTTTTTCCTCAAAAAATAAGAAGATCCCGAAAAAATTTTCCGCGATTCTTATTAATTATTATTGTTTGCGGCGCATAGTTATGTGCGTTTAAGCTTTTAAAAAAGTCATCACAGGTATATATGTAAATGAACTTTTTTCGGAGAAACAGTCCAAATTAATTATGTTCTTTCCTTGTACTCCGGTGATAGTGCTAAGCTGTCATACAAGCAGACATGACAATAAAGTGTCATAAATCCGGCAGATGGCTTTCTCTTTTTGTAGAGGTCCACAGTTCAAGATTTTATCGGCAATTAAAAAAAGTGGAATGTTTTATCATTTATAAATTTTTATACATATTTCATTTATTTTTATTTTATATATTTTTACAAGAAAAATGTCAAATGTTAATTTCAAAACATTCACAATATTCATTTAACAACACGGTATTGCATACCATATTCATTCGGTTATTCCAATCGATTTGTGAGATAGTCCTTGGAACTAACCGAATTCGATTTGCAAAAAATTCTGTTGTGATAACGAATCTATTTTCTCTGTGTAGGGTTTATTTAAAAAAAATATTGCTTTGTGTACTGACAGTATATGAAGATGATGCAACGAGGTGAAAGATACTATTCATTTCCTCTGGCAAAGTGTTGCATTATCACCATACATCACTATGCTGGTTGGGGTATTATGCGTTTGTGCTGATGTTTCTACCAATCGAGTAAGAATCACTTTTTAAATCGATCCAACGATGTCCGTCCATCTGTCTGGCCTTGTGCACAAGCTACCTTGTTTTATGTAAGTAGAAACAACATTGCCAAATTTTTTGAGACTCGATCTATAAATTACCATAGCTCCCGTATAAACCCACTTCGAGGAATACCCCTAAAGTGTATAAAATCATCTAGGAATTAATATCATAATGCGTCTATATTTGTATATTTTATATTACATTTAGTAAAATTGGTGTAATATAAGTCCATCCCGAACTATATGCCGACTATATTTTTCTTTCTCGTTTTAATATATAATAAAATAGAATAGTATGATATAATGGTCATAACATGATAAGATCGGATAATAATATGATAAAATGGATTAATAATATGATAGATTGGGATAATAATATGATAAGTTGGAACAATATAATAAAATGAAATCATAATCTGATAGAATGGGATGGTATAATAATATGAAAAACTCGAACCATAAAATGAAAAAACGAACCATAAAATCGGACACAATGATAAAATAGAATAATAACAATTATTATTTATAATCAATTTTTATATCTATTTTTAGCTGTGACTATATGTTCCAATCATAAAATATTGAACTTAGATTATGGTCACTACAACTATATTTTTTCTCTGCGTGTTCTTTCAGAGGGAATTCAGCGGAATGAGTCCAATGAAGTTGCTGAAAACTGTGCGAACGGAATAATGAGGTCTCAATGGATCTCATTTTTAGATTTTTAGTTTTTACATTTTGATTAAATTTTAAGATTTTTCCAAACCCTCAAAATCATCCTGTCTATCATGAATTCCTTGAGACATCAAATATGAAATGGCCATAGGTGTTCCGATTTGGTTCAAATTTGGCAAACACTTACTTATACTATCACAACAACATAACTGTTTTAATTCTTTTAAATGATAAAAAGTTCACGATTTTATTCACGATTCTAATGCTAATGTTACACATGGAATGACAAACACCTATAATCCCTATCTTTTTTAATGGTGTGTATAAAAATGGAGATGTCCATCTTATTCCTTAGCGTAAGAAACCGAAATCGATTATCGATTTCTTCTGGATATTAAAGCATTTTGAATTATTCATTGAACAACTTTCAATCTCTTTTACTTTACACAGCTTAATATGTTAATCTAAAAATTCAAATTCGGAAAAGTTCAAAAATGTTCGCCACAAAATAAATTCGACCCGTATACATTTCTTCTTTGAAAAACTTTTGGCCATATTTTTTGTATGTTTTTTTTATTAGTGGATCTATCGAAAAAAAAGAAAAATTCTTTGACTCTCTTTGCCATCTAATTCGTACGAAAGTAAAAATGAAATCGAATTTAGCTCCTACAGAAAAGGAAAAACGAAAAAAAAGTAAAACGAAGCAAAATTAAAACGTTACGAATTCGACTATAAGAAAATTTTCCAATTGCGGGGAACTAAAGATATAATTTTAAAATTACATATTATAAATTATAAATATATTTCCTATATTCTGCTCGTCAAACGCATCGTTTGAGTAGTTTTGCTATGTTTTTCATTGTGACACCCTAATATATTTTTTGAAATAATTGCTTATTAAAATACTAAATTCATAATTTATGCTATTTGAAGACATCAAGAAACATCACAAGAAACTATTATATTTTACTACTTAATGAGGTGAAATTCAATTTTTTACAGATTGAACTGTATTAAACTTGTTTTGCCTTGCATTAAAAAAACACCTCTTGAACATGAAACGTTTTTCAACCTTGCTGTAATATAAATTAATTGTTATAGTTTAATAATATGTCTTTACCACAAAAATTTATGTTTAATAGTTTTTAGGTCACCACAAAAAGAATTAAGTAAATTTTGACGTTTTTTTTTTTTTTTTTGAAATATAACAATTTAACCACTTGTTAGTGTACAGACAATTAAATAAAAAAAAATATAACTGCAGTGTACTGTTAAATAGCCATTAGTTCTATCTTATGTCTGGGGACATAAATTTCACAGAAATATAGTTCCACGTCCAATCCACGCGAATGCATTACATATTCGAAATTCAAGGTCTATATAACAAAAAATATTAATAAATTTCATTATTTTATCTTAAAGTTATGTTTTTACTAATTAGAAATATTTCAAATTTGACTTCGTTTGAAACTCCTAAACTTAAATTTAAGTTTCTTCATCTTCAAACTTGTTGAATTTTAGAATTCTATTTAAAATTAAATGAAATTAAATTATTTTATTATTAATTAATTAAATTAAATTAAATTAAATTAAATTATATCCTCTCAAATCAATATTTTTTTTATTATTAAATTTGTCTCAAATTAAATATTTTATTGAAATATGCTAAATAAATATATAAAAGTTTTCTTGATAATTGTAATTTTTCAAAGGCAAATTATTTTTGAAAATTGTTTAAACCCAGAAATTATTATTGTCCGTCATCTTAAAGTATTTAATGTCTAGAGTTCGTTCTTTGTTTAATATTCTTCTTTTAGTGTTAATTTATTCTTTTTGTAAAAAACTAATCCAAAGAAAAAAAGCCGTCTCAGTCATAATTATAATAATGTGTATATACGTACTAAAGTTTTATTATTTTTTTTCTTTTTTATTCATTTTATTTGCATAAAACTATAATTTATTTGTGCCTGAATTTAATCGTGCAGTAAAAAACATATTATGAATGCGTTTTGTTGGAAAAAAACTTTATTTTCATATTTAGGCATGAGATCATAATGTAAAAAATAAAATTAAACTTGAAATATTTTCTTCAGTTTGTTTTCGTTAATGAGTGGATGAAGGAAAGTTTTAAGAAAAACACACATACACAAGTTGATTGAAAAGTTTCAAGACGCACTGTTAAAAATTTCTGCAACTTATTTTACAAATATTTGTCAAAGTATTGTAAATTGTGTTATTTTATGTTTATTCTACATTTTTTCCTTAATAAGTCTTAAAGTAGTTTTTGTTTATTTTTTATAAGATTTTGTCACAATTTGCACAATTAAATAAAACTTTCTTAATAATTGTTTTCACAATACGACTTCACAAATCATTTAATTATTTCAATTTCAACCTAAAACTATTTTCATCCTTTCAAATTGTTCTCCATTAATTGTTATGGTGATATTTATTTTAATTGCACAGAAAACCAAAGAGATAAACTTTAATTTAAAAAAAATATCCGTTTAGCAAACATACACACTAATATACACACACACACCACAATGTTAAAGTACTTGTTCGTTAAATTCTGTGGCAATTTTGTTATTTACGGTCGTAGAGACATCATGTATACTCTCATACCCTGCCAGCAATTAGGTGATAGTTTTATCCACTATCAGAAAAATGACTCTTTCTAGTATTCTCAAGTTGTTATTTTACTGTTAGTAAACAATTTTACAAAAACAAATAACATTAATTTCGATTTTTGATCTACTTATTTTACATTTCTTACTAACTAAAATGTCGAAAAAGTTACTTAAAAGTTAGTTTTTGGATAAATATAAAGTTACCAAAAACTGTCTCCCATTAGTGTTCTCAAGATGTTATTTTCCTGATAGTAAAAAATTTTACAAAAACAAATAACATTAATTTCGATTTTCGACCTTCTGAATTAAATTAAAAACAAAAAATGTAAGGAAGGCGATGGTACTTAGTTGGTGTCTTGCTTTCAAAGGCAAGCAATCGATTTTTTAAAAATTTTAAGAAAAAATTAAAAAAAAGAGTGATAAAGTGAATGTTGTTTATAATGAAGACAAAATGAAAACAAAATTGTGAAAAAAATTTTTGAAATTTTAAATTAAATTAATTAAAAAATAAATATTATTTAGTAAAACGAAGCGAAAATTCATTTTGAAGACAACAAATAAATTTGGATTTATTTCTTGCTTTTAATAATATAAAATTTCGAAATAAATTGCGTTTTGCTCATAAAAATATGTATATTTTTTTAGTGAAAGTGAACCCATATATGCACGTTCATCAAACCTTTCAACTAAATTTTTAAAGTTGTTAGGCCCTTCGAAATCAAAAATATTCTGTTATAATTTATCAAAATATATCTATATTTTTTTTTACTAAGGTAAGTTATTTTAATTTTCCCTAACACTAACCCTAAATGACTTTATTCGTCACACAAAAAAAGCAGTCAATAGTGTCATTAAAAAAGTATCCAAACTGCGATACAGTTTTGCCCGAAAGATGAGTCCTCTTCGATAGGAAAATAACTTCTTTTTCTTTTACTATTTTAAAATAAATATGGATACTATTTAGAAAGTTAGAATTTCGACAGAAATAGTGACTTTTTCTGCTCCTCAAAATGACTCCAATTTAACACATAAAAAAAGCACTTAATAGTGTCATTAAAAAAGTATTAGAACTGCTGCACACTTCTTCCCGCACGGTGACTCTTCTTGGATAAGAAAATGATATCATATTCGACTGTTAAAAACAACTTGAGGTTACTCTTTAGTGCAAATTTGGCTAGAAAATGTTGGCAGGGTAATCACACTTATTCACACACACACACATACATAATGAAACAGCTAAATATTTAACTACACTGTTTAAGGCAAAAAAAAAAAAAAAAAAAAACAGAAATTAAAAAAATAAAACATTATTTCTAAATACATTATAAAGCTACAACTTAACAAAAATTGCATATTTAAAGAAAATATTGTTATGTTTTTGCCGTTTTCAAAAGCATGGGTTATTTGCCTTAAATAAACCTGGGGGTTATTTTACTTGCAATTAGTAAACGTCTGTACAATTTGCTTTTAAATCCAAACTCAGCTCTTTATTTATGCTTTAAAAACTCACACGTTTTATTACTCAGCTGAACTGCAACGACTGTCAAACTTTACAATAGAACTGCAACTTAACAACTCAGCGATCAGTTTAAATACTAATTAACTAACGATTGACGCTGAACTAAAAACTACATCTTCTTATATACCAGTGACTACTACTCTCTACAATTTTCTAATAACATCAAGAACCATCCCGCTTGACTTGAGATAAGAAATTATTGAATGTTCGTAAAAACGAGTAATTTTTGAAACAAATAATTTCGAAAAATTATAGAAAATTAAATAAATAATAGTAGTAGATTTGAGTAACTTTTAAGAGTTCTTAAAATTTCGATTAAATATTAATTTTTTTCGATAAAATCTCGAAAGTAAATGCTTCGAGAAATTCTCTATTTTTTTAATATCTCGATACCTTTTTACTTTAATCAAAAGCAAAATTTTTTCTTGCTTGTGCATATCTTGCTGGACTCATAGTGCATATCCATCGGTTGGAAAATACTTTCCTTTAAAATTTATGATGTTATTTTATTTTTAAGACATTTTTTTTCTTTTTTGTAAAAAAATAATATTCTAGTTTAAAAAAAAATGGTAAGTACTTTTCTAAACATATTTGCAAAATAGCAAATTTATCTAAATGACTAATTTATTTGCTTGTAGATTAATTTATTAAACTTTGACCTAAAAAATGTGGACAAACTAATATTATTAAGAGGAAACACTTTTTACTATTGGAACTATCAAAATATAGCGCTATTTTCTAATTGTTTTAGGAAGTTTAAGTTTTTAATTGTTTATATTGTTAATTAACTTTAAAATATAATTTGAGCTTATTTTATTTTTTTAATATTTGTTTTATAGTTAAGTTGAAAATAAAACATAATTATAAAAAAGAAATTAGCTTTTAATTTTAAATTGAGATCAAATTGAAAAAAAGTAGTTTTCGAACTATTGCCAACGATTCGTTAGCAATATCGAACAATTATAGATCTTTCTCGATATAGAAGACGAACCTTTAAAAAAAAATTCTCGTTTTGCTATTGATGTCGATAATGATTCGATATAGATTTTCTGCCACAAACTGAACGACAGATGAGCTCTGCAAGTTCATTCTCGAAATGCCTTCGATAGTCATTCTCGAAGGTTTTGTTAAAGAGATGTTCGCGAATTATTCGAAAGAGATTTCACTATAGAATTTTGTGGTTAATCGGGATATAATAGCTTACTTATAATAAACATAGTTACTCTCTAACACATAAACAATCATTTATATCAACTTATATAATACAAGCCTCTTAATAATACCTAAGCAATAACTTACAACAGCTTATATAATACCAGTTTCTCACTAATACATAAGCAAGTTAGCAAAAAGCTTTCCTTATCATTATAATAAGCAACGTCTCTTAGATAATTAAGGTAAATCACAATTATGAAATTTCACTTAAATGTAAGTAAATAGACATTATATATAATAAACATCTAATATGTTACAAATTTGTAGCGTATTAAACGTTATTTTAAACTTATAATCCAATTTTCATAATAATATAATACAAATGAGTAAAAATTTAGGTAACACCGTGTGACAGACATTTTCGCACATAAAAAAGTCGGTATATGGATGAAACTAGAGACTATAAGTAGTAAAACTTTGTACTCAGTTTAACTCCAGGACGTCAAATTTCCTCCTAAAAGAGTTTCAAATTTTCGCATGATATACATTTTGAAAAAAATTTATTAAATATTTCAGAATATTATGTCGACTTCAGTATGGGTCTCAAATGAAAGCTAAGAATGCCTACAATTTAATAAATTTTTTTATATAAATGTTGCCGTACAAAAACTCAAGAAAATATTCTTTTAAAAATGATATATTTTATTATTTATTTTTAAATATATATCAGCCAATCATTCGCAAAAAAAATCGTTATACTGATAAAACTAGAGACCACCCATG
Source organism: Protocalliphora azurea (assembly GCA_932274085.1). Taxonomy (NCBI): domain Eukaryota; kingdom Metazoa; phylum Arthropoda; class Insecta; order Diptera; family Calliphoridae; genus Protocalliphora; species Protocalliphora azurea. The sequence goes on from OW026522.1 coordinate 44,789,554, forward strand.
GTAAAATTTTGTACATAGTTTTTTTTCCAGGACGTCAAATTTCTTTTCGAAGGGACCTCAAAATTTCGAAAATGCACAATTTTTAAGAATACTATAAAATATATACAAAGATTGTATCAATCCAATATGGATGTCAAATGAAAGCTACGAATCACTGCAATATAGTAATATTTTTTATTTAAATGATGTCGTACAAAATGTTAAGAAAAATTGATTTTGAACATTTTGTGCTGCATTTTAATTAATATTTCTTTAAATAAATATTTCTTTTGTATTGCAGGAATTCTTAGCTTTCATTTGATTATATATATATATATATATATATATATATATATATATATATATATATATATATACATATACATATACATATACATATATTTTTTTAATGTTGTATTTTTTTCGAAAATATTAATTCCTTTTAAGAGACAAAGACTGAGTACGTGTATGGCTTTATACATATAATGACTTTTTCATGTTTGAGAAATTTTTTGGGAAAATATGAGATAGAATCATCCATTGATTAAGAAATAATATGTATATTGTTTTTAATAGTCAAACAGAAAGAAGTGTCTTTTAATCACTATTTTCATATTTTGCAAAAGTTAAGTAATTTTTAAACTTTGCTCCGAAATTATAAGGAAAAATGGAAATAGCTTGGCCACACTCTATGGAAAGATATTAGCGGAGGCTTCTTCCAATGTATGTTGGGGCAGAATTGAAAAGTTTTGGAAATAAATCTCTAACTTCCAACTGGTTGGATTTACATAAAATTTTACATAGGTTTATCAGAGGATTGTAGAATTTTAAGGGGGCCCTACAGCCCCTCATTATTACAATTATTACAAAATCTGGGTGAAAATTTTTAAATATATTGCCAAATATTTTCATCCGTTTTTACAATTTTTTATTTTTAATTAAAGAACAAAATTATCTATCGAGTAAAGTCGATATCTTTTCTCAGCCCAACAATAAACAATTTTGAAATTGAAGTTGTAAAAAATATGTTTTTTTTCGTTTTTTTTTTTTTTTTTTTTTTTTTGTAGAAAAAGTGTCTACATCATTTTTTCTCTAAAATAACATTCTTTAAGAACACATAATAATTTTATAATTTTCCAAAAGTCATCTTCACGGAAATGATTTCAAAATTGAAAATGAGTCCCACCACCAAAATTTTGTTTGTAGATTCATTCTTTAGGATTTTAGAGCAAATAGGCTAAATTAAAAATTTCGATACAAAGTAGTTGAAATTAGTGAGTACCTGTACTTAGCAGTATTGGGTAATCGGGCTCGTTTTCAATTTTAAAATCATCCCTGTGAAGATGCCTTTCAGAAAAATGTCAAATCATTATATGTTCTAAAAGAAAATTTTATTTTAGTTAAAAAAGAGTTTAGATACTTGTTCGCCCAAGAAAATGCAAAAAAATCATAGTTTTTGCAATTTTCAATTTTAAAACTTTTTTGTTTTTTGGACTCGGTAAAGATATCGACTTTAAGTTGGTTTATGCGGTAGATAATCTTGTTCTCTAACTAATTGGAAAAAATAAAATTATAAAATCTGCTAAAAATGTTATGCTAGATATTTAAAAAAAACTGAACCAAGACTTCACAAAATTAGGATAGTTGAAATTTCAAATGCAAATAATTTGAAAACTATAAATAGCACATGCAGACATATTTTTCATGGGCTTTACGGAGAGCTTTAAGAAAATGTAGATTTGAAATCGAATAAGAAACAATAATTTAGCAAGCGGTTAAACATTTTCTGTGTCGGACGTACCCTATTTTGATTTCCAATAGCTCCGCTCCTATGAGGTCTGTTGGCCCCTTTTCCAAACTTAAAATTGTACACTCCTCTGCTACACCTATTTGAAGCCAATTTGAAGTTACTGATTTATTTACACGTTTCTGCCCCACTGTGCAATAGAATCCTCAGGGCAGCAGATACACTTTGGCGTTTTTTTTTAATTTTTACGTTTTGAAATATATATATCTCATATAACTAATTCATGGAGATGCCTTCATTAACACCATAGCAACTTTCACTGACAACTGAAAATTTTGGAAATTTCCAACAGAATGCAAAAGCAAATTTTAAAATTGTTGGTATTTTTCTTATTAATTATAAAAAGGCTATCCCAAATATGGTTTTAAATTATCTATCATGTTAGATTTAAACATAGTGCATGCTTTTTAAATAGATTTTTGCTCCTCTGCGTTGCGTGATTTTGATTCCTGAGACACAGTGCAGTAACATACATATTTCGAAGTATGCGAAGTAAAATGATCCACATAGTTTTTCAGAGTGTTTTTCACCACGTTCAACCTGGTAGCGCCTTTTTTAAAATAATGAAACGATTTCAAGCAGTTTCCTTCCGAATTATCTCGAAGATTGGCACTTCAATTCAATTAAAGGATTTATAAGGACGCACAGACATTATTCTTAAATATTATAAACATTAATGTGATATGAAAATTAAAATTATTTTCCTTCATAGATATATGACTTTATCGCTTGTAAAAAACTGATGCATATTTTTTTTATTAATTTTCACGTATTCAATTCATCAATATTCCCCATTTGAATGATATTCCAAAATAGCATTTTTTATCTCTTTAATAGATCAAATCCTTATAGTTTTTTTTAGGTTCTAAGACCTAATACCCTGTCAAATATTTATAGGTGCAATATTTGTTTGCTGGTTATTATATATTCCAAAAGTAAAAAATTTCTCTAATTTGTAACTTTTTTAGTTTTTATCTATTGTCCCTATATTAAAAATTTTTTTCTCTTCTCTCTCAAAATTTTAGGTTTCTCTTGGCATTTTATTCGTAGTAGAATTGTAATAGACATATAATTGGTTCATAGAAAATAATTATATATGCAAATTCATTTTTTTTATTTAACAGACAGTTATAAAGCTCACAGTTTGAACTGTTTAACAAATTAAAGTTGAAATTATAATTAACTAGGGAGTAGTTAAGACTTTCAGGTCTTAATAAGTGACATTTTTTATTTTTTAGTTAACCTTATAGACAAAAATGTGTCACCAGGTACAGAACTTTCGGAAGAAGTGCTGAAATAATTAAAGTATAACTGATTATTTATGAAAAACTCTTTAAAAAAGTATTTGCAGAAAAGTTATATCATGTACTATTGCAAATTTTGAAAAAAAAGCCTGAAAAATAGCTATATTTTTAAGAGCTGTAACCCATAATTAACTGCTGATTAGTGAGACTTAGTGACATATTCAGAACTTTTCGACCAAAAATAAAGTGAGTTATAGAAAAATATTGGAGAAATTATGATTTTTTAATAACTAGTTGCGTGTAAAAAATAATTAAATAGGTTTTAGATTAAAATTATAACTCAGGAGTGGTAAAGAATTAATTTATACCGCGGTACAAAAATGCACACCCAACATATTATGATTAATATATTTTTTTGCTAAAAACTTTAACAACACCATGAGATCATGTGCATGAGAGACGAAAACTATTATATTTATATTTAAATGTTTAAATGTCACATTCATAATGTGTTTAGATATAATGAAAAGTTGGAAATATTTATCGAATATAGCAAAATGAATTCTCAGGGCTACATAAATTTACTAGGCACTGAATCCATAAGCTTTGATGAACTTCATGCTAAAATTGGATTCCACAACATAAAAATGTTTCGGTGTTACTAGGTCGGGCCCTAAAAGCGCTTTTTGAGCCGCAAAATATTTTACTGTTTTGGCGACCATTATTGAATTTCAGACCTTTATGCTATAAAAGATTTCCGGAGAATAATGACTGCTAAGATATATTTATATTCTTAGCTATATGAAAATATTATATAGCTTAAAATGATTTTGTATAAGTATACTGCAATTTTTACATAAAAATTTTAAGCAAATCGGAATCTGTGCCACGGCGGGTGCATATGGTAATCGTACTTAGAGCCACACAATTTCTTAATAACAACAGGGAATATTGAAAATTAGCGTTATGTAAATGAATATATTTTTTTTTTTAATTCTTGCCGTGCATATATAATTATTTTGTATGAAATTTTAAAAATCAATTAATTTTTGCTATAAAATATACATAAGAAATAATTTTTTATCTGACTTTAAAAGCTCTAATAAACATAAAAACTATAAAAAAAATATTTGGATTTGAAATGTGCATTTTTGAAGAAAAGGATTAACTTTATAGTTATGCACTGTAATAAAGTTTAATAGCTAGTTAAACTTGTATATTCGTAATTAAAATATTTATATTCATTACATTCTTTTACAAGTCTGTATTCTATTAACATTTCACTCCTTTACTCGTCTGTAACTACATCAACGTACAAACCATCGTATTTACATTATGATTATAAAGAGGTACTAATTCTTATTCAGTTTATGGAATCTTTCACATAAGTATTCTACGGTTAGATAAAGTAGTTGCGGTTAGAGCGATAGAAGAATTTACCAAAAACCAAGACAACTGATCTTAGAATATAATCTGCCTTAATCCCGAGATATCTAATATTGTGAAATCAGTCACTGTTTCTCTGGTACTCGGAACAACTCCGAGCGTCAGGGGGACACCTTGCACAGCAACTTCGGTTGACTGTTTTGGCACAACGAATTCGGTCGTCTGTTTGGGCATTACAACTTCACAGCAATTTCGGTTGACTGTTATTTAAATCAGTGTTCGTAAATTATCTCTAAGTATCATAAACGATCCGGCTTGCTGCATAATACCAGAGGGAACCGAATCTTCAACATGGCATCCACCAGTAATAGAATCCGAATTACCTGAGAAGTCCCCGACAGAATCCCTACGTATCATCGTGCTGCTAGTAATTTATCTAACACTAAAATATTTATTATTATCGATAACTAAAACACTGAATTTTTAAATAAAGATATACAGTGTATCTTTATTTAAAAATTTCGAACCAAAGAAATGGTAAACAAATTGTGTTCTCACTTAAGGTTCGTGAATTCCGTAAGTTGACCCTAGACATAACTGAACTACCTTGCCGACAACAAAACCAGGTTACAGTACATATCATAATTTGACATGGTACTTACGTGCGGGAAACTTGTTTCAGTTTTTGCGAGTGTTGCTATAAGATAAGAAAAAAGAGGCTAAATTGAACTTTAAAAATGGTCAAAAATGATAAATGCTTTAAAGAGTAAGGCCAGAAGACAAAAAAATTTGTTTCTAAATTTAGATAATTATTTTTTCTTGCCCTCATTAGTTTTTGAAATTTTTCAAAATAAATTGTAATAAATTTATAATAAATAACACCCAGCAAAATAACTCAATAAAAATCCCCCAAAAACTTCCTATACAAGTTAGAATTATATTTCATATGAAAAATTATCCAATCTACTGGAGTGATTTTTCGTCAATTTTGAAATATAATTCCTCTTTCATTTCCAAATTTTTCGGTGATTTTTTTTATTAATAAGATTTTTTAATTATTTTCATAAATAATTTATATTGTTGGTGACATTATAGTTAAGGCACTTTTATTTTTATTATATACAAAAATGCCTAAATTGATAATTATGTAAAAATAAAATTAGTAATTGTAAATAAGAAATTATTTTATTCGTTGTTAAAATACTATCATTTTGGCAATTTTAAAAATCAAAAAAGGCTAAAAAATGCTACAAGCTAAAAAAAAATTTTGACGCTAAAAGCAAAATAAAAAGGCTAGATATAACTTTAAAAAGACTAAAATGGCAACACTGATAACACTGGTCTCGAAACTTGTAAAAATGAGAAAATGTACAAAATATATAACTCGTTAATGCAATGTATTTTCGTATTTCCTTGCAAAATGTATAAAATAATCTTTGAACTAAAAATTGTGATTTTTCATAATTTTTTGAAAAATATAGTTTTCATCTCAATTACTTGTCTACACATTATGGGAAAATATGTATGTTTTACTCGTGCTTATTACAAAGAAATAAGTTTTTATATTGTAAAAGTTTTTTTAAGCCAAATAAATATTTGTTAGTCCATAAAATTATAAACTTTCAAAAGAATATAGTGCGCCCTGGGTTTTAAGTCAGAAAATTGTTAGTAGTTTTAAACTATAAAAATTTTGAGCAACATTAACGATATGTCTTAGCAAAATGTGTCGCGTTTTTAGTTAATAAGGACTTTCCAAATAAAGAACATTTATCATCACTTTCATATCTTTAAAAGATCTGTCAAAATCATTGTTTTCTGTATAAAAGTAACAAAACAAAATAGCAGTGACTGCTTTTTATTCCATATAAAACTGCAAATGTGTCTCAGGGAAAAAGGATTTTATTTCGCTTGATTTCCAACATTTGACACTGTCTACCGCGTTGTCCATTTGGGGACCATCGTGAGGATATTGCGCAAAATATATATAGTTGTAACAACTAGCAATTGTTGTTTCAATATTAATATGCGAACAAAAAATGAATAAAAATGAAAAAAGAGCATTTTCTAAGTCTTTGAACAACAATTACAATTATGAAATTAAACTCAAATTTTTTTCTTTATTGGTTTTAAGTCTTGTAAGTTTAATTCTGTTTAAAATTATATTATCACAAAATCTTTTAAAGCCAATATATACTTTTTTTTATTTTGTAATAACAAATATTAGATCTGTGACTTGTCAAATAGATAAACGTTGTTCATTAACCCACTCCAATGATAACTCCATGTAAAAGTTATAGGTTAAAATTAAAGATTCAGTACATATGAACTCATGAACCTGTTAAACGCCACTTCTATGTTTGCCAAAGAATCAGTAAAGTTTTAATCTCCACCCCTCGCTTACCAAGTGTCAGTTAAGTGTAAATTTCCATCATTCTTGTTAAAGCCGCAATAGTGTAGTGTAGTGGCTGGGTGGTTATCGTGTAAGACTATCAAGCATAAGAAAAATAAGAAGAAAGTAGTTTTTATTCGGGGTGCAGCCATCAACATTACGGAAAAAATATAAAACTAGACAAAGTGTAGTTTAGTAGTAGATCTGTAACCTGTACAATAGTAGATAAAGGTGTAAAAGTATAGAATATTTAAAGTTTCTATTTATTTCTCTCAATGTATATATAAGTAATATAAGAACGCAAATTGTAAAATATATACTAGTGCTACTTACCTAATTAACAATGTACTCCAACGTTGTTAACAAATACAAATAAAAATGTTATATTGTAGTGGTTGTTATTATAATTGTTGCTGTTGTTATCGTCGTCGTAATATTATTTGCACAATTGCTGCAATTGAGTTTTTACAAAAGACCCTTAAAGCAATTGTTTGTCCAAATTGCCAGAGGTTTCTTAAATGTTTACATCAAATATACGCAGTCTCACATACATATATAAAATAGTACATACATTCTCATATACATATACGTTTACTTTTACTTGTATAATTCTTTACAGTGGCAATTTACAAGTAAATATCTACAAATTAAAGTAGATAAATGCACACGAGAACAGTTGTTATATAAAGCAGCAGTTAAAAATACACTGCAACAATTTATTCTATAGTACTAAAAACATTAGAAATGTTTCCGTTCACTAGCACTTGTGTGGGAGTGTGTGTATAAATACTATATAAGTGAAAAATAATAGATGATCATGTTCATTTTCCAATTTCTATGTATTATTGAAGTTAGTCTATTTTGCGTATGAGTATTAGCTAAATATAGATAATATATGTATGAATTTTAATTCATGATAAATTTGTTTGTTATTTTTTCTTTTAATGTAGCCTTCTTCGTCGCCGTCTTTATCGCAAAGTCGGTATTTTGTATTTAAGAATACTTATGTGACGTTTAAAATACAGTTTTCACTTCAACAATGATTTCTTTTGAGTCCACAGGAGGTCATCCGTTAGTTCGTTGTTGGTGTTGTTAAAATTTGTCACAAGTATAACTAAAGCCAAAATAAAATATCCAACAACAAAGTTGTCATTACCACATCGTTATTTATTTCACCGACCGAATAACATGCAATAAACTGTATAATAATTTCTGTTCTTAAGATTGTTTCTTTGTATATCCTTTTTTGTTTAAAGATACATTTAATTTGTGTGGACTCTTTGAGATTCCAAACAAGATTCAAGTAAATGTTGCCAAGGTCAACAAAACATGCAAATATCATAGAAACCAGCCAGCCAGTATAAGATTAAGGTAAGACACAAAAGAAATTCTACAAAAATTAAGTGTAAATGTACCAACAAAACAAAAAAGTGAACAAGAAATATCAAAGAAATAAATTACGTACGTACTTATAATTCGTTTCTCTTAATTTCAGAAAAGAAAAATCTTTAGTACTATTTTGTCATCCTGTTCTTCTGAGGCGGTATAAATTAAGACACACTTAAGGATATAATTATATTTGTTTTGTATGTGTGTATGTATGCAAATTGGATGTTTGTAGTGGTAGTCGTAGTATGATAGGAAACAATTATACAGTTACACATATTTAAACACAAGCTGTATGTATGGGTTATTTCAAAACTTTAATTATGTTCGTTTTTATTTAATTTGCTGTTTTAAATTTAAATATCGTTTCTTATGTTTATTTATCCTATGGAAATTTTAGTTCATCAGTTTTTAATTTTACTGAAAAGAAATGTAAAATATGGTTCAATTGCTTGATTTGTTCAAACATGTATTTGTGTCAAGGTAGTTTAATTCAAAATTTATCTAATAATAGCAATATTTTTGTTTTTAATATTTTGTTTATTATTTTGCCACCAGAGCTTTGTGTTTAAAAAATTATATTAAAGAATAACGTACATATATATAGATCTTATTTATTTATATATAAGACAGAATTTTATTGACAAAAGAGATTTGTAATATCAGGACGACCGACATGATTGATAATATCTCAAAAGTCGAACATTTATTTGTTTATTGTTAATATTTCTAGTACTTATATATATCGCCGTTTCCCTTACGAAACGGTTTATAAGTTTTTTAAATCGTATAAATCTTACATATTTTATATGAGTGTAGACTGGTAAGTAAATATGTATGTAGTTGATTAATAAACAAATAAAATCAAATTTTTAAAAATTTCTTATTGACTATTTTGCTATCGAATCGACGATATATGTATGTACATATGTATATACTTCTTTCCAAGTCAAATACATATTTAATTATTGTTGTTTATGAACTTTGACTATACAACATATTTGTGTATTAAAATGTTATTTTAGTCATGTTTTCTATTAAATCACAATAACAATGTTAATGTTTATGTATGTAAAAAAATAATAATCAGATTGTGTCGTAAAAATTACTTTTGTTTATTTTAATATATCAATTCCCAATATATGGACATTTGGGTGGCCCCCAAATAAAACATATCGATGTTCTCAACTCAAATGAAAATCTTATTCATTTTAGAATATCGTTTCTCAAAATGTTCATCCTGGCGTTATCATTTCACGAGCTGGAACAAAATAAAAAAAAAATTCATTTTTTGGAACAAGACCAAAATAACACAACATTTAATTTACCTTAACACTAATTCAAATTTAAATTAATTTTCAAGTGATTTTGTCTTAAAAGAATTTTTGCGATTTCATAAAGATTTTTTTCTTCAAGGAATCATATGTCAGAAATTAAACTGACACCAAATAATTATCCATACGAACGAAAAAATTTCTTATGTAAAAATGTTTGGTATAAAGTAATTTAATTTAGAATAAATAGAATTGAAAAATAATTAGTGGAAACATGTCTATATTAATTGGATTATACAAACATTTGACGTGTTTTATAATTTTAACATGAAATATTCTTTGTAATCACATACTAGAAAAAAAGTAAAGCGAAATAACAACAGTTTTCAAACATAATTAATTCATACAAATTGATCAACTAATATTAAAAAAAACTATACAAATTGTATTTACTATAGTTGTAGCACCTACCCAACAGTTTTAAAAGAAACAATAGTTAGTTAACTTTATATAGGCTTCGAAGTTCAAGCACAATCGGAGTATTATTTCTTTTTTATTTCATCAATTATTTTTTTATTACTTTTAGTTCTGCGAACAAAAGGGTAAGTACAAACAAACTCATAAATACAATATTTCCATAGATATAGTGTCGGCTAAAACTAACTGAACAAATCCTATATTTAGAAGAATATCTTCGTATGAGTAGGGTAATATTATTTTTTTACAAAAATATTTAGTTCTATATAAAGGTTGTTTTCCGCTCCAAATAAAAATGTAAAAATTGTTACATTTTTCCTGTCTATATAATATAAAATGTAATTTAGTATTGACGCAACTCCTAATTAAGTGCGACAAAAGAAACTAAACAAAATAGTTTTATATCGAAACATCAAAGAAAAATTTACCATTGAGCAAAAATATTCAATAGGAGATATAAAGAAATTTTTTAAATGGTATTGCAAAAAAAAGTATATATATATATTTATATTATATTTTGCAAAAATTAAATTAGGAATTTTTGTTAATTTTGAAAGGTTTTGGTGTTAAAAATTAAAATAGTGCGAATAAGCAAAAAATCTTCATATTAGAAATTGCCGAAGTGTTAGGGCCAAGGCAACCAAAAATATGCAAAATCTTAATTTTTCTTGAAATTCAAATGAACCAATTAGTTATTTATTTATCCATTTTAGACAATTTTAAGGATTTTGACATCAATTTTTTATAGCATATGTTAGTCTTAACAGCATAATTTTGCATATTTTGGGCTTAGCAGAATATTTTATATAATTTTCATTGAAAATCGTTGTTTCAGAGCATATTTTAGTAAATTTAAATGACATATTTTTGCATATTTTATATTTAAGAGCATAATTTTTCACTGAAGAGAATGATTTTGCATATTAAGAAAACATTTTGCATACTTTCCACCCAATAGAACTTTTAAAATAAATTTCCGTTAGCGAAATTTTTGTTTTACCGTCACATAAATTTTTCATATCCTAATTCTCTAATAATTTTCATCTCATAAATTGATATACATTTTGTAATTATTTGATGCAATATATTAGTTATTAACATTTTTAATAACAAAACGAAAATATTGTTAAGCAATTGCCCACCAAAAACTTTTTGTTTCTCGATAATGACAAATACTTATTAAAGTAGTTTCTTGGTAATGAGGCTTCATTATTATTTGCCTACTCTATATTACATAAATAAGTACTCAATAATATTGCAATCACGTGCATCAGTTGGCTAGAGCGCTGGATTAACAACCAGAAGGTGGTTGGTTCAAATCCATTCTGATGCTATTTGTTTTTTTTTTTAAGGAAATGTCTAAAAAGATATTTTATACCAAAAAAAGTTTTTGTCACTTAGAGAATTAAGTGCCAGATGATGCACTGAGTAAAATGTTAGTCATTAAAAATTAATGGTTAATTTGTGACCAAGTTCAAATCTCACTAAAGGCAAATTATTTTGTTTTTTTTTCAATTTTTATTTTTGTTTAAATACATATTTTTAGTACCCCTAGTGTCCAAAAATAACTACATGAATTTCTGGACAACTCGAGCAAAAATAATTAGTTATTTAGGCAAAAAATAAGTAGTTTATTTTTGTTCCCAATCATACCTGCTAGCTTAGCGGGAGAGCGCAGTTTTTTCTGGGTGTTTATAAAAGTCAAGTTAGTTTTAGCATGAATAGTAGATAATTTAAAATACAAGCTTATTTTTTAATTTTAATGACATATTTTCCGATTTTAAGAGCTGTTCTTATGAGCATAAAATACTTCTTAGAGTTTTTTTTTTGATTGCCCTGGTGATGATCCGTTATAACCTTTGAAAAACAATGTGGCAAAAACAACGGTGAGATACGTTAAAAATAAGTTAAAAATGTCATAGACGGTGCAATGAATCGACTGTGGAAGCCGACCAAGATGGTCAACTATCAATAATGACACATAAATTGTTAGAGGAAGTCAAGTGTTCTTATATCATTCAACATTAAATTAATGACACGTATAATCTAAAAAAGAGCAGTTAATATCGGAGTAGAATTTTATTGGTATGAAAAGGTTTGTTTCCAAGAAAAATAAAAAAGCACACATGAATTTGGGCGAGAGCACCTCCATTGTACTCGAAATCAATGGAACAGAGTTTTTTTTCGTAGACAAATAAAATCCTTTAAATTATTTATACTGTTAGAGTACTAAAAGTCATACAGGCGACATGTAATGGCTTGAGATGCTTTACGGTACAAATGCTAAGAACGGTAAGTAAAATTAATAGTATAATGAATAAAAAAAGTATATCCAAATATTCTGCAGGGAGTAATGTTTTCATATGTCAGAGATAAAATGCTGACTCCTTGGATATTCAGACATGATAAAGAGCCAAAATAAACCTAAAAATTAATGAAATATTAGTTACATCAGCAAGCAGTAACCGTTTTGGACAAATCCACACAGTCCCATGATCTTAAGACTATTTAAAACTTATGAAAAATAGTAAATGAAAAAAGCCAGAGAGCCTCCTCCGATCTCTTAACAATCCTGAAAGCTTGGACAGTAATTCTAATGCTAATAATATACAAGCCTATTAGTTTAACTCCAAATATAAGCCAAAAAGATTCTCTGAAGTGGCCAAAAAAATGGATTATCATGGAATATGAAGTTCAACAGTTTGTTCAATTAGTTTTGTCGCGCAAATTTTTTACTTTTGAGTTTGTTTAATATTTTTATTAATTTTGTGTTACCAATAGGAAGAATATATTTCTATTATTTTGTTAATTGGTGTTCAATCGTTTTATATTAACAATATTTTTCTTCAAAACGAAGAAAAAGTTACGATATACACAAATTAATTAAAAACTAACTTTTGTTAAGTTAGTTTTGCCCGACAGTGTACATATAATACTTATACCAGTAACAAAGCATATTCAGCAGTTTTGAATATACTTAAATATATATATGTACTCTTTATAATATATCTCTAAATATGTTATATATATATATATATATATATATATATATATATATATTGTTAAATTGTATATATACATAGTTATATATATATATATTTATGTCTTTTCAAAATTATAAGCAAAAAAATTTAGAATATTTATACTTTGTATCTAAATGCAAAATGACATGTTGTGTGCTAATGATGTCAAATATTGCCACTAACTTATAAATCCCCCAAACGTATTAAAATAATTTATGATTTGCAAAACCATTTATTTAAACACACAAAAGTACATACTACATATATATGTATGAACATCACAGAGAGACCTGTATAAACAAATATTCATACACATATTCGAAAACACATTTACTGTTTATAATAAGTACACATACAGTATGTCAAGATATTATTTTTACATTGAAAGAGAACATGATTTTTCCATAGTTTTTTATACAATTTTCAGATAATGTAATATTTTTTTTAAAACGAATATGTTAACTCTAATATATTTATATAACACAAAGAAAAATAACACATAAAGATTTTAGCTACTAAAAAGATAACAAAAACTATACAAACACATAAATTATCGTGTCAAAAAATTCTTTTTACATTTATAAAACGGATAAAGAAAATTATAAGGCTGGGGGATTTAAAATTTAATATGGTAACAGCTAGCATGTATGTGTAACTGCTTAGGGGAACTTTTTCATGAAATAAATTAACAAATTAATGTCATAATCAATTGGAATTTTATATATTCCACCAATATCACATCTTTTAGATAATTATGGACTTGTAATACCTTTTAGCCGCTTTCTTCTTCATATATGTACACAAATTTAATTTGGGAATTAAATGACAATAATTTTTCAACATTTTGCCCAATAAGAGTGTTTCCTTCCTCGTGTTTCTTTCAACCTGTATTTGTATTAGTTCAGTGTTTTTCCTATTGCTTGTTGAAGGACAAAAATGACATACTCTTCCTAAAGTCCTTCAACAAGAGCCCTGGTGGATATTTGCAAAGTTTCCTTTGTTTTTCTAAGTTCAACTCTGCCGAATATTATGTGCATATGGCTACTACACTGGTGCATATTCCTATAAACGCATTTAAAATTTTTGTTTTTCTTTGAGGTATATTCTTTTCTCTTAACCAAAAGCAATGCTGTCTTGTTATAATAACTCGTGGTATAACTTTTCTTTTGTAAAAAATGTTTGTTTCTTGCTTTTGTTGTTTTATTTAATTTAGCAATTAGAATATATTGGTGATCATTTCAGTGGAATATTCCTATAAACGCAGTCGAGAAAAATTTTTCTAGAAATATTAAAAAATTTTAACAGCTTTAGTTGTTGGTTTCACTTAAGGTAAGTTTCTGGTGACAACATCTCTATGTACTAGAAGTTTGTTTGTTTTAATTTGGAAATTTTATCAGCTTAAAGGTTGTTCAAAGGAACTTTTCTTATAGACCAAGAAATTCAAATTAAATATTTTCGTAATCAAGCCTCTTCTAACAGAGAAATTGTACGAAAAGTTAACTGTTCGAAAGGAGATATTCGAAGCTTTCTTAAAAAAGGGCAGAAATACGGAGTGCGGAAACCAACAAAAGATAATCAAAAATTAACAAAAAGGCAAACTAATAAAATAAAAGAAGAAGCCACCCGCAATAAATTAAATGCTACACAAATAGTATAAATTTCTTCTACCTGTTACTTCCGAATATGTTGCACACATTTTGCGAAAAGATGGTAACATAAAATGGAAGAAACCAAAATGTAAGCCAATGTTAAATCAGCATCATAAACAAAATCGTTTGAAATTTGTGCGCAAATACATGAAATGAACAGATGAGTGGAAAAAAATAATATTTTCTGATGAAAAGAAATTCATTTTGAATTTCATGGTTTTCATATTCGATATGCAATTTCGGTGGAGGCAGTGTTAAGGTCTTTTCTGCTGCAGGAATATCAGAAATATGTTTTGTTCCAACTAAAATGAACAGTGCAATTTATAATGAACTGTTGGAAGATGCTCTTCTCTCATTTATGGATGAAAAATTGATGAAGAGTGCATATTCATACTGGATAACAATGGAGAATTTGTGGGGGTACATGACCCGTAAAATTTACACAAGAAATGCACAAAATGAAACCATAATGACCATATCGGAGTTAAAACTAAAAATTAAGCAAGCTTGGAAAGATATTAGTCAAATCAATGTCAGACTGAATTTTTGAAGTTATCCAAACAAAGGTTCATCAACACATTATTAATAATGTCATAGAAAATGGCATTAAACTATTAAAATTACAATGAAAAAAGTCAACATAGATTTCAAGTTTTTTTTATTAATTTTTAAGTGAAGTAATTGACTTAATTCGTAGCACCTCAATTATTTTTTAGACCTATTTTTAGTAAGTTGATTAAAAAACCTGACGTGCGTTTACAGGAATATGCACCAGTGTACCAGATCTAAGTTCCAAAGTTTCGTCACTTTTGGAACGTTTTAATATCATATTAACTGCCTGTTTTTATAACAGGAGTACAAAAACGCTCGTGTTATAAAAACTGTAAGTTAGACGAGTCGTTTTTGCGCTCGTGTTTGCCTTAATAAGGAATACATTTATGCAACATCTCTGACACTTTTTTCGATTTGGGGGTTATAATAATAATCAAAAAATTTATCTATCATTTGCAATTTTTTCACCTGATATACTTAACATATAATTTGAGAATCACTGATGATATATATTATAGACTAGATCGCAAATTCTTATATTACGTGATTATAAAACAATTTCTTGACAGGTAGATTAAAGATATGTATAGTTTTTGTTGTTGTATTTTCGTTATTACAGTAATAATACTTTTTTTTTGTAAAAACCATTAAAGAAATATACATAAAATAAAATGCAACAAAAAATTTCCAATGTTATAAAACTTTTTAGAATTTTGTAAAATAAAGTTTTATTTAATTTTTTGTTCATTGTAAAAGCAATAACTTGACATACTGTTTATTCCATACAGTAGAATTTCGGTGTGTGTTCAAAAAAATATAATGCACAATTTTTCTACCAACTTTTACTGCCGTTAATTTTAAATATCTTTCTTTATAATAGTATCTCTAAAAATATGTCAGATTTAACAACAGATCGAATTTTGAATTCGGGTGATTTGTCCTCAAGCAGATGGCAGTGAAAAAAAATGTACAAAATATAATTTGATTTTTTTTTTTTTTTTTGAACTACTATAAAATGTCCACAAAAGTGTTACATATCAAGGTAATAAAAAAGATTAACACGGATTTAAAGAATGAGATGAAACTTGGCTCAGAAAAAGAAAAATCACAAGAGCCATGACAAATATGTTCGACACTGTAACGGCACTTTGTGTTCATTTCTTCAAAATCAAATATGAGCCATATTAAAGCTGTCTAAGCTTTAGTCAATCAAAGCTAAAAAGATTTTAAATAAGAATGCTGAGAAGAACTTTGAGGCAAAGGATAATCAAATTTCCTCAATAATAAAATATACGAATTTTTTGTATTAGGCTGAAAAACATCCGTTATTGGTGACCAATGTTAGCAGGAGGTGAGAAAAAAAGTGCAAAATAAACTTTAAAAAAGGCCAAAAAAGTTAAATGCTCCAAAAGATAAAGCTAGAAACACTTTTTTTAGTTTAATTTTTTTCTCATTCTCAGCATTGTTTCATATTTTCTTAAAGATGTTGTAATGAATTTACCCAGCAAAAAAGATCAAGTGCTTCCAAAAAAGAACATTATCACCACTTCAAAAGTAGAACTAAAGAACTGTGTGAAACGATAGAAAAGTGTGTTTGTTAGTAAATTTTTGATTAGTATGAGGTGAATAAAATTTAACTAGCCCATAAAGCTAGGAGAACGTATATAAATTTTTGACTTTTAAAAAATATTAGAAAATGTTTCCATAAAAATATCATAACAACGGTGTGCTAATGATGTCAAATTATATGGGAAACAAAAAAATTTTGAAATTTATTTATTGTTTTCCATATAAAGTAACGAATTGAGTTTTTTGTTCGATATCGTGGAACATGTTGTAAAGAATTTTACATACATTTAGATTTTAAACGCAGTACATTATTTAAGGCAATTAATATTGATTACTAAATGTCAATTTAAACATAAAACGTGGCCAAAGTGGGGGGTTTCTTTCATAAAAGATTTAAAGTAAAACATTTTATATTTTTTTTCGAACTCATTTTTTGTTTTTATGCTTACACAATTATTTTATTTTTTTTATAATAAAAACTAAATTTGTCAAAATTTTACAGTTTTCATTTCATACAGTAGAACGAAAAAATTTTCTCACCACTTTTCTATCGTCTCACACAAGACCTAAATAATTCTGTAAAAATAAAATTAGTGTTAACAAATAAGAAAATATTTTCTTCTTTGCCTTTTTAGGGCAATTTTAATAACCACAAGAGGCTTGAAGCGAAAATGTTGAGGCTAAAACTAAAATAAAAAGGCTAGATTTAGCCTTAAAAATTCTAAACTGGCAACACTGTTGCTGACTTTTGTCATGTTCCAAGGTACATATTTTTTTTTTTTGTATACCGATTAATGAAGAAAATGCTACTGAATATTATCGAACTAAAAACCAACAAAACTTTTCAAAACAATTTGTCGCAGGGCAAAATGCGACAAGATATGTGATTGTTTTGCTTATTTAGTCCTAATAAACTAGAATAATCATTACAAAGAGTGTCATAAAAACACATTGATAACACTTGTAAAAACAACAAGACTTGGTAATTTTATTTTAGTCCCACAGAGTTGAACTACCCAGAATTGTGGCAATGGTAAAGGTATCGGTTCCAAGTTCAATTGTGATTATAAATGTTAAATTCTAATAGAGAAATATCGCGAAAAATTTCATAAAAATACTTTAAAAGTTTTGTTCAGAAATCATACCAAAGACAATTTAAAGTAATCTATTTGGTAATTAATTTTTATACAAAATTATACATCAGAAAAATCTGGAGAAGAAATGCTACAAGTAGTTGATTTATTTTTAAGCTTAACTTATTCTGCTCATCCTTTATTTAAAAAAAAAAAACATATCATTGCTTTACCTGAACGCATATCTTATGATCAATTTGTTTTATTATTTCTCTTTCTCTTTTATTTTGTATATTTAATGTAGTTTTACATATATGAAGCTGAGCTGAAGTGATCTATTTCATAGTAATCTATTCGTCAATCGATTACATTGGTCTGCACAAAAGTCCTCCTTTAAACAAGTTATACTGAATAATAATCGTTCAGTTTTTTTTTTAAAGCACTGATTTCTTATTATGGACATGACTAATTAAGGCGGTTGCACTAGTATGTGTAACTCGAAAACGAATGCAGACTAAATTAACCTTTAAATTATCTTAAAATTATTTTTTTTATCCGTTTAATAGTTTCAGAAATTAGTGGCAAAAAAAAACTGCTTTTAATACGAAATTAGAAATACTGGTTCTTTAAAATTTTCTGTTTTTAAACTTTAATCATAATGCTAGATATATTACGAAACTATTACATTAATTAAAAAATGATGTTAAGATTTTTATTATTATTATTATTATTATTATTATTATTATTATTTTTTTTTTTTTTTTTTTTTTGGTAGGCAAGTGTTATCGGATTAATTTTGGTATCTTAAAATCTAAACGGTTTATATTATCTGATTAAAAAAAATTCATATAAATCATTTTGTTTAAAGTTACACTTTAAAATGTGTTTCAATCTCTTTAATTTCTTTGTGTGTAAAACGCACTGTGGGAAATGCTAAAAATAAATCATAAATATTTTTCTAAAATTTATGAAATTTCTGTCTTTTAAAAAATCATTGTTGATTCTTTGTACTTTTTTAAATTTATGCTCTTTCAAATTATTATTTAATTAAACTTATATTCGTGAACTTGAGTTTAATGCAACATAAGTTAGATAAACTTATATTTATATAAACAAACATATTTTTACAAAATTGTCAAACGTAAACGATTGTCTATTTTGGCGATCTTTCTACGTCAACAGATGTGATAGGAGCGTATTTTAATAACTGTAGTTCTGAAGAAGAGTATTTTTCAAAAACATATTTTACTTTTTCTAATAACAACTTTAATTTTATTTTTTCCTTAATATTACTTTCTGCAGATTCGATTCTCTATATATAATTATTAATTTAACTGATTTGAGTACTTTAAAAATCGAGCCAATCTAATTTAGAAATTATTTCACTAAGAAATCCATAGTTTAAGCAAACGAGAGTTTTATTTTAATATTTGTTGATTAACTTCAACAGCTCAAAATTTCAACCAATATAACTGCCCCAAAATATTCGCTAAATTTAGTATATCATGAATTCCAGGAGAAATCAACGTTAAAATATCGGTGTCCTAAGATTTTCTTGAAATTAAGCAAACATTTGTGCTAGGGAATAAAAGTTATGTATTATTAATTTTTATTTTCCTAAATTCTGAAAAACTGGTGGTTTTATTCGCGATTTTTGTTTATAGAAAATGATCAAAAATATACCGACTATTTAAGTTTAAATATACATCTTTTAAAATTGCAATACAATTTCACTGAAATAATTACGCAGTAAAAAATGCATTAGTTGTGCAATGAAAATGAATACATGGAAATAGCATATACTCGTTCTAGTTTGGTGTTACGATCAATGATTTTTGTTCGAAATTGTCACCACCAAAACTAGTTCTATGGAAGTGTTATTTAGTACCCATTCTATGGAACGGTTCTAGAACTAGTTCTTTAATCAATGATTTTTGATCCTAACGAGCCATTTCCTAAAGACATCTTTTTAAGTGAACTATAATTTTGTAATTCTGTTTTATTTAAATTGTTTCGACTTCTTTTAAATTTTTAAATAGTTCTTAAAATTAATTTGGGAACAAATAAATTGTTTTGAGTAGTAATGTAGAAGTAATACAGAACTAGTTCTAAATCACTAATTATTTAAAACATTATTTAAAACTAATTTAGAATCACAATACCATTCTAATAAATGAGTCCTAGAATAGGATGCGATACCAATTGTTCAAAGGATGTTATTAAACAATCAGAAGTGGTTCTGAATACACCAGTTCTAGAATTAATGATTCTAGCATAAGTTTTGAATTTTTTACTAGGTGTGTCCTCTATAAATTCAATAATTAAAAATTAATATTTCTCTCGTTTCGATATTTATTTTTTTTTTTCATTTCATCTTAAACATGGTTTTTTTTCAATAAATCAATTTATGTTTTTTTGCGATGGAAATGTTTAATATCTTTAAACATTTTTAGTAAAAAAATACCATCACTTTTTCCCTTTCAAAATAGTATTTTTTTATATTTAAATTTTTGTACGTTTAAGCAAACGGTGTGCAACTTTAAACATATAAAAACATTTAAATTGTGCTTTAAAACATTTCAAGGTAGACTATTAAAAAATGCAGAATGAATTATAAATTGCATTAGATGTATTAATGCATTCGCATATTTTTGAGTACATTTTTGCAGAATTTATTCGTAAAAAAAATAAAAATAAAAAAAGATATGGTATTAAAATTTTACACTTTTTCTTATTTTCCAAATAGTTTTTCATTTCGTCACACATTTCCTCCATTTTTTAAAAGGGGATTTGTTGCTCCCTTTAGTTCCGCACTTAAGTCAATATAAAACGAAAGACTGATATCTTGTGCATTGGATTTTTAAAATTTTATTTTCTGCGGATGTAGCCAGGAGATAACTTAATATTGTCTCTGCTCCGGACGTAGAGACGTACGTGGTTCACTATTATAACCATAATAGCTCTGTAAATTTTTATAATCATTATTCAATTAATTTCTGAATTATTAATGAAAATGCCTTTTTATCTAAGCATTTTCTTTACTAAAAATTTTTTTATCTTCGTCCGGCTGTCTTTCCGGAAAATTCATTTTTAATCCATAATAATATTTTATTATAATGATTTAAATCAACTAAAGTATTGACACAAATCCTTTCAGCCAAGAACTTTAATGTTCCTATTTAGGTTTGGGAATTTCCGGACTCTTTAATATCCTAGGAATTCCCTGGAAAAATTTTACATAATGAATATATCCAATAAAATCAATATTAAAATTTCGTTTTGAAAACAATTCTATTGAAGAACTTAATATAAATGTGCTGGAATCAAATAAGCTCAATATAAATATCGTTAGTTCGATGATAAAAAGTCTAATGGTAAGGGGTTTTTAGAATTAATACTTAAAAAATATATATATATTTTTCATAATCCTCAAGTCTTTGAATTTTTTATCTTTAAAAGTTTACTTTTGTTCTTCCGTGGAATTGAACAATTGTTCGGAATATATTTTAAAACATTTTTCTATATATTTGAAACCGTTAGATTTCAATAAATTTATTATTTATTTTGCCTTTTCTTATGAATATAAACATCGTTTGGAAAAGTCTCTACTTCATATTCCTAAACAACATAGAGTTTCGATAATAAGTAGCATTTGCTAACAAGTTTAATTCTCGACGACTTAAAATATGAATAGAAGAGCTATCAGAACGAGGAATTTTCTTAAACGTTTTTACATTATGTCTATATTTATTATTTTCATATTGGAAATACATACATGAATTTTTTTATTGGAATTTAAGGAAAATTGTGTGTGTTTTATTTCAGTATTTTTTTTGTGCTATTTTTGTCTTGAGCAAAAATGTAAAAATTAGGCTTTATTAAAATTTCAGTGAACTTGTTTTTTAATTATAACAGAATGAAATTTCAAACTAAAATTCAATTAAAACTGTATAATTTTAATTTTCCGTTTTAGCGGGAATATAACTAAATTTTTCCCGGAGACGCTAGCTGATAATTTCCCGCCCGGGAATTCCCGTTTCCAAAACCCTAGTTCCTATCCACATTCCCCTACATGTCATACAATTTTAATGTAATTTAAACTTATGTATTAAAATAGCAAACAATTTCAAATTCATAGAGAGTTTGACAAATAATTTGCTAATGGATTTAGCTCATATTAACAAATATTATGAAAGATATTCTCGCGATTATTGGTGCAAAATTTTGATAATTTATTATTATAGATTAATAAGTTAAAGACTTATGAACAGAATATAAGAAAATAAAATAAAAATGAAAATAAAAAAATAACGATTTGACACATGACCAGAGTTAAGTTAAACAAATATACTTTTAAGCTTCAGAATCAGTGTTGTATTGTGATATTTTTAAGAAGATCGCAAAATTTCCACAATTTTCTGATTTAATGGAATAGAACTTCTAAAATTCTTAAAATAATGTGAAATTACGATCATGTATCCAGTTTCTATTATTTCATCATAACTCCGGGAAGCGGCGAGCGTGAGAACTGAAATTAGTTAGCTCTCACGGATGGCTCTGACCTAAAGTTTGATGTTTTGTGTTGAATATATGACTTTTGATTTTTATATTTCCGTTTGAGATTAAAATCAAATATTTTTTGTTATAAAATTAAAAATAACACAGGTCAATACTGAAAAATATTGTGAAAAGTAAGTTCGTTGCTGATATTGATAATCAACGAAAATAAGTTAGTTATATCAAATACAAATTTCCCTTCCACACCCACTCCTTACCCCTAATTTTTACTTGTTTTAATGAGGGTTAATTGAGAAATTCTTGATTTTATTAACTTTAAAGACTTCTAGGGGTTAGTTTGCAAGTTAGAGATATGAATTGCATTACATTTATTTTTGAGCACTATCTCTTGTCCTTAAAACATAAATAACTAATTTTCTCTGCTTATTGCTTAAAAGTTATATAACCTAAAAACTTCTTTGGGGTACATATTTCCATTGGTTTTCAATAGGTTAAAAGTTAATATTTCGTTAAACATTTTACACTATATCTAATCTAAGGAATAAGAAGCATTATTCGCGATATAATTGCTTATGCTCTTTTGTTGACCTGTGTAATTTGTGAGGATGCACATTAGAGTTGGTCGTTTGTATGGAGGAAAAATACGTGATACGTTGTCTCAATAGGGGAGGCTAAATAGCACACTGATATAATATATACTGTGTGTATATTAGGGGTATAAATATTGGAACGGAAACATTTTTAGCGATCGCTTAAATGTAACTAATATCGCTTTTCTTAATATTTCTTCCATGTAAATTTTGATATTTGCAAAAATTGCAAAAAGTTTTACCCTAATGTACATGTATGTGACAGTTTTAAAACATTTTGTGCATGCATTTTTTTTTATGTATATTTTTGTACCTTTTATATTCAATAATTGTGTAGCAGTATTGTATGTACTCTTAATATGTACACAAGTATTTTACGTATAAATATATATATTTGTATTCGAATAGGTAGATGTATGTTTATTTGTATCAAAATTTGTTGTTGAAATAATTTCAATTAATTTGCAAGTGTATGCACATTATAACGAACAAGTTTGTCTTTATGTGAGTTCAATAATTATAGTGCTAAACAAAATTTGCACTGTTAAAATTTAAAATAAATTTAGTAACAATTCACAACAGCACATGTTTTTAAATACATATTTATTTTTTCAACCTCGTTCTCTCTTTCTCTTTCTCTTTTTGGCACTCACTTTATATCACTGACAACACGTCTCTGTATAGTCCAAGTATCTAATAAAATCAAATGGTCTATAATATATTTAATTTTATCATTATTGTTGTTGCTGCTGTTACGGTTGCTATTTGTGACAATAAATTTTATATTTTTTAAAAATAATTATGACCAAGAAGAAGAGGGAAAATATGTATGACAACAACATCACAAGTACGAAAAAAATTATGGGATATTGAAATGAAATTTTTAAGTTTTATTTTTTCTACTCATATTTTGCTACTCATTTTTCTAGGATAATTAAAAATAAAGCAAACAAGACAACAATTGTTGTCTAGAAAATTATTAAAAAAAAAAATTTATTTAACACGACAGACATCGACACACAACCAAAAACGACAAGTGGCTGCTTTTTCCCAAAAATAATCAAATAACTACACATACACTCTCATAGGGCGAGTACTACTCACAACAGTTTCAAAGCAACGTAGAACGATCTTTAATGGGGAGGGTGTGGAAAATTGGTGACAAAATATTTGCCAACGACAAAAATTGAAATATCTACACAAGAATACTCAAGCTCGTACAGTGTCTACCAGAACAATTGAATAATGTTTTGGTTCTGGTTGAAAAGGAAATCATAATTGGTTAGTATGTCTGTTAAAACCATGTATTTTGGTTAAAATGTTTTGTTCATCACTTTATCTTAGACTGTGAGCTAGTGAGTGCGTGCATTTTATGCAAAAGCATGTCTAAGTTGTTCGTTCATATTTGTTGTAAGTTCTTAGCAAAAAAAAAAAAAAAAAACTTGCGGTGGTGCCTTGTATAAAGTTTTCATTCACTCTTTTCCCATGCTTTTTATTTTATTTTTATGATTCTTGACCATTTATTACGCTCTTAATAGTATCGCTGAAATTTTTATTTTCTTTATTTTGTTTCTTTTTGCATTTTTATACCCTACACCACCATAGGTGGTTGGGGTATTGTGTTTTTGTGCTGATGTTTGTGCAACCCAAAAACATTGGTCAACAACCCACCTTAATGTGTACCAATCAGCTTAGAATCATTTACTGAGTCAATTTAACGATGTCCGTCCGTATGTCTGTCCGTTTGTCCTTGTAAGCGTTGTTATTAGACTACAGGTCGCAATTTTTAAAATAATTGAATAAAATTTGGCACATATGTCTCTTATAGTCTAGGGATGAAGCCCATTGAAATTAGTTATGATCGACCCATTATTACACCTAGCCCTAATACAAATATTTATCAATAAAAATCATAGTGCCAAATTTTATCACAATCGGCCTATAATTAACCATAGGTCCCATATAAAGTTCACTTAAGGGAATCACCCTAAAACGCATAAATAACATAAGGTAGAGCATACATATGTTTCATAGAAATATATAATATTTTTAATACAAGTATCGGCTGATATATAAGACCCTACATCGAACATTGATATACAAACAGGATGATGTAGAGTATCATATAGTCGGACTATATTTTTCTCATTTGTTTTATATTTCTTTTCATGTTTATTTTAATGGGTCTTTAATGAATACTTTTTCTTTGCTGTTTTCACTATTTTTATCAATTGTGTGTAAGTTTTTTATTTCTTTTTGAAATAAGTTTACCCTTAACATTGAAGACAACTCTTCAATAAATAATTATTTAGAACAAATTGTAAACAAAGAAAGAACAAAATTCAAAATAAAATACAATTATAGATAGTTTATTTTGCATTGTAATGGGTTCCGAATTATATTTGCACATATGTCGAAACTCATTTTTAAACTTTTCTAGGCTAGAAATATTTGGCAGTAAGCAAAAAAGTAATATTTAGTTTTTCCATTTTTAATATTCTTCATATTTTTTTATGAATATTTTAAATTCCTCATTTTCAGAGAATAAATAAATAATATAATTTTCATTATGCTTTTGTATAAATTATTTCAGTAAGTTTTAATAAAAC
Source organism: Protocalliphora azurea (assembly GCA_932274085.1). Lineage (NCBI taxonomy): Eukaryota > Metazoa > Arthropoda > Insecta > Diptera > Calliphoridae > Protocalliphora > Protocalliphora azurea. The sequence goes on from OW026522.1 coordinate 44,815,079, forward strand.
ATTTTTTCAAAGGTAGTTTTTTTTTTTAGTTTAAGTTCTTATCTATCTGTCAGATCATCTATCAGATCTTTATATAAAATCTAATCAATTTTGAAACATTTCATCAGAAAGCTTAAAAGTATTTTACCATTTCTTTTTTGTGTAATGAGCTAAAAATGAGCGAAATGAAAAAGCTAAAATCTTCATAAAGGGATATATATAAAGTTTATATATATCAAAAGTTCAAAGGTGAAATTTGAACACATGTATAAAAGTCAAACCATGATATCACAAAAACCAATGTTTTTTTTTTAATTCTTAAAAATGTATATGATGTTGACATAACTCTTCTCTGAACATGTGAAAAATTTCAGAGTTGACACTTATTTAGTGTAGCAGTTATGTAGCAAACATTTTTTATTTTTTAAATGCAACTAAAATGAAAATATTACTATATATTGTTCAGAAGTTATTAGTAATTACATTATGTTTTGGTCCATAAATTTTAAATTAAATGAGTGTCCAACGTGAAATTTTACACGAGCACACTGGGCTACGATCCCTGAATTTTGGTTGTAGTTAAAATACTCGGTTTAGGTAAAAAACGAATATCACATGTATGCTTTTTGGGGATGCTGATTATGATTCTGCAATAAAAATATTCAAAATTCAAAATAATATGGCGGATAAATTTTTTTTTTATTAATTGACGAAATTTTAAATAATAACATTCGAAAAATTTGAGGTCGTTGTATATGAATATGATTTTTGATTTTCTAAATACGAAAAGTTGGCAAAGTCGGGATATATACAACAAGGCTAATACGATTATATTACAAAAACTTATAAATTCAAAATGACGGAACAAAATTTTATTTTATTATTTTACGAATTTTTAAATAATCATATTTGTTAATCTTGTGGTCTTTGAACATGATTTTTTTAATTTTCTGAATTTCGAAAGGTGTGAAAAAAATATGTATAAATATAAGGCTTTAAGGGATTTGATCCAGATTCTGCAATAAAAAAACAAGTAAGAAATACATAGTTGGTCAAGCTCGACCATATGATACCCCACACCATTGTGTCCATGTCCATCAAAATTCGTGGAGGAGTCTTTTACTATTTGTAAAATAAAATACACGAAAATAGAATATTACATAAATACTAACATATATATGAATTTATGCACTTTTGGATGATGGGGCGATCCTCATAAAATTTGTCACTATGTTTGTGTCGAATATAAACCTGAGTCTAACATGTGTATGTGATTTATGCAAGTTAAAGTGATTTTCGAAAGATTGTTTTATATGGGAGCTATGGTTAATTATAGACTGATCTTCATGAAATTTGGCACAAAGATTGAAACTTATACAAAACTTCCTTACACCAAATTTCATTAAAATATTGCTATATTTCAGGCATTTATGATTGTTAAACCCCAATTCCGGGAGGACATCTTATGGGGGCTTAGTGAAATAATGGACCGATCCTAACCAATTTCAATAGGCTTCGTCTTTGTGTCATGAAAGTCCTACGTGCCAAATTTTATTGAATTATCTTCAAAAATACAACCAGTACTTTGTACACAAGGTTTACATGGACAGCCAGCCAGACGGACGGACGGACATTGTTAGATCGACTCAAAAAGTGATTCTGAGTCGATTGGTATACTTTTAGATGGGTGTTGGATGATTTTTTCTGTGCATTGCAAACATCAGCACAAACGCATAACCAACCCAACCATCTATAGTGGTGTGGGGTATAATAAGAAATTCAAAATGGCGGAACAAATATGGCAGTAAAAACAATTATTTTATAACATGGCAAAATTTTAAATAATCGCATTTGAGAGATATTTGTTCACTAGACTGAACACAAAATTATTTATCTTGCTTGCTCCACCGCACACTAGTCAAAAATCCATTTTTTCTATCACAAATTCAAAACGCATTGCTAGGGCCTTTTTGAGGTTGTATTGAAGTCATTTTATCAAATATTTATTGAAACCAATTTTAAATGTTTTTGTTAAAAAATTTTATAATACATAATTTTACTGCAGTACATATATTTTTTTTACTTATTTACTTGTTTGCTTTTTATATATATATATGTATATATATATATATATATATATATATATATATATATATATAATATATGTATACATTTTTTAATTAGTGAATCTACCAATAGTTAGAACATTATATTATTTCCTACTTTCACGTTTTTACATCTGTTCAAGTTCATGCCCAAAAAAGTCTTGACAACAATCTGGTACTGCTTTTTATAATTCTAGCTCCATTTTAATAAAAATGTTAAATATTAAACTGACAATGCTGCCATATTATATTTTTTAATATATGTTCTTGATTACTTGGTCTGTTACCATTTAAGAAATGCATTAAATTGTTACCATTTTCTAAATTATTATTTTGGAATTTCTGCAAAAAAAAAAATTGAGTTTTGACCAATGTGCTCCGGCAGTTTCTGGTAGATGGGGATAAAAAATAATATGTGTGCAAACATTGTGTCGATCGGTCGTAATCAGGAAGTCGACATTGACTTTTGTTATAAAAAAGGCCTTTAAAGTAATTAAAACTTTTATTGCGCTGTAACTCTTTAATTTAACATTTCACGAAAAAAAGATACATAAGCTCTCTTATTCAGAACAAAACCAAAAATTTTTGACATATAATTTGTTATCCTGCTATGACTTGTTGTGATGTTATAAACAATCAAAGTAGAAATTTATACATGGACATTTTTTAAAAAGGACTTCGTTTTAATAAAAACCTGGCCTGTAAGCGACGGTTTTGTTTTATAGAGTAGGATTTGCAGCTTTTATAAATCAATAAAGTTTACCACATTTGCTTTCTATTTTCTATCGATTTTTTCACTTATTATAAAAATATTAAATGCAGAATGTAGCGTGTAATTATGAATCATTATAGCGAGTTTTTTAGATTGTTATCAAATAGTCACCGAAATTTAAGAGTTGCCGATTAATCAAAAATTATAGAAGATGACATGATAACATTTTTACACATAAACACTTTTTTTTATTTCAGCTTCCTTAAAAATCGGCGCGATATCTTAAAAACAGATAACATTTTTTACAACAGCTCCCAAAGAGATAAATAATTAATATTAATAATAATATTAATAAAAATAATAAGAAAGTTTATGATGAAGAAGTACTAAACAGTGTTACCAGGTGGTGAGAAAAAAGAAGCTAAATCGATATTTAAAAAGGCCAAAAAAGCCTTTTTTAAAGTGGTTTACTTTTAAATAACCTTTATAATATCATATGCTCTGAAGAGAGGTAAATTATCAAATAAATTGCAAACTTATTCCTTTTTGAAAGAATACTAAAACAACAGACAAAAAATATTTTAGATGGAATCGATACAAAACTAAATTCCGTTATTCTATGAATTTTACTCATATAAATAAATTTGTTAGTTATTTGGAAAATATATTGTTATTTCTTTGGAAGCTATTGTGAAATATGTTATCTGTTTTTAATATATATCACCGATTTTGAAGGTACTAAAAATAAAAGTTCCAAAAATTCACGCTTTACTCTGCATTTTATGCCAATATTTGTATAATAAATAAAAAATAGATACCACAAACTCATATTTTGGATCATATACGACAGCGTTGCTAATTTAGCGCTTTTCGCATTGGATTTAGCGCTTTTTAATAACCTAGAAGTCGTAAATTAAAAAAAATATCAAAATGGCGTATTGAATGAAATCATCAAAAATTAATATAGTAACCAATTTCTTATTTTTCTTAATTTTTACCAAAAAAAATATTTTGTCATATAATTGAATGAGGTTTGAAGGACCCTTTTTAGTTAAAGCGCTATAGTATTCGAATTTATGAACTGTCGCAAAAACTTAGATAGGAAACAACTCAGGGCATCTGTCAATATTATTAGCAGAAAAATATCCCTTGGAACTGCTTGAATCTAGGCTTTGAAAATTCCTATTTTTAGAGAAAAATCATATTTTTGACAAATATTTATACTATTTTATATGAAGTTGAAATAGTATAAATATTTGTACTTATTTTCATCACTTTTACCTGAGACCATTTTCGAGCACAGTTTTGAGTAATTATGAAGTTTATAACAAATAAAAATTTTTAGTAAAAATATGATATTTTGACTTCGACCTCTTACTATTAAGGAACGGTAACCCGCAATAACATAAAATTTTTTGAGCATATAGTCCAAAGTCCCTAGAAGGCACATCTGTATGAATTTCTTTCCTCTATCTGAATTGAACTTTTTGCCAAAATAATTTACTACTCTAATATAAATACTCAATAGTTACACAACTAGTTACCTGTAATGCAGAGAAAAGTTAACTGTTAACGCAAAACAACTTCTAGGTATTGCAGACGGGATGTCGATTTCGTCATTACCTTAAAAAGCATTTCTTTCGGTAACTATATGTCGTTAACAAGTTTTTCTTGGGGTTATATAATTTCTTAAGAATTTTAAAAATATCGTTTTTTGAGATATAATGGTTTTATTTTTATATGTCCAACTTTGAACTTTGAATTTTTAATATAAATAAACTTAATACATATAGTTATAAAGCTAATATCCTTGTCTTTAATATAAAACTAAAAACAAACCATTTATATTTGAGAAGTTATTAGCAATTAAACAAGTACAGTGAAGCTTTTAGTTTTTTTTCGATTTCAAAACGTTATATTTTTGGACCTGAAAGAGCCATGAGTCTAAAAGTTTGTGATTTAAGAAACACTTTTATTAGGCAATGTCTGTAGTGAATTTCATTGAAATCGAGAATGTCAAATTCAAAAATGGCTGTTTTCTGTCCGTTTCGGTATGAAATATAGAATATGTCAGTTATAAAATTTAATCATCACATGTATTAAGATCAACTTAGTACTAAACTCGTTCCAGTGGTAATCAACGGTTGATTAACAAGATAACAGACTTTCTATTTTTCAAAACTCATTTAGATATGGTAAACGAGTAAATTTTAATACACTTTCAAATTGTTTTAATATAAAAAAATTCACTTGTCTTTTTTTCTTTTTACGATAAAATTGAAATTTCGTTCAAAAAAATCACCATTTTTTGCAATTTTTTCTGAATAATCCGTCCATCTAGATAGGTCGCAAATTTAAGGATGAATCAGTCAGTTATTATATAAGACCCTCCAAGAGAACTACTTTAACACATCATGGTCGGTCAGGCCCGGCTATAGCTTCCTTACTTGCTAATGAATTTCTTTCAACTTTATATTATTAAATTTTAATTGTATTTTTCAATCTCATCTCTTAGTTAAGTGATAATATTTTATTCATAAAGAATAATTTTAAATATAAAGAAGAAGATATTATTAATAATAACTTCATTAATAAATGATGATAACTATTTTTTTAATCTAACGTAAAGAAGTTGGATCGTTATTCTGGTCTATCGAATATTAAATTGCTGCAAATACAGTATTTAAATAAATAAAGATTTGAAAAATCTCTGAAGATTTCTAATGCTTGTTTCGATTTTTATAAGAAAAACATGACAAATTTGTCATATATTTATATTAATAGCACAAGTTCACAAATTCGGGTCAACTTTTGAACCTGAGCAGATGAAAAATAATTTTAATGTAATTTAATGATATTCGTTTCTCAAGATTTGTTCTAGTTTTCCGGTTCACATATTTTGGAAACACTTTACTCCCATAACGACTTGCAGATGTTGGCGTCACTAAAAGGTTAATTGTAATCATATTCTAAAGGTTAGATTTTATTCCAAATCGTGTAAAAATACATAAAAAGCATTACGAAGAGAATTTCAAGCGTTTGTATTATGTTAACGCATGTTATATATTCGGGAAAACTGATGTCAAATGCACAAAGTATTTTAATTACATTAGATTCTAGGCTTCACAATATAAGCTTAATGATTAGATTTATAATTTGAATTTATTTAAACAATAAACAGACTCAATATAAAATCTAAAAAGAAGGATATCATGTATTTCCTTGATTAAATCAGCGGCTTATTTGACTTGGTTAATACATCGTTCGATGACGGAAAACAAAACGTGTTCTTTGCACCACTTAAAGGCTCAAAGAGTCATTTAAAGCCACCACTGCAAATAGGACTTTTTCTTATCTACAATTTCTTCAAAGACCCTAAACGCGAAGGACAAAAACCGAAGAGAAATATTTATGAAACTCGATATTTGAAAACAGATGACTGACAGAATCTTGAAAAAATATTTAACGTTCAATAAACCGTCAGAGGGCGAATCATTGAAAATTTTGTAGCAAATAATGGAGAGTTTGTTATAAAAGTACCACAAGATTGTAGCTCGAATATCTTCTAAACTTAGTTTTCTTTATTTACAGTTTTCGCTTAAAACTTTGGAGATATGAATAACGGGAAAGCAGAGCAGTTAAACTAAAATTTAGTGATAAATGATAAATAATGTTAACGATTTTGGGGCGAGAGCACGATAAGTTTCTTCTGCTTTGCTCTAGTGAAACAGATCCCATACAATAAATTGGTTATTAAATAATAATTGTAGTAAAGAAAGATATTTGCTGATAACTCGAAAATTAGAACCACTTTTGAAAAAAGGAGTGAAGATTCGAATTCAGCACCCCTCAAGTCTAAAATCTTGTATAATTGTGTAGTTGAAACAATATCGGATATTTTATTATACTTTTGACTAAGACTTCTGAAATTTAAAAAAAAAAAAGAAATCGTTTAGAATTGATAGTATGTAAAATTAATTCAACATTCTGATCAGAATTCTAACAGGCAAAGCGGTACGTTTTTTTTTTTTCAATGAACAATACAATTTTCTTTATTTTTTTTTTTTTTTTTTTTTTGTTGATCAAATTTTATGGACTGCCGGAACGACAGAATTCGTAATAACTAAACTAATTTCATTACTGACAGATTTGTTAAATTTTTTTTTGAAGATTTTATCACATTTTATTTTATAGCCAGCAGTTTCTGGGGACTGCCCAGAGCAAGAAATTGCACCTATTATTTCTACACTTTACTGCTATATAATTAGTTACTTTAATATATACATGTCCTAGGACGTAGTCAATTGCTTCTTTTTCTGTTTATAAAGAGTCAGTAGAGAGGGTTATGCTGTTTGCTTTTTCGACTTAGACTAGGTATTGAGTCAGGTATTTAGATGCTAATGAAAATTATTTCGAAAAAGGGATCAATTGTCACCGAAAAACTAAGGGGTAGTTCATATAGATTTGTTTTATAGAAAAACAATAAATAGATAAATAAAATAAAAATGAATTAATAATTAAAAAATATTAAAGTGCCTTAAGGTAAAAAGTTGCAAATGTAACCTTCTAGAAATGAAGACTAGTATGTTCTAAAAATATTACGTCTGAATATTGTCATCTATGTCAGATGGGCCCTTTTTAAAATACCTCTGGGTGTCCCGATGGTCTAGTTGGTAGTGAGCTAGTCTGTCAGTCTGAAGGTTGTGGGTTCGATTCCCACCAGAGACTCTGGTCTGTTTCACTACAACGAGCTATGGTCTTCGTTACTCCGCTCGGTTAGAATTAGAATATAATTTGTAATTGTATTGTAATTATAAAATAAATAAATAAATAAAAAATAAAATACCTCTAATTATATAGATTTTTTTCAATGGCATTATCAAAATCTTCGTTGCAAGAAAATTAACTTCAAAATATTAACTCTTGGAATAAGCATTTATATAATTCTTACAACTCTTTTCATTTGCGAAATATCAAGATTTTATAAAAATTTTTGTCACATTTTCATTATATAAATATGTAGTTGTATATATTTGGGACATTTTTCAAGACATATTGTATTTCAAGATAGCATTGCAAAGATCTATTCTGATACTATTGAATATTACAGATAATTAGCCCTTTAAAAGAAAAAGGGTAAATTTTATACATTTGGCTCTCAAAAGTCTTAATCAGCAATTTTTGCAAATAAGTTATAGGAAAATATTGAGTGTACTCAAATATCAAAGAATTTATGAAAATATAATAAATTCTTTCAAAAACCGTGGTGGCAATTGAATAAAAGAATGTCCTTGAAGTTTAATCGCTATTTGACACGAATTTATAGTTATTTGACAAATGTATGCTTCGTGTGACATTTATTTTCTTAAATAAGCATTTATTTGCCATAAAAATTAATTTAACCGGTAATTTCAAAATATTACTTTCGTTTCTAGAGGGTTAAATGGATACATATATCAATAGTACTGAATAAGGTTATTCTAATGATGCTGTAAACTCTACAATGAAAAATATCGGAAACCACGTTTCTGGAGGTATTTCAAAAATGGTCCAGCTCACGAGAGCAAAATCATTGAACCAAAATATTTTGAAGATAATCTTTAATCTTTAATTTTAGGGAGGTGGTGTATATTTGCAATTTTTTTTTTGTTTTCACACAAATCGTTGCATTATAGTGCATATGTAGAAAATATTTTTAGTTAGGAATGCATTTTCCATTAGTACTTATATTCAAAATTTTATGTTCAAAAAAGCAGAAAAAGTAACAATATTGCTTTCAGTTTTATAAAACAAATTTATTAGAGTATTTCTCTAACCCTTCAGGGCGCCATGATGTAGACATCAGTCAACCATTTTTTTCTGTTATAATACTTTAATAGAATTATACTTATATTAACCGTTCTTAAAGGATTGAAGTCAGTATTTTTATGATAAAGTATTGAAGAAATATTTGCTCTCTTATTCATATATGGATCATTCTATTTATTTTAAAAAATTTATCAAAAATTATGGAAAATAAAGTTATTACTTTTTCCTAGTTTTTATATAAATTTTCCATCAAAAAGAAAAACAAACAAAAAATTATTTTGTCCAAAAAAAAAAAAAAAAAAAATCCGCATTAAAGGTTAATTTATAAACATAAGAGAAAATCTGTAAAACTTGAACACATATTCAGATAAACCCTTTTTTCGGGATACCTTTTTTTCTTTAATGAATTATTAATATTTTTTTATTGGTTTTCTAAAATAGACAAATTTCGCGGCAAAAGAAATGGAAAATGTGTTAAGTTTTAGATGTTATTCAATATATTAATTCAGAAATTCACAACTAAAAAAGGTAGTTTTTTGTACAAGTAGATACAAAAGCTTATTCGCTTTAGTTTTGTATTAGTTGTGCAAAATGGAAAAAACCTTAGCAGCAAAAAAAGATTTTTTTAATAAGATAATGACTAATTCAAAGGTTTGGTATAATAGGTAGTATTCTGTTATACCAAATAAGTTTCGGCTCAGTTGTATCCTCAAAGAAAAACCTTGCTAGCATTTTATAAAAGCGCCATGTTAGTATTTAAATTTTCAGGCTTTTTATTCCAGGGCATATTAACTTATTACCAAAAATTAAAAAAAAAAATTGCAAAAACAATTTCATATTTTAATGTGTTAATCTTCAATTTAGCTATACAGGCGTAGGAGTAATATTGTTCAATTATAGTAAATATAAATTCCTATAATATTGGACGCTAAAAAAAAACATTTTTATTCCTCCTTTAAACAAAAATAGGCGAACTAAATGGAATTTGACGTACTAAACACGAATCTGGTTTTAGTTCTCTTTTCTTTTTTCTATCATGTCTTGATTTTTTTATGAAGATCGCCTTATTAATGGCGAAATATTAGACCAGCTCATAAAAAATCCGAATCCGATAGAATAAACTGAAAGCAGATTCGTGTTAAGCACGTCAAATTTCTTCTTGTCTCTCTACCACTGCCACGGCAGCTTGTCTTCTTGGAGATTCCTTCCTCTCTGATGTATAGCTAATCCGTGGTAGAGAAAATCCTGTCTTTCTGCTTCTCTAAATTGACACTGCTTTTTTAGAGTTAGTTATGTTAGACAGGATACATTAAGGTCTAGCAGAACCTTAATATCCTGGGTTAGAATCTGTAGAGCGCAAGCTTGAAGGTCTTACCTAGGACTTAAACATATGGTACTACGGGAACCGGCTGCCCCAAGGACCAACAACCATTTGCAGTGGTTTTTGGTTCTTGGCCGGTTGTTGGTGAGGTCCCCTCTGGGGAGCACGTAGTGGCTTATGGTTTCATGGGTGTACTCTGTTACTTGTAACGGATACACCGTCACAATTGTGGCACGGGGTACTAGATCCCCATACTAAAGCAAAGTAGAATGATGCGACCAGGAATATAAGTTGAGTTTAATTGCTACCTGTATACGAAATGTATAACAGGGGCGTTGGTCGGCGCATTGTTCTCACCCAGTGGTAAGACCACCGTGGGGTAAGGCCGACAGGCAGGTACCCACGTTAATCTTGATCACATCTGTCTCTCTACCAGTCACCAGTCACCAGTCCCGAACTGTTTGGAGTTCAACTGGTAGTAGTCAATTTTGGCTACGAAGTCCGACCGGTGACTTAATACTGGTACCACGGGTGTCAGGAGCCCCTGGAACTTTGGTTCCAGCCTGGCAACAGTGCGGCCCCTTGGGGAGCTTCGTGGTGGTTGTGGTTTAGACCCAAATCGCGGGTAGAGCGCAAGCTCGGTGTGGAGTTGCATTGCAACCGGGTGCCGTGACCCATAGAACGGAAGGAGTTTTAGATAGGCTCCGCTCCTCACCAAGGGGGAAGGCATGTCCAAATACATGTCTTCAAATTGGTACCCAGGTGTAACAGTTTGTTGCATCTGGGGGCGCATTGTACTCACCCGGTGTTGAGAGCACCGTGGGGTAAGGCCGTCGTGGCAGGTACCCACGTTAATCTGCAACACATCTGTCTATCTACTCTTGTTTAAAGTATTTCAATTAACTATGTTAGTTCTCAATGAAAGAATTTTATATTTTTATATCATTTGATTTAAAAGACAATATCAACGAAATTTGGTACAAATATTAATTCTACTGAAAGGAATTAATAGACAAATTAGTAACTTTTTTGAAATTTATAAATGTTTTTAAAATTTAAAGATTTAAGTCATCATTAGCAAGTTCTTAATAACATTTTTATTAAAATGTTTGTCCTTTTTTATTTTAGTACAACTTTTATGAGTTTTAATATTCTGTTATTTATTTTTGTTAAATATACTAAATTTAATTAAGCATATATAATACGTAACAGTCATAAAATTTTATATGTTCTGAATTTTTCCTATTCTGATGCTTTTATATTATTCTAATATGTAATTATTTCCATATATTCAAACTTGAAAATACGAATCAAATTGAAAAAATTAAAAAAAAATCCTAAAATCGTATATTCGAAACTAATAATTTGGATGAAAATGTCGAAATTTTATAATTCGCTTTTACGAATAGATAGAAATTGGTTATATTAGAAATATTATGCAAAATTATTCCTTTTTTGGAAAATTGGGCTATACGTCTTTATACGTGTCCTTGCTTCATATTTAAAATTATTAAAATTTCAATGTGTTTTAAATTAGACATTTAAATTATTATATTTTAGTTACAATTATATACTAGACATTTGATGTCATTTCTGTAATTCTAGATAGTTTAATTATGACTACATTTCCATACATATGTATATTAAGGAGACTCACTCAAAAAAGTGTTTTTGTTACACCCTTGAAAATTAACCTTGGTATGCTTTATGATTTTATACTTCTACTGATGAGTGTTCATGAGATAGACCGTTTCTAAAAAAAGCATTTCTTTTAGTTTTTTGAAAAATTTTGTTTTTCATTCCAAAGTAACAAATAGAAAATCTAGTATGATTGTATTTGGAAGCCGCGCCCATTGGTATATGAAACATATCCAAGAGTGACCTCAATATTTCTGGATTCCACAAAATATACTATTTTTCCCGTTTTTTTTTTCAAAATATTTTAACTCAAACGACTAGATATTATCAAAAGAAGAATTTTTATACCCATATTGATTACATTAACGAAATATTTTATATCAGATTAACTGTCTGAGAAATCCAGAATTTACTTAAAAATTCATCAGATGCCAACAACATGATTTCAAGCAAGTAGAAATTTTAAAATTTGAATTTCCTTTAAATATAACAAACAGTAATTTAAAAAAAGCCTTGAAATATTGGATATTTTTTTGGAATATACAAATATTGAGGTAATTCTTGGATAGGGACGCGGCTTCTAGTTAATACCACATTTTCTATTCTTTGCTTAGGAAGAAAATACAAATATTAAAAAACAAAACATTTTTAAGAACGGACCAGCTCACGAACTGTCGTCAGTATGTGGGGGAGTGTAACAAAAACACTTTTTTCCTTTGCCTTAATCACCTTAATGTATATGTATATGTAAAAACTAAATTGATTTTTTTTCATGTGTCATATAAAATCTCTCTAAGGAATGACTTTAATATTGTGTTTGTTGTTTGCAGCCAAATTAAGCAATTTTTTAAAATTTTTGCTCAAGAATTAGCTCAATTTCATTCATATTTATTCAAATATATTTTTTTTTCTTTTCATTTTCATTTTTAAAATCCCAAAACAATCATAAAAAAATAACTCATACGCTACTGATTATTTTCGACTGTTGCCAACAAACAAACAACAAAAGAACACAAAAGAACACGCCGACTAAAAACCACCAAAAATGCAAAGTTATCGTACCTTGCCTGCCATTAAGTGGCCGTTAAGTATAGAAATCAACATGCGTGACCGTTTGTTAGTGTGCCATTCGTGTAAGTATGTGTATTGCATATGTGTTTGTTAGGTTCTCTTTGTGAGATATATTCACGTATGAGTGTGTTAATTTTTCATATTGTTTTGTTTGTTTGTGCTGTCGAAAAAGTTCCCTGTCTAGTATAAGAACAGAAAAACTTGTATACAACAATTGTACAATAATAATATTCAAATACAAATAATGTATAACATATTTGTATGTATATATGTTACTCGTGCATTCTCATTAGATTTGAAACGAAATGTGCTAATAGTACAAATTTAAAATTATTGAAAAATTAAATTATACATGGCGGCAAAAAAGTTTTATTTTCTGCGGCACGAAATTTCTCAGTTAATTAAGACAAAAATGGTCATGGAGTTATAAGCATATGAATCACTCTAGTTCTCAGGAAAATTTGTAAATTTTATGATTTTGTGATAAAAGAGGAATTCCAAACCTTTCCAATGATACCAATTTTGTTAAAATCTGATGATGCACATAAAAATTATTCAAGCCCCAAACATAAATATTCGTTGAAATTAGTTTGGTAAATAAAAAGTTATAAAAATATGAAAATTTTTTAAGCAGATTTAGATTTACGAGTAGTTATTGAGCGTTATATTTGATATACACTGAGGTCCCGGCCTAAGTCGTTAATGCGGACCGGAGAATTGCATCGCAAACGTAAACAACGCAAATCTAATCACTATTTTCTATATATTTACACTGTTTTCTTAATTATTGGTTGTAAAATAAAAATATTTAAACAGAAAATAAGTTATTTAGTAATAAAATATGGATTGTTTTTTTTCAAAAAAAAAAGGTAAATTAAAAAACTTATTTAAATTCTATTTTGGTTTTCTATAACAAAAACAAAATTTTCTTCAATACCTTTACTATTATGAAACTCATTAGCGTCGCCTATCAAAATTATAATGATGCAAATCGAAATATTAAAATTTCAAGCAGCGACGTAAATCGAAACGACTCAAATCGAAGCCTGAGAGTAGTTGATTAATATTACCCCTTAGGAGTGGATCTAATGTGTCTGAAAATAGGCTATGCTTGACAAGAAAATTCTTAACCGCTTGCCAAATTGTTATTTCTTATCCAATTTCAAATATTCTTACATCTACTTAAAATCTTCTGAATGGCCCATGAGGTGTTATTTATCTCTTATAGTTTTCAAGTTATTTCCATTTGAAATTTCAACTATTTCATTTTTGCAAAATATTGTTTTAGTTTTTGCAATATATAACACAGTTAGTTAGGAAACATAATTATCTGTCCAATAAAGAAAATTCGATATCTTTTCCGAGTCAAAAATAAACGATTTTGTACGAAAAAGTGTACGAAAATGTGTATACACTCTTTTTACTCTGAAATAAAATGTTCTTTAACAAATTGCTTCTCTGAAAGGTATATTTAGGGCGATGATTTTATAGTTGTATATGAACCCAGTCACCTAATAGTAAATACTCTTCCGAATTTTACATATTTTGTATCGAAAATTTCACTTTAGCCTATATATTCCAAAATTCAAAAGCATGAATCTATAAACAGAATACTGTTTCGGAAACTCCAATGTATCCTAAGGCTTCCAGCCAAATGACCCAAAGCAAAATCGCCTAAAACAAATATAGGAAAATCACCCAAAAGAAATGAAAAAGGTCCCAAAAATAAAAAATGGAAATTTTGCCCAAAAAAGTGAAAAAAATTTCACACACATCCATCGTCTATTGTGACACTTTCTGGTGTCAAAATTAATACATTATATGATAAAATTTCTGAACAAAATCAGCCATATTCAGAATGAAAATAGTTGCAACTTTGATCTGGGAAGGATTCTGGTCTGCATTAAAACGGTTTCTTAGACAGCAGACCTACGGCAGGACACACAGTTTTCATATCTAGCGTATTTTAAACCCCACGCAAATTATAAAAATGAGTTAACAAAAACAAATTAAATATATCCCAAAAATGATAAAGAGTCACCGCAAAACTTTGGGTTACTTTTCATATGAAATATTACCCAAATCACCGCAAATCATTGGTTTATTTTTCATGTAAAATATTACCCAAACTTGTAGGGGCATTTTTTGGGCGATTTTTCTAAATTTGTGTTCTAAAGGGTTTGTAAGCATGATTTGCCAAAATTAAAAAATGTAAACTTTTAGATAAAATGAAAAAAAAAAAAATTAAATTTTTGGGATTTCCGCCGGTTTTTTTTTTTTTGTTTTTTGTTTTTGAAACAGTGGGATTCCTTTTAAAAAAATTAAATTTTCATCATTTTAATTGGCAAAGTCAACAATTGCCTAAAAATTCGCTAGATTATATTAACTAACAACGATTTTATTACAGATAAAATATTTATAGTTTCTCCAAAAACTAATTTTTACAAAATTTTTAATTTAATTACAAAAATCAGAATAACCCCAATTTTATCTTTTTTTAATTAAATTGTCCAGCTGACGTTAGAGATTCTTAATTATGGAGAGTAATTCCATTTTAAATTTAAAAAAAAACTGTACTCATAATTTTAGATTTGGATTAAATATTGGTGAAAGTATAGAGGAGGATACATAAGCATGTAAAATAAATTTTATTCATTTTAATTTTGAAAATTGTGACAACTCTACAGCCTTTAAGATGCTTAGATATTATATTAAAATGTCCATAAGTGAAATTAGAATACTTTTTCTGCATTGGTTTTGCCAAGGCGAATATTTTTAGAAAATTTGGAAAAATATTATATATGTTTTTTTTAAAAATAAATTTGGAGGCTATATAAAAAATAAATCTACTTTTAATTTTTTTAATATTTTTATAAATAAGGCCCATTCGTTATTCTAAATACGCGGAAAATTGGTTTTTGTGATATAAGCGAACATTTTTAAATTTTTATATATAGTTTTTCATATTGAAATTGATTTTTTCATATTATGATTTATATTCACATGTATTTTTACAATTTTTCATAAGAGATAAATTAGAAGTACTACAACTTTTTACTTTTAAATCGTAGTTTATATTTGCATAAATATTAACAAAAATAAATCTGAAAATCGATATTTCTAGTACGTAATTTTAAACATCTTCACTCATATCTCAAAAACAAGTTTTCAATCCACTCTGTTTATTTAGAATATTGATTGGGCTTTATGTGTAAAAGAAAATAATAAAAATTTGAATCGGTTTTATTTATTTATTTATTTATTTTTTTGTAGCTTTCAAATGTTTTTGCCTAATTTTATTATTATTATTTTTTTTAAATACAAGCCTTGGCAAATCCAACGGAGATACGTCTTATCATATATCACAAAACTTATGGCAATTTTATCACAATTTTTAAACACTTTCAAAGCTATAGAGTTGGCACAGTTTTTAAAATTAAAATGAATAAAATTCAGTTTACTTGCCTGTGTACCCACCTTTATTTATTCACCAATTTTTATTCAAATCTAAATCCAAGGCCAAAGTATTTTTTAAATTTAAAATGGAATTAATTTATACAAAAACATTGTATTCAGCATCTTTTTTAGATCCAAAATTATGTACGTACATCACTTTAACATTTAATATTTCACCTTTTGCGTATTTTAGCACGAAACATACCTTCGGACATTGGCTACAGAAACAAATTATTTATTTAGAGTTATGACTTTTTAACATCCTCAATGGCACCACAATATTAAACTTTAAGGTAGTGTAGTTTTGATTCTGTAAAAAATATAGACTTCAATCTTTCTTTAATATAATTACGAATTACGTCCATAGTTTTTCAGTGAGAAAACACGCCAGGATAAGGTACTTTTCTGTTTTTAGTTGTACCAAAGAAAAAAAGTACAATTGTGGGAACTTTTCATGACTGATTCTCATATAAAAAGAAATTTAAAAAAAAAAACAATCGTACACAAACAAACACTGAGCAAATTTTGTTAGTGGCGTAGTCATCGCTGTGTGGCATGTAAATATTAAAAAAGGCATGTTGTAGTTCAACTATGCAGAACTGTGCATTGGCATGTCTAGGGTTATTTTTATTTGTAAAAATCATTAACATATGTACATATTCATGTATATACGTTGCATGTAAATACACACACATACATATACTGTCAGCACGAGCATTGCGTGTAATTCGTAATTTTTAGTAAAAATGGGTCGCGACTAGGAAACCTTGATACCGCTTATTCCTTTATATTAAATAGCAACTAAAAAAGTAAGACTATTCTAATACAAATATATACATTCTTATATACTCATATACACAGAAACCTATACCAACAAAAATTTTTTAAAACACACTCAACTAAATGGAGTTTGTTTGTATATATGTATATGTATAATATATAAATACAAATATTCGTGTGAATATAAGGATTCGTGGCCTAAACGAAAATGGAGAAACTGAACTACAAAAACAAAGAAGGAAGACGAAGAATTGAAAAACGTGTCATAGTTCATTTTAAATGGATTGGAGTGGCCACAACTAAGGTTGGTGACGACGACGACGAAAACATCAGCTACAAGAACAACTTCAGCGACAATAGCAATGAAAGCAAACAATCTTCTAAATTATATTAGTTTAGTGAAAGTGGTAAATTACTCGTATATGTACGTATGTATGTATGTATGTATGCATGTATGTATGTATGTATGTAGTTTTCTTTTAGTGAATCATAATTACCAAAATCTTTTATTTCGGTGTGTTTTTGTTTCATATGTTTTTGTTGGTTGATTGTAGTAAATTATTTTTACACACATAAGTACACACTGTTACACTCACACACTTTTAGACGTTGCAGGGAACTCCTCAAAATTTAAATTACTATATTATAGATCAATTTGTTTGTTGTTAGAATTCGTTATTATTTTTAATTAAAGCCTTGGCACAAATTCTTTAAATCAAAAAAATTATTTTTAGCATTTTTACAATTGTAAAATTCTCATTCAATAAAATAATGTTCGAAAAAAACCCAACAAATTACATTTGTATATATAATTTTACATTTTTTTTTTTTAATTTTAATCTTTTTATTTCACTTTTCTTTTAAATTTTTTTTGTCAATAATTAGCTCATGTAAGGATTTTATTTTATTAATTAGTTTTTCTGGTCGTGGAATCTTCTTTTCTTTCTTTTTTAGTTGATAGGGAGTTCGTTCTTTTAACACTTTACATAACCGCCCGAAGCTCATCTACTTCGATTAACTTTATTTTTATTTTACTTAATTTAAATTTCATTAACACTCGTTTAAATTTGTTGTTACTTTTTAATAATTAATTTAAATTTTTCTTTACTACACTCTTTGTGGAATTTATTATATTTTAGGTTTTATAGTAAATTTATTTAAATTTTCTATGATTTATTTTCGAAAATTTACTGCATCTATTATAGAAATCAGTTGAATTTTTTCATTTCAAATAATATATGCTATGCCACCAGAGAACATATAATGATAATATTTCTATGCTTTTTTTCAGATTTTGATTTTTTTCTTGGTTCTTCTTCTTTTTCACAATTTGTTGGTTTTCCGTTTTGAAGTGTTGTTGAATTGCAAACCCGTCCCGAACTGAAAAGAAAAATTACCAAGTTTTCTTTTCATACAGTGCAGCACGCATTTTTGGTACTTTTTTTTTTTTTTGCTACAAAACACAAAAGCTTTTTCGGAATAATACCGAAAATTTCCCTCCACAAAGCTTTTTGTGAGATTTCGAAGCTTTAAGTTTTTAACATGTTAAATAAATTGTTTTGTTTTGGGATTTTCGCAGTCTAACATGTGCCTGCTCTGCCGCATTGTGTTGACACACATACGAACAAACAAAAACAACGAAAACAATAAATACGAATGGCAAATGAAAAAGTAAATAAGTAAAAATATTAACAAAACAAATAAGAAAAACATGTCAACAAAAAAGTTTGTTTATTTCATATTTTACCGCACGTCAAAAAAGAAAAGAAAAGAAGAAGAAAACGCAGAAGGGAAGCTTGATTTTTTTAATAAATTAAAATAATAAGGAAAGCAAAACGATTTATGTATTATATAGTAAATATTTAATTATTTTATGTTATTTTTATTAAAACTTTAACTAAATAAATATTTCTTTATAAATAATGTAGAAAAAGCGTGCTAAAAGCTTAACATTTTCTCAAAAACTAAAGGAACTCTTCTCTTTGTCGTATTAAGAAAAATGCAACTTTTCGAAAGCTTTATGATATCATTGTTGTAATAGAGTTTTTCTATTTTATATTTTCTTTAAAGGTCTTGAAGTATGAAAAACTATAGCATGTGAGTAACATGTTTCTAAATAAATTTGGTGTATAGTTTCTAAATAAATTTGGTGTAAAATCCTCAAATTTGAAGAAAAAAAAAAAAAAAAAAATCAGAAATTGATTATTTGAAATCGGCAAGAAATTCTCAACATCGTATATGTTAATGAAAAATTTGTTTTATTTGTAATTAAATTTTAAAGTAAAAATAAATTATATTTAATTCATTTTTCATGTCGGCCTATTATAAAAATCTAACAGTATCTAATAACTATAAATATATTTACCTAAATACCAATATAATAATTATGAAATTTGGATTTACTATGAAACAAAAAGTAAGTAATTTTTTTAAGAGCATCGATGATATACGAGTACAAGAAGAGAAAACAAAAATTTTCGAACACCCGGAAAACCTTACCATCTTCGATTTCGATGAAATTCACACACTACGTCAATACAAAATTTAATATTCTTCAAAAATTTAAAATTCGTTATAATTTAGTTTTTATCGCTTTTTTCTCAGAAATTTTTCAAAAAACATGAAATTTAAATCCATATATCTTCGGACCGATTTGTCTGTTTTAAATAAGCTTCAGCTCAAATTGATGCCTAATAAATATAATTTTTGAAAAGAAAATGATAGTTAAATCAATATTCGTCCTTGTATCAAGAATATTTAAAAAATCATCTTCCGTTTTTATAATTTTTCTTTACAATATTTCTTAAAGAGTTGACAAAAATACATAAATAATTTAGAGTGGGACGGATCATTCTAATGAAAAAATTCCATTTTACTAAAAATGCTTAAAAAAGACTAAATCTAAGGTATATTCAACGAAAATTGCATTGAAAAATGCAAATGCATTAAAATTACAGTGAATCCCGGGAATTTTTTAAAATTTTTCCAGGAAAAAGGAAAATTAGATATTTTCGTACTATTAAAATTCTATAGCAAACATTTTGCTATTTTTAGGACCATATATTAATGAAAGATTGACGTTACTCTAAACATGGCAAGTGTTTAATGCATATAATATGACTAGAACATTATCTGAGTAGAATGTTATTATTGTATGACTTAGGTTTTTGACTATTGAATTAGGTTTTTTCTATCAGGTATCTCTGTACTTGTTTATGTATGGTTTAACGAATTTACTTACAAGTTGTTTCACAAGAAATTTTCAATCAACTTTATTTCTGCCATGTTAAAATTTTAGATACTTTAGTTTTATTATAGATTTGTTGAAATGAATAATAAATAATAAAGTTAAACTTATAAAATGCTCAGTATTATAAAAAAATTACTTGGTTGGGAGATTTTTTTCTTTTGAAACAGTATATATAATGTTATAGCTTCAAAATGCTTGTAAAGAAACAAATCTAAAGTTGTATTCATACGTATATAAAATTAATTTTAACAGATTTCTGGACACTATGATTAATCGGAAAAACAATGTCGCGAACCAATGGCATTATGATTTTATATTAACACATTTTTCATTAATTCAGTATGATTTATAATATTTAATTTTATTTTATTTGGTAAAAAAATAATTTTCTTTATAAAATAAACTAAAGTTTAAAAAAATTCCCGGGAATTCCCGGGTAATTGATTTTTTCGTTCCCGTTATTGAAGGATTAACTAAAATGCATTTTTCCAAAATTCTAATAAGTCTTTCAAATAGTTTAGTTGAAGAAAACAATACAATTTAAACAGAGTTTGAATTATCTTAATCTGTTAATTGGTCTTCGAGATATTGTTGTTTTTAAGTTACATAGTTTTGTGATTTTTAGAGTTTTTCAAAAAAGACTTTCAAAATTTTTTTTACTATAAAAATACGCGATTTTAATTACTAAAATTTATTTTGATTTAGCCAATATAACTTTTAAAGAACAGCCTTTTTTGAAATTTGAAATTTATATATTTCTGTCGCCCAAAAGACTCGATATTTTACATCAATTTTCTGTTTTTTGAAATAAAAAATTGTGCTTTTTAAAAGAAATAATTCTGGGAATATTGAATAATATTTTACTGTTATCCTCTTAAAAATTTCAAATTAAATTAATTTTGGAAAAATTCATGATAAATTTAATATCTAAATTATTAATGAAGCTAGTTAGATAAAGGGAATTTGTACTAAAAATGGATTAAAAATAATAAAAAATTACAGCTTTTTTGAAACTAAAAAAAAATCTGATTTGCATTCTGAAATTTGTAAAATTCACAGAAAATTTTTAAATAAAATAAGTTACTTTCATTGATTTAAGTTGAAAACATTTAAACATAATTTTACAAATTTAATTTTTTTTAATTAAATAAAATCATCAAGACTAAAATTATTTAAATATTTCGCTGTGCACACGATATTTTGTATGAAAGTCATAAAAAATTAAATACATACGATTTTTAACTAAGCAGATTTTTGAAAATAGATTAAAACTGAAAATGGATGATCAATAGGTAAATAATTCAGAAAATTCCTTTTAAAGTTCTAAAGCAATGCTTGAAATTTTCTTGGAGATATTTTTAGTTTTTAATGCTTTTTATCCACATAATCGGGACGAAAAAATGATTTTTAAATGATGTAAATATGAGCTGTAGAATTTTTTTGATTTAACTAGACGTACCCAAGTACAAGCTATTTTATGAGCAGGTCAAATGAACACTTTCTAAATTCTGTAATTACCAATTGTCTAGTCCTATTTGCATACAAATTTATATAATCGATATAAATTCACATTTTATGTGTAATGACGCATTCCTGGATTAAAACCTTTCAAAAATTATTATTGCTTATTTTTCACTCGTGAGGTCTTTTTCTACATAATCTGGAGAAAATCGAATTGGATTCAGGTTCTGTTAAAAAAGTTAAATAACATTCACAAGAGAAGATCGAATGAGAAAAAAAATATTAGCAAGCATGTGTGAATTTTTATTTAAATCGGACTAGTCGACCACAATTTACAAACTTGCTTGCAAAATATGTGTTTCACATAAAAATTGGCGGAAAAAATACGTTCATCAACGATATATTGAGTCCATTAGACCCTGCCAAAAAAATTCAGCTTCAGCTTATTTTTATTGTAGTTTATCTTTTTATTTTACAACAAAAACAAATTTAACATTTTATTTTATAAGAAATACTTTTTTCATGATGCTGAAGTTTATAAATAATTAGTATGTAGTTTTTGTTGAACTTTTTTTTTACAGTTTGTTACAATTTTTGTATTCGGGCACTCTTCAGCGTCCCAACATGGGTGTTCTCTGTAAACATCAACTATTTAACTTACAACTTTTCGGGAAATGGAATAAGTGACTTATTTTATATATATATATATATATATATATATATATATATGTATGTATGTATTAAGAAAAATTTATATTAGCTAAACAACTTTTAGTATAAGAGATATAAGGATTCAAAATTTCGTTATAGGGCCTTTCATATAACTGTTTTTTTTTTTTTGATCGGGAAAAGATATATATCTTTTGAGATTGCTTTTGAGTGGCTATTAAATTATATTCGGAGCAAGACAATTTATTGATCCGTTAAACAGTAATATCTAATACTTAGTTTCTGATTTTGTTCATAAAAATACTGCTATCCCGGTAACATATCAGAATAAAAGTAATATTAAAGTTATCATCACAGAGAAAGAAAATACATTTATTTGGTTTAAATATTACGATTTGAACTTGACTTTTTTTCCAAACTTTTTCCATAAAAAATAAAATTTTGTTCACAAATATTATTAAATTGTTCGTAGTGAAAATTTTAGGAATTTTGCAAAAATTTTGTTAAATCTTTGATTAAGTTTTATTAAATTTGATTGCAAAATGAAATGAACATGGTTATACGTGAAAATATTAACAAAAAAATGCTTAAAATGGCAAAATTCCAATGAAAATCTGTTAAAAAATAATGTTTAGAAATTTGCATAATTTTGCTCGCATTCTGTAGCACATCATTTTAATAAAAAAATGTTCCCAAAATGTAGCTAGAAATCTTTAGTAACTTAAAATTTTCCGAAGAACATTTTTTTTACATATTGAAAATATAAATGAAAATTTAAAACACTTTTTCAGTCTTCTTCAAACTTTTGATTCCTTTTTAAAAATAAAAAAAAAAAAATTTAATGCTTAAGAAATTGTGCTTAAATATTATGAACTGAAATCAATGAAAGTAAATTTTTATATTTATGTACCAACTTTTCTCTGTGATATTTTATAAAGAAATTTTAATTAATTCATTTAATGAAAGTGGTATATTTTTAAGCCATTGAATACAAAAGTTATTTGTTAGTTGAAAGTTATTTATTAAATGGATATTTTTTAAATATTCAATAACTTCTGTAATACTAGGTACTTCATGAAAAGCGCAGATGTGCGTTTTTTCAAGTTCCAACAATTCCACATAAGCGAAAAAATGTATATTTGCAATATATAAATTACACATAATAAAAAATATTCCTAAAATAGTTTTTCCTATTTATTCTTATGGCAACTAGTGTTGCCAGTCTAGACTTTTTGAATCTAAATCTAGCCTTTTTGTTTTGCTTTTAGCCTCAAAATTTTCACTTTAGCTCTAGCTTTTTTCTGACATTTTCAGATTTTTAAAATTTCAAATTTCCTTAAAAAGGCTAAAATGTTAGTATTTGAACACCGAAGCAAATAATTCTTTATTTAATATTACTAATTTCATTTTTACAGAATCATCCATTTAAGCATTTTTTTTTTTTTTTTTTTTTTGTATTTATTGGCACAGAAGATGGACATTACTTATATATAATAAATATTTTCGTCTCCAAATCAAAAGTAACGAATTTTATTAAATTACTGAATTAATTATTATAATAATTTTTTAATATACCTCATTAAACGTGGAACTACTTATGAATATTATTGAAAAATTCTTATGAATTTTTCAATGGAAATACCTAATCCTAAAAGAATTTTAGCTCCAAAATTAAGAAAAATCATTTTAAAGCATTAGTTTTCACATGAAATATAACTCAAATTTTTATCGGAAATTTTTTGGCCGATTTCTTATTGAATATTTTTGCTGAAAGCCGTTATATTTTTAATTTATAAATTTATTAAAGTATCTGTAAAAAAATCGAAAACTAATTTAAAAAAATTAACTTTTTTCTATCCTTATTTTTTGGAGCATTTAGCTTTTTCTGGCCTTTTTTAAATATCAATTTATCCTTCTATTTCTAACCTCCTGGCAAAACTAATGGCAATGCTTTTTTTTTTTTTTTTTTTTTGTTTACAAAAGAACAAATATCAAATAAATGGCTTAAAATTCAAAAAAAAAAAAAAAAAATTGTGAGAGCGAAGTAGAACTGCCTCCTTATATTTATATCATGATCTAAATAATAACTATATTTTTAGTTACAGCAAGCAAACAATACAATTTGATCCCAGTAATAAAAAGAAAATAAATTCGTTATTTACAAATGAAAGAAATTTGTATTGATCAAATATTCTACAAAGTATATCTGACTTTAAAAATTCTTTTATATCCTAAGATATTTTTCAACTGGATATAATGGTTTTTAATAGCAATTATCTTTGGAATATATTTCACGAATTTCACGATCAGTTAAACTACTGGTTAGTATGTGTCAAAGCTTTACTTATATTTGTCAAGTTATGTACGTTTCTATCAAATGTTCGTTTCTTAGGCGGTGGCAGTGGAGTTAGCCAAAAATAAGCCTAAAAGTTATTTAGGCTTATTTTTTGCAGTTTTAGACAGAAACCAAAACAAATCTCAAATATCATGTTAAATTACATTTCGGTAAGGGTTTTGTAATATACGACAATTATTTTATGTTAATACTAATTTTAAATTTTTTTTTACAGATATTGTCTTAGAGTAGAATCTTCTGAAGAACAATTCAAACCAAAAACCAAAACATCAAACGCAACTTCATCTTCCTAAATGCCTGCGACTTCAACATTTCACAAGCAAATCATGAAAATGATCAGTTTCAACTACTAAAATGAAATACAATACAACCACCACAATAAACGCCTTACAAACATTTGATTATAGAAGTCGATGTTCTTCTACATATCGCCAGAACAGGTGAATGAATTTAACAAAATTTCTTGCTGAAACTGACTTTAATCTGTGGTAATACTATCTTAAACAAACGGGCGACAGATCTGAATTCATAAGACCTGAAACTAATAGATTGCATAATTTTAGCACCATACGTTCCATTTTATAATCACGATTGTTGTTCAAATTTCTAAAACTTACAAAAAGGACTAAAAATCACTTAACCTTTTTCCACTCCTCTGCATTGTTTGTACTTTTTGATTTCATTCGCCCTTATATAAACTAATCGCTTCTTGTTTATACACTGCCTGCCATTTGAATAAGGAATCCCATTTTTTTTAGCTTTAATTAAGTATATCTCCTAAACTAAAATTCAGAAAAAAATAATTTTCTGCGCAACCAAATTTCAAAGTATTGGCTTTAAGAAATAAGAGATATAAATATTTTGTTATACTAAAATTATGCATTTATTTAAAGACATGTATTTCTTTGGTACTTTTTCGCGTGTCACTTGAATAAAGAATTCTTTTAATATTAATCAGGAAGGCTATGATTTGAACTTCTTTCAATATAAACGGCTAGAAAATTTTTAATTTGATAGTTTTTAAATAGTTTTTCTTCAAAATGGGACGTGGTAAGACTCTTAATAACTCTGAAAAAGAAAAAATTCTGATTTTGAAATCTCAGGGTCAGAATCCGGTCCAAATAGTCAAAAAAATTAATAGAGGAAAGACGGTTGTGTTCAATTATTTAAATAAAGTAGAAAGATATGGAAAAACATGAAAGGGCGGAAGAAAGTGGCAACAACTCCATTTCGTATTATGGTACCATAGAATTGGTTTTTGTATCCAACAAAATGATTGCAACGACTTACAAAAACATTCTGGAGGAAGCATTTCCAAAATTTAATGATTTCATACCGCCAGAGCAGTACAACAATGGATTAATCAACAAGGTGTTCAACTTTCAGATTGGCCCCCATATTCACCAGATCTGAATAAAATGGAAAATGTCTGGGGTTGGCTTGCAAGAAAAGTTTATGAAGGTGGAAAACAATTTGATCCTTAAAGGATGCAATAACGGAAGCATGGACTTTAATCTCGCTAAATTACTTAGAGTTATTATACAACCGATGCCAAATCGCATTTTTGAGGTTATTTCTAAAAATGGTGGCAGTACTCATTACTAATTGAATGCTAGAAGATAATAACTTTAATTTTTATAACCCAAAATTTAAAAATAAATTACAGTTTGCTTAGTTTTAAAATATTCCTTATTCAAGTGACACACAAATTTGAAAGAAAGGATTATGGCAAAACATTTTTCATAAAATTTTCTTTGTGATCCGTTTATACCATTTTCTCCTTCATACATTCAAAGATCAAATGTTGTTAAAAATTGATTTTATTGGAGGCTTTTTTTGGGGTTTTGTTAATATTTTTTAGCCTAAAGTTGAATTTTTTTACACTGTTCAACCTTTGATTCAGCAATTATATCAAAAATAACTCGGATTTAAAAACCCTACATATAATATATTATTTCACACTTTAGTAAAAAAAAAAAAATTTAATTTTTTTAATAATGACCTTTTACCAAAGTAATCCTCATGATACTATTATTTGTGTGTGATTTTCCCAAGAGGAAGCTATGGTCGGCACAAATATTTATGCTTATGTAAAACTTACAGTGTCGGCCAAAACTAGCAGAATAAAACTTATTTACATATATATATATATATATATATATATATATATATATATATATATATATATATATATATATATATATATATATATATATATATATATATATATATACATATATATATAAATATATATATATATATATATAAATATATATATATATATATATATATATATATTATAAACATGAATTGTAAAGCTATGTTCCCATTTGAATAAGAGTTGATCAAAATTGCGTGACCATTAGATTTATATAAAAGTTGTTTGCCGTTGTTTGATCTTGCAAATGTTTTGTAGAAGAGAAAATATAAATAATATAAACATACATACGAACATATTCTGCAAATATTTTCTATTGCCGAAGTCACAACGAGTCTTCCAGAAATTGAAATTCATCGCCAAAACTATAGCCAAAGTATCATTAAAATCATCTTCCGTCAGGAAAAACTCGAAGAGAACATTTCTAGATGTGTCGAAAAAGAGAAGACACCCGGCCAATGCTCATAGAAGTGTCGTCTAAGTATCTTCTGCACTTTTAATATTTCTGTATTTATAAATTAAAATTAGCATTTTTTAATATATAATTGTTTCTATTTCACACATAATAAAAAAAAAACAATTCACATAAAAGTAAATTTCTCAAATAAAATCCTCATTAGAAACATCTGGTGAATTTCGATACCCTTAAAAGAAGTAAAAAATATTAATAATAATTTTTATAATTAAATTATATTTAGATTAGCTTCTATGCAAAGAATGCTAAAAGACACTTTACAAGCCAAATTTGGACTTTTATAAATATGCAAATACTTGTCTGTTTAGTTTTTCCTAAAATAAATTTAAGTTGTGAAAAAAGTATGTTTTTACTAAATAAAATATTAATAAGATTTGCTTTCTTTTTTTTAAATTTTGTTGATCACAAAGCACTTAGCTATCATTGTTCTTCTATTATTTAATACTACAGCGAAACTGTACCCAAGTTAAATTATTACTGAAATATATGATTTCACCTACTTCTTTATTGTTTTTTCCTTTATAAAAAACTGAAAATCTTCCTAACACACGCCAAGAAGATCAATGCGCAATAGCAATGCATTTTGATTTTGTTAAATTCGAATTGTCGTGATGTTATCTTCAAAGTGACTTCAAAGTATACTTTTGGGAGATGAAAGGAAGATGGTAATGTATGTTGTTTTTGTAAAATTCGTACGAACTTCTGACAATCATCTAAAAGTCTTCGGGAATTGACGAATTGTCGATTAATGCGCAATAGCAACGTATTTTGTTTTTGAAATTTTCAAACAATTTTCCGGAAATAAATATAAAATGAGATCATGCATTTAATCTCAGCTAAAGCATTTTTTAATTGAATTGTAATATACATTTACATTAAAAAGAAAATTAAAATTATGTTATTGTGATTTACCTTCATAAAATTTTCGGACCATTTCCACATTAGTTTTTGTCCAGTAGTTTTATCTAAAACAGTACTGAACCATAGAGTTATTGAATAAAAATAATTACAAAAATATATATAATTACAAAAATAATCTATGTTTTTTCCAAACTACAAAAATGTAAATACAAAATTAAACTATCACAGCAAGCGTTGCTTCCTTAACATAGTGTGTACATTAGAGATTTTTTTTATGAAGACAGACGTCAAACTTAACGCGAATTTGTGGAAGGTGGCAACAGTTTATATATGCCGTTTGACAACTGTAACAACCAAAATAATAATCAACTGTTTAACTAAGGTTACCTTGTATACATTCGCACTGATTTTGACGTTTGTTTTAACATAAATTTGCCTAATGTAGACACTAGATAAGAAAAAACAACACCGATAGCTTCTGATGGCTACTAAATTTATGTACATAAGTTTGTATGTATATACGTGCTTATTCAAAAAATAACAACAATAACAACACTGAGTCATTTCAATTCTTCTAATTCCAAGTAAAAAACGTACAAACCCTGCCAACATTTTCTATCCAAATTTGCACTAAAGAGTAACCTCAAGTTGTTATTAACAGTCGAATATGATATCATTTTCTTATCGAAGAAGAGTCACCACGCGGGAAGAAATGTGCAGCAGTTTTAATACTTTTTTAATCACACTATTAAGTGCTTTTTTTATGTGTCAAATTGGAGTCATTTTGAGGAACAGAATAAGTTGCTATTTCTGTCGAAATTCTAACTTAATACTATCAATATTACTATCCAAACTTTGACTAAATAGTATCCATATTTATTTTAAAATAGTAAAAGAAAAATAAGTTATTTTCCTATCGAAGAAGAGTCATTGCTCGGGCAAAACTGTATTGCAGTTTGACGAATTAGAGTCGCTTATGGTTATTCAAGATCGGTTTTAGTTGTGCTTAGGAAAATCTGGCTTTAAATATTCAATTTAAGAGAAGAATTTTTAAATATAAAATTACACAAAATTGCTGATAAAAATATAGGTATTGAAATCATGCGCGAATCCACGGGTGTAGGAGTGGTATAGGAAATTTACCACAACAAACCATACCATAACAAACCTATACTTAAAATTTTCATATTAGGAAATAATACACTCTGCTACAACGAAAAATCACTCGAGAAATGACATAGCATACGTGATAGGCCTTCTTGCAATATAGGAATCCATAATATGTTTTTAAGGGTTTTGAATCATAATCTACAGAAAAATTTAAATTTATAGGCGAAAATGTAAAAAATCCTATTTTAGGGATTTTCAGGTTTTTTTTTGTGAAATGTGGGATTTCTTCAACAAAAATCTTAAAGTTTTTTACAATTTCTCATTTTAAATAATCATCGAAAAATTCGTTAAGATATCCTAACTAACAAAGATTTTATTACAGATATGATATTTATATTTTCTCCAAACGCCATGTTTTTTTCTCAAATAAATCGAACATAATTCTTCATTATGTAGATAAAAATTTAAGTCAATATCTTTTACAGAAGATAATTTACACTACTTTAAAGTTTAATAAGATGTAAAATATTTGAAATCGGATGGGAAACAAAAAATTGACAAGCGATGAAATATTTTCTATGTCAGAGGTAACCTATTTTGAGCCTCCATCCAAATTAAAAATTATACGCTCCTCTGCTACTTGTATGTGAAAACTTATGTAAATCCAGCCAGGCGATTAAAAGTTAAAATTTTTTTTTAGTTAGTAAGAAATGTAGAATAGGTAGATCAAAAATCGAAGTTAATGATATTTGTTTTTGTAAAATTGTTTATTAACAGAAAAATAACATCTTGAGAATACTAGAAAGAGTCATTTTTCTGATAGTGGATAAAACTATCACCTAATTGCTGGCAGGGAACATACATAAAAAAATTTTGTGTGTATGTATTAGTCAGTGTTACCAGTTTAGCCTTTTAAGGCTAAATCTAGCCTTTTTATTTTGCTTCAGTTTTTGACATAACTATTCACATATCATTTTATTGTGTTTTTCCTTTTGGCCTGTTTTTCATTTGCTAAAATATTTTCACAAATTTTTGATTCAAATAAAAATTTCACACACAAACACTGCTTAATTTAAGAAATACAATTTTCAAACACATAAAATTTATGAACAAATATAAATTTCATTCATAATTTTTAATTTTTTATTTTTAAACTGTTTGAAATTTATTACAAATTCTTTTTCCAACAAATTTCTATGTACTAAAAATTCTAAAAATTTCTTCGCTGTAAGGAAATTTAGTATTATTTTTGTGTGTTAAATAATTAAACAACTCGAATCGAGATGTTTTTTTTGGCATTGAAATATATGAAAAAACAAATCAATTTTTTATGTTTTTTTTTTTTTTTTTTTTTTTGAGAAAACTACTCGTACTATATGTGAACATAACATTAGCCTCAAAAAATTTCATTTTAGCTTCTAGCCTTTTTTGATTCTTAAAATTGCCTTAAAAATTCTAAAATGTTAGTATTTCAGCAACGAAGAAAATAGTTTCTTATTTGTTAATATAATTTTATTTTTACGGAATCATCTATTTAAGCATTTTTCTGTATTTAGTCGCACAAAAAGTCTAGATTATTTACATTTGACAAAAAATTTCGCTTGTTCCGCTCTACTCTCTACTCTAATTTTATGGGCTTACTATATCGATTATTATAATTTTCCTATATACTTCATTAACCATAGAACCGCTTACGAACATAATTTTACAAAAAATCACACACAAATTTGGAAATGCTTAATCAAAATGGGAATTTAGTTCAAAAATGAGGAAAAAACAGTTCAAAATATTGAATAATTTTTCATATGTATTAACATTTTTTTGGTGAGTTTTTATTGGGTTATTTTGCTGGCAGCTGTTTTATGGTTTATTATAAATTTATTGCAATATCTTTAAAAATATATGAAAAATAATGAGAACGAAAAAATAAAAATATTTCTACATTAAAAAAATTTAAACTTTTTCTGGCCTTATTTTTTGGAGCATTTAGCCTTTTCTGACCTTTTTATTTTAGTTCTTTTTTTCTCATCTCCTGACATGCAAAAAATAACACTGAAAGTCATTGCAATGCTTTTTAAATAAGTTTGTTTGTATATATTTTTAATAATTTTGTCAGATTTTTACCTATAACTCGGTTGTTTATGGATCGATGTGGTTAATTCGAAAAACAGAAATTTTAGAAAAAAATTTGGAGTAGATTTGTAAAAAAACGAATTCCGAAGCTTATGTAGATGCTACACAAAGTCAAAAAATGCATTTTGACGATATTTCAGTTACTAATGAACCGATTTTGTTAATTTCTTCCGCAAAAACACTCCAAAAAAAGATTCCAAATTTTCTGTGCAAAAACGAAATTGCTAGTTTATATAGGGGCTTAGAAAAATCAAAAGCAAATACGTTTTTAAATACCTTTTCCTCTTTTTTTTTGCGTTATCTCAGCCACTAATGGACCGATTTTGTTGATTTTTTCTAGTGTTATTCTAAGGAATATTGCGTAAAATTTGATGTATAAAACATATATATTCGATAACTGGGGCTTTCTAAAAAATTATTTCAACAGACAGACGGACATCGTTATATCGACTTCCCTATCAATAAGAATCCAGAAAATATATACTTTTTCGCGTCTCAAATGAATATTGTAGAAATTACAATCGGAATGGCAAACTTATATGTACCCTTTACACCTGTAGTGAATAATACTCCATTAAAAAGAAATGAAAATTTGCTCAAGGAAAAATTATTCGTAATATGCAAAAATTGTTTCCATATTTGGAAAAAATAAAAATGCAAACAAAAGTTGTTAAAGCTAAATTTCCTAGTTCTTTAGTCTTTAGACTGAAAAGGGCTAAGTTGGCATCACTGGTCGTAGTTCTTAACGTTTTATTTTTATTTTATATTCCCGAATTCTGCTGAATCCGAAGTATTTTTGGACGATTAATTACATATTTTGCATACGCAATTAGTCAAACTTAAGAGCTCCCGAATTCTTCTTTAGTCGGGTGTAATCTGGGTGTAAGTAATTATTGACTTACAGTAGGGTATTTACATGCTGCTACTCAAGTATAAAACAAAACTGTTTTTATTACTAAATTTTTTAAATCTTTATTAAAAATTAGGGATAATCATAAAATAAATAGTTTATAGTCTTATTTATGGAACAATAAAGAATTTAATTTCTTAAAATGTCGTCCAATAAAAATTCCAATAAAGAGAAAAGTTAAACGAAGATGAGAGTTTTTTAAAACACATTCCCAGGATTATATTCTGAAAAATGACAATCATTCTTAAATTTCTAAAAATTTACTTTACGTAGGACCATTTCAAATCACAAAAAATTTATAAAAACAAATAAACTATAAAGAACAATTCAAACTTTCTACAACAATTCATGAAGAAAAATGACTGACATATGACATATTTAGTTAAACAAATATTTTCTAAACAAAGATACTAAAAATATGCGAATAGTTGTAACAAAAAGAAAAGAAAATGACCTATTTAAAAACCGTTTTCGATGGGACTAGAGAAAATTTTAAGCAAAACAAATTTTAAATTTGTTTCGAACTAAAACAATTTGTTTTTTTTTAATTTTGTCCAGCTAGATTTGCGAGTAGAACTATAATGCACTATAACAGTGTTGCCAGGAGATGAAACAAAGATTGTAAATTGAACTTTAAAAAAGGTAAAAAAGGCTAAATTGTCCAAAATATAAGACCAGAAAAAAATATTTTTTTCTTAATTTGAACACTTATTTTTTTATCGTTCTCATTAGTTTTTGCTAGTTTTCTAAAGAAATTGTAGTAAATTTATAAATAACACTCAGCAAAATTACTCAATGAAAAATTGCCCATAAAAATTAGGGTTATGTTTCATATGAAAAATTACCCAATGGTTTCAAGTGATTCTTCATAATTTTTCAACCATAATTCCTTTTTAATTAATTTTGAATTTGAATTTATAAGATTTTTCTTATTAATAAGATCTTTCTATACCCCACACCACCATAGATAGTTGTGGTATTATGCGTTTGTACTGATGTTTTCCTACGCACACCTTAAAGTATACCAATCGACTCGTAATCACTTTTTGAGTCGATTTAACGATGTCCATCCCTCCGTCTGGCTGTACATGTAAACCTTGTACACAAAGTACAGGTCGCAATTTTGAAGATAATGAAATTTGACACGTAGGACTTTCATGACACAAGGACAAAGCCTGTTAAAATTGGTTATGATCGGTCCATTATTTATGAGGATGGCTACATAATTTACCATAGCTCCCATATAAGCCTACACCTTAAACTGCATAAATTCATAAAAATGTTAGTATTACCGTAATATTCTGTATTCGTATACTTTATTTTACACTTAGTAAAAGCATCTGTTCACAATTATCCATATGTCTAATATAAGAGGTGTGGGGTATCATATGGTCGAGCTTAACTGACTAAATCTTTCTTAATTGTTTAAATTATTTTCGTAAATACAGTTATAGTCATATATTGTTGTTGTATAAAATATTTTGCAAGAATTGCTTTGTTGTAATGCCTGAAATCTGCAGAGTATATTATGGTAATTTCTGAAAAAGTAGTGTAGTATTTCTGATATTAAAGGTAAAGTTATTAAGCATTTTTCATCTCAAAAGTATTTACACACATTTTTTATATATTATATGCTGTTTATAACAAAACAAAAACTAATTGGTTTTTGATAAATAAAATTTCAAAAACTACATCGTTTACATACCTTATTTCTTATCAATGTAGTTTTTGTTGACAATCGCATTTCTTGGATATTTTTTATTTTCACTCTATATGCAATTTCTTCGATCAGAGAATACATAGTTTCAATATTAAAACGTATTTTAATAATTTTTAATAAATATTATTATTGTAATAATTTCATAAATACAACAAATAATTTCTATAAATTTGAAATTTTATTTTTCTCTTTATATATAAAAGCTACGGTTCTAAAATTTGCTAAACAGGATGTATCATAAATAGTTATTTTAGTGGTTTTTTATTTGGTTTTCAATAAAAATTAATTAAAAATGGTTTTTTAATGGTATGGAAAAACCAAGCAAATTTATGTAGTTTTTTATTCAAAAACCAAATAAAGCCAAAAACTACAAGTTTTTTTTTGGTGTAAATGGCATATTAAAATTATTTAAACAGCTTCAAAACTCAATTATTTAAACTTAACAAAGTTGGTTCAAATTTTTCTCTTAAATATAGTATAAAATCTTAAGATTCAAAAACAACTTTAATAGGTCGCAAAAATATAAAAGTAGTAGCAAATATGATAAAAAAAAACTATTAGAGATAAGTTGAGATTTAAATGAATATTTAAAAAGGGACGTTGTCATTATGGTTTGTAAAAAAGAACGGAAGTAGTTATAGAATGGTATTATTCTAAGTTCAAATTTATCATTTTATGAAAACAAACACAATTTATAGATAAATTAGGAAAAATCTGTCAGAAAAATTTAACATCGCTTAGAATATTTTCAGAATTTTCTGCAGTCGTTGGTATGTTCAGCGAGAATGTATGATTTTTAGAAAGGCTATGATGTTTGCATTACAGAAAATGCAATTCAATATTTCCATAGTTTTTCTGCCATACAATATGCGATTTCTAATTATTAACAGACTATTTTATTGTTTATTTTGCTTTTATATTGAATTTTCTACGTATTTAAATTAAATCAAATTTTTGTACTTAATTTTTTTTTTTAAGTTCACCAGTTTTGCTACAAAAACCAATGTATTACACTTCTTATAATACTAACATTACAATCTATATAAATATCATAGTTTTTCTCTCAACAAATTGGTGACCACTGAGAGTTTTGCAAATATTTTAAACGATGTTAAATTTTTATGGCAGATTTTTGCTAATTTCTCCTTCAAATATTTCTATTTTCATATAAGATATTCTTTTTATTAAAGATTGTACGATTTTTTAAACCAATATTTTTAGACTTTTGCGAATTATTAAAGTTGAGTTTGTATCATAAGATTTCATATTATCTTAAAGATAAGATTTTTGACCATCATTGGCAATTATTAAGTGTAAATAATTGATTTTTGAAGTTGTGTAAATAATTTTTAAATATAAAAATACTTTTGAAATAAAAAATGCTTAATAACTTTTCCTTTATTATCAGAAATAAATACCACTACTTTTTCAGAAATTACCACAATCAACATTTCAGGCATTACAACAATAAAACAATTTTTTCAAAATATTTTATAACAACAATAATATTTGACTTCCTTTTTTAATGTTAAAAAATATTTTAAAAAGTGTAAATATATATGACTATGACTGTAGTTTCTATTATTGATGAAGTAATTAAAAAAGAACTAATTGTCGATTTATTAACTTCACAAAATTACTTTAGGCACTTTTATTTGGAAAATAAAGCGCCGCACAGTGTGCTTTTTTGGGGGTATGTACGTAAAACTTCAACCAATGCGGACAATGCCAATGGAACGTGTATAGAGGTCAAAGATCAAATCTTCAGGCGGATATAATTAAAACATAAAATGGTACTCATAAGACGTAAAAACGATCTAAATATTATCATGCTATTATAGCTTCTATATGTTTATAAATCTTCATAATATTTTCATAATTTGTTCGTAAATCATAAAAAAAGCGTTTTGGTAAATAAAAAATATTCATAAAATTTTCACATTTTTATGCAAAATAAAGTTAAATATTTTATTTAAATGAAAATTTTTCCTACCATTGTATGAAGATCAGGTTTTTCGTCAAAATATTCACATCAGCTGCAATTTAAACACATAGACAAGTTGGTACTTTGGTTATTTTTTTCATTTTATGTACTTTCTTATGGTATGTTAAGTCGTTCCTTTTCTTTCCCTTAACAAGTGCAAGATAACAAGATTTTTTAATTAAAATCATTCCCACATCCAGTATTGCACTTTCTTGCAGCTACATTATATATGAAACAAATCAAGATAACTTGCATTGTAAGCCCATATAAGTAGAATTTTTTGCTGGTTTTACCAATATGGTTGAAAGTCCCGGTAAATATAAAAAATAAGGCAAACTATTTTTTTTTTTTACAAAAATTTAATATATTGAAATTATAGGAAATTGAAATAAAATTTGCGCCAGAATAGACATAAACGTATCATTAAAATAAGAAAATAAAAAATTAAAAAAAAAAAAAATTAAATTAAATTACATTAAATTAAACCATTTGAAAATAATGAGTACAGATATATCAAACATTTTCCTAACAAAAATTATTTTTTCATTCTGTCTAAATTTAGTCGATATTAAAATTAAAATATCTTTTCAAACAAATATAACAACAGCTTTAGAAATTTCATCATGTTTTACATTAAGATCAATGTCGATTTTTTGTGCGAATAAATACACAAAAATGCTTAGATGGGTGTTTCTGTAAATATAAAATTAGTTATAGTAAATAAAAAATAGTTTCCTTCATTGTTGAAATACTGACATTTTAACCTTTTTAAAAAAAACTCTAAAAATAATTAGAAGTTAAATCGAAAATTTTGAGGTTAAAAAGAAACTAAAAAAAGGTAGATTTATAAAGTAGATTCTACCTTACTTCAAAGCTACTTTAAGATTATTTTCCTCACATATACACATTTTAGGAAAAACATTTTTTTTGTATTCATGTGACCAAAAAGGTCACATTTTTTAATTTCCGGATGTTAAGATTTGTTCCGAAATAAAAATACGCCAATATAGTTATTTAAAAACGTATAAATTGAATTCTGGGACTTGCACATATATGCATATATGTTTAAATTATTTTGTAATAAAATCATAAATATAAACAGGAAAGCCTATTGTTTTGGATCAAAATACCAATATTCCGGCTACCCGCATGTCAACCAAATGTTTGCAACAATCTCAAATATTCGACTTTGTTGTTGTTTGTTGTTTCCATGTAATTTCAAATAGCACATTAATACGTACAAATCTTAGATTAAGGTGCCAATAAAATAATGCATTAACTCAGAGTTAAAAATTACGCATTTTAAGAGAAAAAAATAATAAAATAGTTAAATTTTAACAAAATATCAAAAAAAAAAAAAAAATGTAAACAAAACCAAATTAGAAACTGTAGTGTTGATTTTATCACAGAATATTAGTTATTCGCATACTTATAATTTCAACCAACAAAAATTAAATGAAAGTATTTCATTTATCATAATTATATTTACATAAGCTAAACAATAATATTTTTTTAATAAAAACCAAGTAAGAAAGATATAGTCGGTCAAGCCGACATTGCACACCATTGTGCAGGGGTCTTATATTTCGTGGAGAGGTTTTATATTACATATGTGGACAATTGTGAACCGATACTTCTACTAAGTGTAAAATAAAATATACAAATACAGAATATTATGTTAATACTAACATTTATATGAATTTATGCACTTTAGGGTGATACCCGAAAGTGGGCTTATAAGGGAGCTCTGATAAATTATGGAGCGATCCTCATAAAATTTATCACTATGATTTCTACTTATATAAAACTTATTTGTGTGGAATACCTGATACTAACATTTATATGTGATTTATGCACGTTAAAGTGATTTTCGGAAGAGGGTTTTATATGGGAGCTATGGTCAATTATGGACCGAACTTCACGAAATTTGCCACAAAGACTGAAATTTATACATAACTTCCTTACACCGCATTTCATTAAAATATTGCTATATTTAATGCATTTATGAACGTTAAACCCCTATTCCGGGAGGACATTTGTATGGGGACTAGGTGAAATCATCAACAATTACAATAGGCTTCGTCCTTATGCCATGAAAGTCCTATGTACCAAATTTCATTTAATTATCTTCAAAATTGCGACCTGGCCAGCCGTCCAGACAGCCGATTGGTATACTATAAGGTGGGTGTTGGATAATTTTTTCTATGCGTTACAAACATCAGCACAAACACATAATACCCCAATCACCTGTGGTGGTGTGGGGTATAAAAAAGATCATTTAACATCAAAAATGTACTAAAATATCGAAGATAATAATGTTATAAAAAATTTTACGAATAATTTATTCTAACTATTCCCAACACTGATAATATAAATGAGTGTTGTATATACAAAAAAATAGTTTATTATACTTCGTTTATACACACTTCTTATGTAAAATAAAGTTATTTGTAAATACTGAACTCACAGGTTTTAGGCAGATAGTATATTATAAATAATAAAAAAAACTATTTTTTCCTTTTATAAATATATATATATATATATATATATATATATATATATATTTGGTCTTTGTTTTTTCCACAATATTTTTCAATTTCTTTCATATTTTTGAAAAAAAAAATCCCAACATTTTAGACGTTATTTGTACATAGTTTCATTAATCAGGAATTGTTTTCGTGATTAAATAAATAAAATAATTATACGGCGGCAAAAAAATTATACTTTTATTTGCAAATAAGAACTGTGTATAAACGTAATATTAGTTAATGTAGACCACAAATTGTTTTTTGAATACGATTTTCTTGATAAAGATTTTAAGAGAAAAATTGTGAATTAACTAGTTTGTGTTTTATATATTTATAAATTAATTTTTATTTTGAATATGACTGTAAATTTGTACGTTTTTTTTTTTTAACCGGTAAAAGGAAATTCATTCAAATGCAATTAACCTTAGAGAAACATAAACAAAGCACCTTTACTGAATATTTTGAAAATGCATATTAATATATGTTTTGGTATAAATGCATATTTTTTATCATATTGTATAAATATTTTTTATGAAATAAGTTTCTATAGTATATTTGAACCAAATTTCGAAATGGACACTGATTTAGAAGGATTAAGTAAAAATAAAAAAAAAAAAAAAAATAGTATATTAGTTAGCGTACACTTTAAAAACTGTTAAGGCTATAGTA
This sequence comes from Protocalliphora azurea, assembly GCA_932274085.1. NCBI lineage: Eukaryota > Metazoa > Arthropoda > Insecta > Diptera > Calliphoridae > Protocalliphora > Protocalliphora azurea. The sequence goes on from OW026522.1 coordinate 44,854,233, forward strand.
TTTTCGGGCTAATGTGTGCTTTAAATTCAAATCAAGTTTTTACTTTATAATATTTCCTTTAGTATTTAGTGTAAGTGCTTAAAAACCTTATATAGTTCTTACCTTTGATATTTTCGATGTATAAAAATAAAATAACAACATATTTTATTATTTATTAAGATTTATTTGCTTAATTGTTAATTTATCTTTTTTTTTTTTGTTTTTTCATTATTTGCAAATATTTTTAGTTTATTCATAATTCTTAAATTATATTCATTTCAATGATTTTCTTCATATATTTCAAACAATATACGTAAATTATTAATTTTTTAACTACATACTTATCTTTAAATATGTTTAACAAATACATTTATAAAAACTAAATACAACATATTAGATGAAAAATAAATTATAAAGTAATGAAATTTTATGAAAAATTTGAGTAAAAGATTTTTGTATAGAATTAATGAAAAATGAATATTAGTGAATCTGAAACCTAAAACTTAAACTACAGAAATAAGTAGATTTGATTACTTACAATAAATACATTAATTATCTAATAAAGCAAATCCTTAATTAGTAATAATTTCTTCATTAATACATAACTGTTCATAGAACTAATTAAATGTTTCTTTTTTAATAATGATGAATAATGGCAATGACAAAACTTATAATTGTTAATTGCAAAAATTAAAATAATTTCGAAATAAAAATGATTTAAGTTTTAATGTTTGATATCATATAAAACATAAAATTTCTTTATTAAAATAGTTCAATTTAAAAATGAAATAATTGTATAAAACATATTACTCGTATGTTAATATACATTTTTTATACTCTCTAGGCAATGGATGATGGATGATCTTAGCGGTAACGTATGAATGATGGAAAAGAATTGTGCTTAATGAAGTGTGAATAATGAATGTTTTAAAATTATTGGATTTAGTCAATAATAAATGGGCAATTTTAATGAGTAAATTTTAAATATGTGTTTATGAAGAAAAACCAAAAATAGAAAATGAAGTGCGGAATGTAGTGCGGAATAGTAAGTAAATACGAGTACATGGGTGATATAGCTGTCGGTGATAGTTCCCAATTTGCATATAATTATTATTATAATTATTATTTTTTTAATGAATTAGTGTTTTGTTAGTATATGTATTAACGATTTTAAGCTGAGTTATGATTAATTTATGGGATTAATGCAATAATAATTGTTATGAATTTTATGAATGAGACAATTCTGTTAGGTTGATTAATGAATGTATGATTGACAAAAAGCTTGTACCATAAGTAGAAATTCAGTTTAGATTTGTTTTATGAATCGACACAAACGAGTGATTTTAGGTCTTATTTATAATTAATATTTTAAGAAAGGTTAAAAAACAATTTGTTTACTTAACCTTTGATAAATTAAAATAAGTTTTATGAATAAGATCTTTTTTTGTTCAATATAATTATGAGCTTTATACCATGTTTAATTTATTTTTAATTAATTAAATTTTGTATTTGACTGACAACATTTTTGAATATTTATAAAATACAATTTAGCTTTTTTAATAGTATATTTTAAAACACTCGATTCAATTACTTAACATAAATTTAGTTATATATAAAATTGTACATTTTGGGTACTTTAGATTTTGGACTTTTAATAATTTAATATTACGATTGTACCTAGTCCCCTATAAAAATAATTCCCGGAATAGGGCCTTAGTACTCATTCACATAAAAATTAATAAAATTTTTTGCTTAATTAAGAAGAATAGTCCAATATTAACCGTCGACCGTATCATAGTGAGAAATGTTTTGAATTTTTCTGATTGTAAGTCTGTAATTTTTTTAACCTTTGATAGTAACTAAACACGATTTTATAAAAAAATTTGTCCATAAAATATTTCAATATCAAATAATCAAATCAAATCGCATATATATTTTTCTATAATATATTATTGAAATTGATGTTTAACGTTTTATGAAATTTGAAGCAATGTGGTTTGTGGTCAAAGGATGGTTTTTCAGAAAGATGTTCGTAAGAATATAATACGGCCATTATATCGTTTTATATTGACCCATATTAAGTGACATATTGTTTGGTATACCTTACACCACCCCCCCCCCCCCAAACTATTTTCGTGGATATAATTTAAGGTACATTCACATATTTTAATTTAAATAAAATAGTTGCTAAGTCATTTTTTTTTTTTTAATAAAGAAGTAATATTGTTATATTAGAGCGAGTCAGTCTCCGTAAAAATAATAATAATAATAATAACAATATTAATATTAAATATAAGTTACGCCAGTTACCCCCTAAAGAATAATTCATGAAGCTTCCAAAAGCGCGGTCTACCCTTAGCCCTATCCTTCTTTCAATAGACGGAACAGACATACCTAGATCGCCTTAGATTTTCGTGAGGATCCAGACTATGTATACTTTAAGACGATTATTTTTATATGTTATACACAGAATGACATGCCCAATTAAATTAAATTAAATGTGAAGATTTTTATTAATAACACAAAAATAAATTAAATCATAATGAAAATTGTCATAAATATAACAGTTATAATGGCTAATTATATATTTTTTTTATACCTATTTTAATTGCGTCCGTCTGTATGCACAGCATAGAGAAAAATTTATGTCAATGTTTGCTTATTCCCTGATTTTTATCTTTAGTTTTAGCGTGGTGGCAAAGGGAGTATTCCATCCCAAAAGAAAAATAAAACATAGATGAAAATAGTCACAGCAAACATAGCGACATGTTTCAAAATTATTTTGTAATGCTATAGTCAGTGCAATAATTTATATAACTGCAGCAACAATATTATGATGCAATAACAAACCACGCGTTTTCACAACCAAATTGTATTTATACCAAACAATAAATAGGTTTGTCACAATCATTTATACAATAAAACTCGAACTTATTCCAGAATATGATAAAATATTAACATAATAACATTCTTTTGAAACTAACTCTTTTAAGTTTCGAAAAGATTTGTTAAACGTTCCATATACATAAATACCTACATATTATTTTGTAAGCCACACTGTGCAATGTATATGACTCTTAACCCTGAAAGGTTACACTTATTTCTATAATGAAAAGACGATTTAAAAAGAGATGATATAAATAATTTGATACTGACAAATTTGCAAAATCGAACTGATTTAGTAAAATTCAATATGAATGAAAACGAGTCGAGTTGATTTGACAAACCAGGGTTAAAAATACAACAGACATTTTATTTTATAAAATTTCGAGAACATATAAAATTCTATAACATACACATTAGTTTTTATACTCGTAATTATTTGTTCTATTTCTATTAAATTTAAGCATGATATAAAACACTCGTTCTCAATCTAAAAGCGATTCAAATATTTAGGTGTACCAAAGATGGGTTCAATCAATTGATAAATAAGTAGCAAATATTTAGATTAAAGCGTCTTTATTTTTATATTTTCGTAAATAAAAAATATTATTTCTTGATTTTTTATAGATAATAACAATATACATATTTTTTTTTTTTTCATTATTTAGTTTATTTATAATGATATAATAGATTTTTGCTATTTATGTAAATATAGAGTATGTATATTTTGTTTCTTTTTTTTTCGCTTTATTACAAATTTATATAAATTTTTGGTTTTGTTTTTTTTTTTTTTTCTGCAAATATTTGTATATCAATTGTTACTTAAGCATAAATATTGTACATTATAAAGAATAACGAAAAACATAAAATTATTTTATGAAATACATAAATATTTGTAGTAAGTATTTTGCAAATATAAGATGCATCTTGATTAATATTTATGTATAGTATTATGATTTAATGTATTTTGCATAAATGTACGTATGTCTGAATATATTCATGTGAATATTTATTTTTCTTTGTATGTATATCTGTAACTGTTATGAGCAGATGATTATATAAATTGCATGAATGAATATTTCAATTGATAGATTTGGATATATCTATGTTTGTTTGTTTGTATGTATACGTATGAATATGTATATGAATATAAATTTTATTTTTTGTTTGTATGTATATTTAATGTAAATATGAATAATGCATTTTGATAATAAATATAAAAGTTAGATTGTTTGATATATAGATACTTAGTTTTATGTATGAATGTAAGTATGCATGTATGTATATAAGACAAATATGAATAGATATATATATATATATAGATATTGTATCTATGATGCGTTGAATAAATTATTACTTATGTTGTATGCTGATTTTATGTAGTAGGTATGTTAGTATGTATAATATTTGTTAATGTTGCAACATATTTTGTTCGGTGAGCTTTGCTTTAACAAATTAAATGTTTTCAAAAAAATTTGTTGTTTCTTTTTTCAATTTATTCAATGCAAATTTATTGGTTTTTAATATTATAATCATAATATTAATTGTATTCGTTATTTGTAAGATTTTTCTTTTAATAATGTAATAAAAATATAGTAGAAGTATATTCAAATTAAATAAAACTACATAAAATTTTCGAAATCAACATACATTAAGTTTTTATAAATTATAATTATTGTTAATACTTTATATTTTTATTTATTTTTGTTATAAATATTTATAACTCCTTGTGTTTTATTCATTATTTTTCCTTGTTCATTAGAGTGTCTAATATTTCTTTGGTATTTTTCAAATTTTTTGTCAATATGTGAGATTTTTTTTAATTTAAAATTTTAATTTGTCTATTTATAGTTTCAACATTTTTGTTTTGGGATTTTAAGTGTTTATGTTTTTAATATTTTTCTAATACTACTTTTGTTTTAATTAAGAATTTCTAATTAAAAAATTAAGATCAAAAAATTACATATGAGTTTTAAATATTTTACAAAATAATTTGTATAAATTGACTTTTTAGTTTTTTTATTTTTAAGAAAGTAAGTTATTATTATCCTTTTTTTTAATTTTTATCAGGATATTATGTATGTGTGTGTTATGTGTATGGCCAAAGGATTCTTATGAAAAAACTGATATAAAAATGGACGGTATGTTGATTGGATCATTTTTGCATTAGTGTCTTATTATTTCTTATTGTTTCATTATTTTAAGATTTTTTAATATTTTTTGTTTTATAAGTCTATCATTTGCAAAATATTGAAATTATATTTTAAATAAAAAAGAAAAAAAAATATAAAATATATAGATTCATTTTTTAAGATGACATAAAATATAGGAAACCGTTGACTTGTAAGACAAAAAGTGTTGTGATGGCTAAATCGTTACTGGGATCATTTAACAAAAAATACTGTATGGTAAAATTTATAATAATCTATGATTATTCATTTAAGAGTATTTTATTTTTTATTTTGTAAAGCATTTTAAGTTAGTTTTAGGGCATTTTCAATAATAAAAAAAATTCCTTAAAAATAAATAAAATTTGAAGTCTTTTTTTTTTCTTCTTTTTTTAATAAAAAACTTATCTTGAAATATTGACTATTTTATGTCTATAAGTTAATAACAAGGAATAAGATACGATTCATCTATGGAAACGATTTTAGATCCTATGAACGTAATTATATCAATATGAAAAAGTCATGTCTGCTTTAAATGGTTAATTGAAGGAATCAAAACAATTTGGTCTGAAAAACTTACTAAATTGTTTTCTACATTAAAAAGTTATTTGTTTTGCTTAAAGAAAAATCAGTTTTAAACGAAATAGTTCGCATTCTGATAAATAGTAAAATATAATAAAATATTATATTAAATACTTTCAATGGATATAATAAGAACAATTGAGCCTAAATCATGGTAGTGGAAGTTTTCTGATTTAACTTGCAAATAAAGATTTTTAAATGTTTAAAAATTTCCACAATCTCTATTTCTATACATCTGACTATAATTTTATATAGCAAAAGCTTGTAAAGTCAAAAAAATAAAAAAGAAATATCAAAATTGAGCTCAGTACGTTTTTAAATAGCTAAAATTAATATATTACTAAAAATTTTATGGAAAAAGTAAGAAGCTATTTTTTTGTTATAGGGTTGATTTTAGTTATGAATAATTAATTAAGTAGTTAGGTATTCATGCAATTTATACAAATTATTTCAATAAAAAGACAAAAGTAAAAACAATTTATTCTATAATTTATAATGAGTATTAACTACTACACTCGTAGAAATTACATATTTTGGCTTCAATACTCCTCGTATCAGATCAAACAAGCATATTTCATATTTATACTTATATGTATTAAATTATATTCATACATTTTATTTATTTCGATTTTATTCAGTTTGTTATTACAAATCATTTTATTCTTTAAAATTTTATTTAGTATTTTCTCCAAATTTTAATTTTTCAATTTATTATATTTTTTTCTTTGCTTAGATGATAACCATACACATTTCTGTTATCTTTCGATGGCTAGAATTGTGTTGATTTTGTTGAGTCTAATATTCACTTTCAATGTACAAATTTTATACAATTTAGAATTTTGTAAAAATTATATGTTTAACACTTACATTCGAGTAAATATGTATTTGTATATGTATATACCTACAACAACATATAAATTAAAAGATTCTTCATCATTTAATAATCTATCGTTCAAGTATTTAATCACTGGTCATTTTTTTACTTTTAATATTTTCTGTTCAAGTCCATACAAAGACTTAGACATCAAATACATTTTTGTTTTTGTTTGGCGGGTGCTTAAATTCAAACCCCCATTCAATATTTAGTTTAAGCATTTTCTTTATCTTAATTTATTTATGTATATTTCGGCTCGGCGGCAACAATGTTTAAGTCAAATTTAAATAAAATTTCAAAAATGCAGAGTAAAAAACCAAAAAGATATAGAAAAATTATCAATCAAGTGTATCGATATTGAATTGAAGCAATAATTGTTGTGTAGTACTGACTATTTAATCTTAATAAGCATTTAGATGAACTTTGTCGTCTAGTTTAATTTAAAGCAAATTTTTATTATAAAAAATATTTATGTATATATTTTCAATTTAAAACACAAATTGTTCTAAATGCATTTAGTTTTTCACAATTTCATAGATTTTTTTTTCTTTTTTTTTAGGTTGAAGAAAATTTGATTAAATAGTTTTTATTGCTTCTTAATTTGTGTTCATTTTTGGTTTTTCTGGATAAGATATATTTGGTTTTTTTGAAAAATTTGAATACTATTAATGGTTAAGAAATTTGTTTTGTTTTTATAAGTTCTTAATTTTCTCTACATTAGTTAATTAATCTTACTTAAAGTGTTTACGTGAAAGAAATTTTGTGTATGTGTAGGTGTTTTTTTTTTAATACTTAAATTTGGAGTAAAAGTTGGTAGATTTGTTGAAAATAAATAATTTTTATAAAACTTGAACCAAATCAGAGAAATAATTCTCATGCTATTGCACTCCCGGACATTGTTGTCGCCTGACGTTCACTCTGCATATCATGTGACCGCTCCTGTTCAGCTGATTCAGAACTATCAAAATAGACACATTATTTTTGTTTTGTGAGTGTGTGTTTTGGTGGCTCACGGCCTAGGCCAGTGGCTTTTATCAGTAATCACTACTTTATGCTTTATATTTTAATTTGTGTGTAGAGAGATAGATAGATAGAGAGAGATAGAGAGAGAGCACTTACTTGGATCTAACTGCTATTGGACTACCAGGCATATCGATAGGATTGGCATTATTGTTATTCGTGGCCGATGAACGACGGCTATTGCCAGATTTGTACGTAAATATTGAATCATTTTCTGTTTCGTTTTCAATTTGCTAAAGATATGTTTAATTTATAAATTTCTCATTTAAATCTTTCTCAAACAAATTATTTGGTTTACTTCAATTACCTGTCGTTTGTAAGACAAACGTTCACTGGATACGGAACCACAGGATGAACTTTCTGAAACTGCTTGGGTAACTGTTGGTACTGTAGGCGGACTACTGGGTCCCGGAAAACGTTTTGAACATACCTGAGATTGTATGTGTTCACAAATACGACGGAATCGTCTAATATTACCTAAAAAAGATTTTTTTGTTTTTTTTACTTTGTGCTGTGCTTAAATATTTTTATTAGTAATACGTTTAAACATACCCGATAATAGTGTAAATGTTAGAGCAAATAACATATCAGCAACATCGCCCTGTTTACAAATGGCACTTATATCAACCTGAAAAATATAAATTTAAGTATTAAAAAAATTACACTATAGCGTTTAATTAAAAAATTAAAATAACTAATTCTTTAATATTCCTCTTTACTAACTATTAATATACATATTTAAAGGTAATTTAAAATTTAAAAATATTATTTAGGAATTATATTAATTGAAAAGTTCTATGTAGATATAACTCTATAATTGAATTCACTCAATATTTATACATATATAAATTACCGTTGAATGTCCTTTAAGTCTCTGATTGTTACCAGAATTCGGATAAACTGATAAAGCAGGCCAACATATTTATTTTTCGGCTGCACGGAATCTATCAGTCGTAAAAAATCGTCTCAAATCAAAAATGTTTATTTCGCAAAGTTGAATATATACGGGCCATATTGTATTAAAACCGATTTATGGTATTTCATTAAGAAGAAAACGATTTCGGTAATTGCTATTGAAATGTTTTTGTAAATAACTTTATTGTTATTTTATTGTGAATAATTGTGAATAAAGTTAAAATTTATGCAACCCACATTTAAGTTAAAATTTTAAGTATTCGGACAATACAGGCCAAACGTTGGCTAGTCCATAGGGTCCCAAATTTTGGACACCTCGATTAAACATTGTAAAACATTTAAACTTTCTAATTCATTATATCTGAACCGATTTAAAATATTTGAATATACTTTTAATCTTCTAGTCGAGATCTGCGTGATACCTTATCCCTTTTAGTTTATGAGATTTCGGCTTTAGAAATTAAAGTTTTTACTTTTTGAAGTACCTTGATTAAGTTTTTTCATTATAGTCTATCCACATCTTTCCTGATTTTTCAATAATATTTTTTTCTTTAATTAACAAAAAAATCACAAAATTCATACACAGAGAATAAATACATATATTTAAAATTTTTTTTCATAAATATTATGAATCGAACATGACTTTTTTCATAAAAAAATTGCATAAAAAATAAAGTTTTGTTCATAGATATTATTAAATTGTTCATAATAAAAATGCTAGGAATTTTGCAAAGATTTTGTTAAATCTTTAATAATGATTATATTAAGTAAACTATTACATACACAATTACAATTAACCTGTAATTTGTAATTGGAATTTGAAATTCCAATTACAAATTAAATTCAAAACTAATACATTGTTTTAAAAGCTCACGATTGTATGACGTTAAAAATTCTCAAAATACTCAAAAATCCTTCTTTTTAACCGTAAGTACTTGTATTATTTTTTCTATTTATATAAAACCGTTCTTAAGAAACGTACAGCATTTATATTTTCCTGAAATATGATGCAAAATGTTGTAAAAGAAAACAAATTTTAAGAATTTGATTCCTGCGTGGACAAGGGTGTTTATAGTACACCTATGTAAATTGACTGAGAAACCACGTGCTGCAGAACCAGTGTTGCACTGTATATGAAGAGGCCGCCACACAGTTCTTAATCCCATAGACAAAAATCAAAATAAAAACATTTTTCAAATTGTGTTTTCCATTTTCTGAAGTATTTGTATAAGCTAGAGACTTCATTTTTGCAAAGGAGATTTGAAAATATTTTTCTGAATTTTTTATGGTGAAGAAATGAACAAAATCGGTCCAATAATAACCGATATATCGGGCACTTATGACTTTTTGTTGCCCTTTTAACCTACGGATTTTATTTTCATATAGATCACTCATAAATATTTTTCTAAAATTTTGGTTTTTTTTAAGTAACAATATCGGTCCATGAACAACCGAGTTATAGGCAAAAATCTGAAAAAATATTAAAAATATACACAGACAAACATATATAAAAATATTGCAATAACTTTCAGTGTTGTTATTTTTTGTATAAGCAGACAGTAGCTGTTGATTGTATATACCAACGCTTCCCAAAGGACATTCTTGGGAGGTCGCGAAGAGACTCTAAAAAGTTTTCTTAAACACACAATTTTTAATGTATTATTTAAAAGTTTAAATAAAAATTCCAATGAAAGTGTAAAACTTTTTAAAACTTTAAAGACATCTTTATAAAAAACATTCCAAATTAAAGATAAGAATAAAGATATATCTTTGCCATTTAAAATGATAAAATGAATAATCACTGAAAATTATTTTTGATATCTTAATAAACCATAATTTTATTAGATATCAAATATTTACAGTTTCTCCAAAAACCAATTTTTTACAAAAATTTTTTTAATTCCAAAAGGCCGAAAAACTATGGACATAATTTTTTTGAAATAAACTTCCCTGTCTCGATGATATAAAAGAATGAAGTCTATATCTTTTATAGAACCAAAACTAGGCCACTTTAAAATCTAATATTTCACGAAAAATTGCCCTTTTTACGTATTTTAGCACAAACACACTTTCCAACAATACGTGAACAATTATTTATTTAGTTATGATTTTTTAACATCCATAATAGTACAATGTTTTTGTAATTTTTTGCGGCATATTAAACTTTAAAGAAGCATAGTTTTGTTTCAATAAAAGATATTGGCTTCATTCTTGATATTGACTTGACAAAATTTTGGCAAGCGATGAAAAATTTTCTATGTCAGTGATAGCCTATTTTGAACCCCAATAGATCCGCTCCTGAAGGGTAGCTGGGTCTGCCTTCGAACTTGAAATGTTACACTTCTCTGATACGCCTGTATAAAATTTTATGTAAATCCAACCAGCCGTTTAGAAGTTACAGATTTATTTCCAAAAATTTCGAATCTACCCACTATGGAATGGTAAGACTTCATTACGGGCTATAAAAAGAAAATTTCCTTAAACGACTTTATAATTGAAAGACGGAAAAATCCTTCCAATATAAATATCGAAAAAATACCGGATTTATTTTAAAAAGAGTTAAAATTTAAGTAATGTGGTATATATAATTTTGAATTAACAGATTCCAAAGCACTTTAGTTGCAATATAGCAAAATTTATCCGCTTGTTGACTCCGGAGCCATAAAACTATTAAACCAATTTTCATCAACATTATGTGAAACTTTTTCTTCACTCTTTTGTGCATCGAAACAAAGAATCGATATTTTGTGGACGCAGAGAGTGATATTAGATATGCATTATCCAAAAAAGTCTCTTCATATTAAAGATCTTATGAATTTTACCTTTACATTTTATCCTTTATCTGATCTTTAAACTAGTCAGGATTGTAGTGGGTCGCGTTTCCATTGCAATATCATTTTTTATGTATGTTTGGACGTTTCTTAGTTGCAAATAGAAGTATTGCAAGGACTCAGTGCTGTTTTTTTTTTTTTTTTTTTTTTGGATTAGAATGTATCTACATACAAACTTATGTACATACGAGTATGTAAATTTACTAGTCATAATAAACTATCAGTATATATATATATATATATATATATATATATATATATATATATATATATATATATATATATTTATAGAAGTATATATATATATATATTTATAGAAGCAACTCTTGCCGCGATAGTTTAATTTTGTGTTTAAAATTTTTATAGTTTGGAAAAAATGTAGATTATTTTTGTAAGTATAAATATGAAAATATGAAAGCATACTTTAAGGAGTAAATTTTATTATTTGTTGGTAAGATGGTGAAGGTATAAAAGATTCGGCAAAACCGAATATAGCGCTCTAACTTGTTGGTTTTTATTTTATTTTTCAGAAGTAAAAATTATTTTAGATTTCTATTTTACGAATTTCAAATAATAAATATTGATAATTTTTCTTAAATAAAACTCAACTAGCAATTTTTCTTTTCTCATACCATAAAAGAAAAATCAGTCTATTCATAAAAAGAGTTTTAATTTTTTACAGCATAAAATACATATATATTGGTGAACTAAATTATCCAAAGTTTTTTTAAATTATGGCAAATTAGTTTCAAAAAAATTTTGTGGTAATTTTTTTACGCCCTATAATTAACAGTTCTTAATTTAAAAATTAAGGTAGAATAAAATTTAAATTTATTGTTGTGGGGATAAACTAGTTCCGATGTGCATTTTTCTAATTACTTAATCCATCTCATTAGTAACCCATTCCCAGATTTTAGGAAAGCTAAAAATGTATTTTACTTAAAAAAAAATATTTAAACTCAATGAGAATTAAACATGTGTTAAGTACAAAACATTAAACCTTTCACAAAACACAACAGCAAATCAATATTTTATTTTTCTTATATTACTTTTTTGAACTAAGTCGACTTTTTTCCGACTCTAAATGCGACCGTATGGTTTAAACAAAAAATAAAAACAAAAAACAACAAAAGTGTTGGTAAAGTTTTCTACACGTCGTTTGCAATTTTCTTTAGATTTTTTTTTAATTATTAATTCATTGTGGCCTAAGAACAAAATTAATTCTATTACAGTAAGTTATTCTGTTCAGAATTAACTTTAAAAACTTTAACTTTTTTACGCTATAAGTAACATAAAGTGGTAAGTAGAGAATTCGAAAAATTTCAGTCAGAAATAGGTTTTCAAGAACTATCTGAGGATTTATTGAAACTAAAATTATAATATAAAAAACAATATCCGTAAAAGGAAAGATATCAAGGACAGATAGTTGATGTTTTGAGAGGTAGATATTCCCTTACTCCTATTAAATCAAATATGGCTTGACCAATGAAAAATATATTTCCAATGGTTGTGGAAAATTTTGATACACTTTTGACCAGTATTTTAGAAAAAAATAGGTTTTCTGATTTTAGGATATATGAAAGATAGGCTTGTTTTTGCACTGATTTTTGTATATATTCATTGTGGGCAATGTTGCCAAGAGCTGAGAAAAAAGTGGCTAAATTCAACTTAAAAAAAGTCAAAAAAGGCTAAATAATCTGCCAATTTAAAAACTTAAAAATTTATTTTTTCTCGTTCTCATTAGTTTTTTATATTTTTTTAAAGATATTCTAATAAATTTATAAACAAAACATAGAAAAGCTGTCAGTAAAATGACACAAATGAAAAATCGCCCAAAATGTTTTAATACAAATTCTGGTTATATTTCATAAGAAGTGATTTTTCGACATTTTTAAAACATAATTATTTTTTGATTAAGTATTTTTAAGTTCTTGGATGATTTATCGCTTTTATAAGAATTTGCTAAAATTATCTTTATAAATAGTTTCCATGGTTAATGAAGCAAATAAACAGGTAATTATAGTAATCGATGAAATTAGTTAATAGTATTTTTGTATATTAGTTGTTCTTGATTTGGATAATGAAGCGACGCAGGTGAATTTTTTTTTTGTTAAATAAAAAAAAAACGTAGATGTTTTGTGCAAATAAATACACAAAAAACGCTTAAATGAATGATTCTGTAAAAATAAAATTAGTAGTAGATAATAAGAAATTATTTTCTTCGTTGTTGAAATAGTAATATTTTAACCTTTTTAAGCAATTTTAAAATTTAAAAAAAAGCTAGAAAAAAGACAAGAACCAAAAACGAGAATTTTGAGGCTAAAAGCAAAATAAAAAAGCCAGATTTAGCTCTAAAAAGACTAAACTGGCAACACTGACTTTGGGTACAAGGTAATATGTGTACCAAACTTCAATTTTATACACCTCCTTCTATTTTTATAAAATTCACACCAGTATTTTAGCTGATAATGCTTTTCCGAATTTCAGGATATATGGTGGTAGATGTGTTACAGTTCCGATTCAAATACAAATTGACAGACTTATAAATAAGCTGAGTTTAACAGAAATCAAAATAAATCTGTTTCAAAATTTCAGGATATATTGGAGAGAGGCGTGTCCTTACTCTGATTAAAAAATAAATCAGTAAACTTAATTAAACTTAAATAATCTATTTCTAAATACTACAACAAATTTTGGTCAAGTTTTAATTAGTATATTAGAAGAAATTTGTTTTTTTAATTTCAGGATATATGTTAGGTAGACATGTCCTTGCACCGATTTTTTCAAGAAGCACAGTGTGCCATAAGGAAAGAAAGAAATAAATAAGTTAAACAAAGTTGCAATTAAAAAGAAACCCGATTTAAAAAGGGTAAAAAACTCCTTTAAATTATTTAAAAATCTTATTTCTGATCTAATTTTCATAGGTACAAATTACGAAGTAAGTATTAAAAGTCATAATATTTGTATTTCATCACTTATGAATTTATTAATAGAAATTATTGTAAAAATATTATTTTCTAGTTTGTAAACTTTAACATTTGTGTTTACATCTCAGAAACTGGTTCTTAGTCCACTCGAACATTTTTAAGTACTTAGAATGACAATGTGGAAAGAAATATACATAGGGTAAGTATAGCGGTGAATGACAAATCGATATTGCACCTCGGTAAAGGATATTCAAATTTATCTAAACTTTTGAAAAAAATTTGTTGCAAAATTTGTTTAATTGATGTTTTCTAAGAAAAAAAATATTGTATTTGCCTGTAGTCGGCATGCATTTCCTAATATTCGGCATGGAAATTTTTTATTAACGAAATAAAAAAATACTGCACTGAAAATCGATCTTTTATGCCTGTTTTCATTGTTTAAAATTAGTGTTGCCGGCATGTTGAGCGTATCAAAACTAATGCGAAAAAAATACTTCTTAGAGGGTCTATATAAACTGTTTGTTTTACGACGCGCAACAATGAACTAAATACAGAAAAACATTAAAAGCTTTTCAAAATTACTCTTCAGTTCTCTACCAGAGATAGAAAACTGTGAGTCAAGTACATATTTGCCAAAGCAGAGTTTTAACATTTGTATTGAAATATATCTCATAAAATGCCTAGTTGTTGAGATATTATGGAAAAACAAAATTAAAAATTTCCCTCTAGTGATTTCGGTTCACAAGTGGATTTTTTTTTTAATATTTTAAGATTTTTTCATATTTTACTCATAAAAGTAGAAAAGTATGAAATTTCGTTACCTTTTTGCAGGTAAATATTGAAAATATGATGTATTGAAAAGTTCTCTAAAAAACCAAAATTCTTAATGTTTTTTAAAACAACTCAAAAAGAATAATTTTTTGAAACCAATCTTAAAAAAAAAAATTACATGACTCGTGATTTTTAATCGCTGATAAGAAAATTAAAAGAACTTTTAATATTTTTTGGAATATTTTACTAGTGGGCAGCATTCAAGTTTTTTTCTTTTCTACGACACACTGTATAATATTAAAATTTAAATAAAATGCAGACAATTTGCATTGATATAACTATTAAGACAAAACTTTACATATTCCAAAATAACATCCTATTTCGTGACCTGCTGAACTATTAGATTTATTAAAATAAGAATAAAAAACTGATGCCGATTTTAGGATTGAAGGGAAGAATCGAAATGTTTGAAGTAGTCAGTTCACGCTGACTACAAAATGCCAGAAAAGTACTCATCTTAGTATAATATAATCATTACAACTATATAGAAGAATATATCTTATGTTAATATTTAATAATCACTATTCTACTGGTATATGACGAACTTAGGGAAAATTACCCTAATTAGAAAATATTTTTCTTTTTTAAAATTTCTTAAGTTACAAGTTTTGATAAATTATGTTGCTGATATGAAAATAATTCTCATATCTGTTGTACATGGTCTTTTTAAGAAAATTATAGTTGCCACATTTTTAAAATCCAGAGAAAGCCAAATATAACTTTACTGAGTTTTATATACTAAAGAGATCCATCTTTTTTCTGATTATTATTTTGTCCAGATAACTTTAGTTGTTTAATTTTGAAAAGCTAAATGTGTTAAATTTCAAAAAATTTACTTGTTCTTGAGTCTTAAATAAAAATTCAAAAATTAAGAATAAAGATAAAGTATTATTTCTACGTACTTCTAAGTTCGATAGTTCAAAATATTTGAAAAGTTTTTTTTCTTAACTTTTATTTATTACGTATAGTAAGTTGAGAATATTCCTAGTTAAGAATAAGAAACAAGTGCCACAAAAGAATATATACAATCCGAATATTTGCACCAAATTCATATTTCCAATTTCATTAATTAAAAATTAATTGGAAACAAATATAAACTACTTATTTTTTGCCTGAATAACTAGTTATTTTTGTTCGAGTTGTCCATAAATTCATGTAGTTATTTTTATATTCTAAGGATGCTCAAAAATATGTACCTAAATAAAAAAAAAAAAACAAAAAAAGTTGCCGTCAATGAGATTTGAACTTGGACACAAATAAACCATTCGTTTTTAATAATTGACGTCTTACTCAGTACACCATCTCTTAGTGACAAAAACTTTTTTGTATAAAATATCTTTTTAGACATTTTGTTAATGAAAACTAATAGCATCAGAATGGGGTTGAACCAAAAGCCCTCTGGTTGCTAAGCCTGTGCTCTAGGCAAATGACACACGTGATTGCAACATTACTGTGCTATTGTACTATAGAGTAGGCAAATAATAATGACGCCTCATTACCAAGGAAGTACTTTAATAAGTATTCACCAATTGCGTTTTACTATTATTTGTGTCTAATTTAAGGAAGCAAGGTTATTTATTTAAAATGTTCCACTAAATTTCTCATCAATGTTTATCCCTTAATACAGAATTAACGTTTCCCAATGGGGCCAAATGCAAAATTTTTTGTAATAAATATGTATCTCTTAAACTGCTGGTCTGATCGAATTGAAATGTATGGAAGTGTATTAGAGGAAGAAATAAGTTTAGAAAAGTCATCCTGTAGTTACCCAGTGCTAACATGAGATAAGCTACAAGGTGACAGATTTGACTACTTCGAGTATGTAAAAATTCTACAAACAAAACCCAATTTCAAAGATTTTTATATTTCTGTAAAGTGCTTTACAAGATAAAAAAGAAAACATGCTTGTTCACCTAAGTTATCTCTTACAGTTAAAATGATATTTGTGCTTGAATTTTGATTTGTTTAACTCGACTTTATTTCGTTTTTCGGGAATAAGTACTGAGGTAAAATTCCGAAATAATATGCTGTAAAAAATTCTTGATTGTCCCAACTTGTCCAGACGTGAAAAATGTTTCAAGTCAACACACTGTAATTGGTATGAAAAATGGCTATTTTTTTACAAAAATGTAGTACTATTATTTAAATTTTTCTCAAACTTTTTTCAATAAAAAAACTTTTAAAAGAAAGGCTTCATAAATGGTTAATAAAGAAATTTTAAATTGATTTAGATTTGCACTCTTCCTAAATTGGTCGAAAATGGTGAATTTTAGAAAAGAGTTTAATTTTTATCGATTATCGATTAATAATTTGTTGACGATATTTTATTATAAAATAGATTTAAATCGATTTGACACTAAATTACTTCCCGCCCGGCTAAAAACCAATGCTGCGCTGATGCAAAAATGTTAGTAATATATCAATAGCTTATAAACTACTGTTGGGATCGAATTGAAATGTACGGAGAGGTTGTAGAGATAAGGTGTTAAATGTATGAAAAAGTTAAAAAAATCGTAACTTCTACAAATTAAGACCGATTTGAAATATGTTTATATTTCTGTAAAGTGCTTGGAGAGGTAAAGAAAAAACTATGCTTACTAATTTAGGAAATCTTTTACAGTTAAAAGGATATTTACCATTGAATTTTTAATTTTTGCCTCGACTTTATTTCGTTTTTTGGGAATAAGTCCCTTGGTATAAAAATTAAAAACTTTTTAAAAATATTCTTAAATTTCAAATATATTCCGATATAATATGCTAAAAAAAATTTGTAGATTATGGCCATTCGTCCAACTATGAAAAATTTTCAAAATCAAAAATTTTAAATTTGTATGAAAATTACTATTTTCTTTTTTTTACAAAAATATAGTACAATTCTTTCACTTTTTTCACAAAGTCTTGTTAATAAAAATAATTTTTTTCTTTATATACATATTTCAAAAGACATGGCTTAAAATAATTGAAAAAAAAATTTAAATTGTCGAAAATGGTGAATTTTTGAATAGAAAAAATGATTATCGATTACAAAAAAAAATTACAAAGATTTTTTAAATTTATTAATACTGTTTAATTATAAAATATATTTAGATCAGATATTAGTATTATATCTTTACTATTATTTCTTATGTATTTTATAAAATAAATATCAATCTTAATTTTTGGCAATTTTTCAAAAATAAATAATATTTTTATAAAAATAAAAC
This sequence comes from Protocalliphora azurea, assembly GCA_932274085.1. Lineage (NCBI taxonomy): Eukaryota > Metazoa > Arthropoda > Insecta > Diptera > Calliphoridae > Protocalliphora > Protocalliphora azurea. The sequence goes on from OW026522.1 coordinate 44,872,446, forward strand.
AAAAAAATATTTCTTTAGCAAAACTCCGACTGTTTTCAAAAAACTTATGAAATATATAAAAAAAATATATATAAAAATATACTTATTTACAAATTCCTTTACAGAAATATTTAAAATCGGTCTTAATTTGTGTAAGTTACGATTTTTTTAAACTTTTTCATATTCGAGTTGGTCAACTTTGACATCCTGTAATTTATCTTCTATTATTACATGGCGAATACAATATAATTTTTCCTCCTCTACAACTTTTTTTTGTGATCGGCCCCACTGTGGCATTGTTTAACTTTGTTTATTTTGTTCTAAGTTTATTATATTGTTAATCATTTTCTATACAAACAAGTTGTGTGAAAATTTCTAGAATGAAATAAATTGCCTTCATATTTTAATTTAATGCAATGGTATCATGTGGCGCTTTAATAAATTTATACTTTAATCTATTTTCATTAACATCTTTCAAGATTCTTCTCTCTTAAAATAACTTAAAACGTCTTAGGCAAAATGTTTAAATATCTACAAATAACAAGACCTTTAAGCCATTTATATGTGTAGTTCAGAGAAGCATTGAATGAAGGGGGTAAATAAAGTGTAATTTAGATTAAAAAAAAAAAAAAAAACTAAGGCACCAGCCAACACCTTGTGGTTATTACTAAATATAATTTACTTATTTATCGATTGACCTTCTTTTCATTCATTGAATTACTTTTATTCAAGTTTGTTGTGGGTTGCCGTTTTTACATTCAAATTTATGTTATAAGATTTTATTTCATCTATAAGTCTTTAAACTTTTTTTATATTTTAGTACTCGTAATGAAATAAATTGCTTTCGATTAATGTCGAAAATTCCTAATTATTATTTATATTACCTGAAATTTAACATGTCGCTGAAACATGACTGGTCCATTGCCATTTCGTTTATATTCTACGCGAAATGATGTTGGAGAAACCACACTATGCGATAATTCCGCCATCTAGAAGATAAATTGAAATTTTATAAACAAAACACTGTTCTTTTTTTCCAAAAAATGCATCGATATATCCTACCGACAAAAATGCATGAATTAAATGAGCCTTAACAGTGGCAATGGGTTTTCCCTTAACTAAAATTGTAAAGGTTTCGTCTTTCTCTGTAGTGATTAAATTACCAAACCAAGAACGTTTGGTCAATTCTGGTGATGATTCAGGTGTTAAATGAACCTCATCGGCAGAAACTGCGTTAGAAAACAAAATGTTAAAGGAATAAAATTAAATAATTTTGTATTATTACCCTGAAGTTTTCTTCGATGAAATCGTGGACTACCTAAGAAACTATTCTTAATATTAGTAAGTCTGGTCTTCCATAATTGTCCACCGGGAGCATTGCATGGTGAACCCGTAATGGCAGCAGTGCTATTATTCATCAATGGTGATGTTGTAGGATTCATAACTGAAAATTTAATATAATATTTTAATGTAGGGTCGCTAATATTTTAAAGTAATAGTAAGTTTACCATTATTAGCTTCCGGATCATGAAACATACTTATGGCGATTGTTGGTCCAGAATTAGCTCTTTGATGAACTGTTGCTGAATTTCCACCGGGGCTACCGGGAACACAACTAGTTTGTACTGTAGATGATCGTTCGTTGCGTGATTCTCTTCGTTCTCGCAGCTCACGAGACACAACCTCATTACTGCTACTTCCGCTACTGTGGCCATCAACACCAGCCTGAGACGAATGTGATGAGGTCCGACTGCTAGGAGTATGATGTACCGATGATGATCGTTCTCTGTCGCCATACGTTGAATGACGCGATGAATGACCTGATGTCGAGGCCGGTGACGAAGGTCTGGACAAAACATTGGCCTGTTGTTGAGCCGAACTAATCGGGGAATTGCACCGTGTTGGACTATGATATGAAGAAGAACGCATCGAAGAAACCGATGTAGGAGAACGTCTTTGGTGATTACGTGTACTACTATAGGATCGGAAGCTGTTAATGTGAATTTGATTTTGGATTTTGTAGGTGTTTCGTTGTGTTTAAAGCAGATGATACAGGCATTAACATTACAACAACAGATGTTTGCAATATTTATTAAGATGATGGCGTGATTTTGTGTTTGTGTTTCATATAACATACAACAGACAATTTACAACGAATATGTTCAAGTAGCAATGATTGATTTTTAATTTTGTTTCATGAAAGTATAAAGATATTTATGTGTTAAAGACAAATTATTATTATTATTTCTTTTTTTAGTTTTTATGCACGAGTATTTATGATAGTGTAAATGATAATTAAATGTTAAATATTTACATAAATTTGGCGTGAATTATTTGTTTTTATTAGAAATTTATGCAATTGGCAATGTCGACACTGATATATTAATCATGATATGAAACATAATCTTGTATTAATGAATAGCAATGAATAATGTCTTAGTCATAAATTTATTTGTGTTTCAAATTCCATAGAAATTGTTTGAGTATAAAAATAGCCAATAGTAAAAATAATTTGCCAAAGAAGAACTTATAGAAAATTAAAATGTAGGAACTTGAATCAGTCATTCTCTCTTCAAACTAAAAGTTACGCTAATACATACATTTATACACAAATTTAAATAAAAATCTCCTTATAAGATAAAAATATTTATAAAGTTAAGCAAATAAGTAATCGCTTGTTTGAGAATTTAGCAAATGAATGCCAAATTTAGTTTTCAATAAATTTATGAAAATGTAAAATAACTGAATTCTATATAACACCAGCACTAACACTACATTGAAATCTAAATAATATTTTTCACATTTACATTAGAAAAAGTTTAAATTTAAACTCACTTGAAAGCTTGTCTTCTTGGCGTTAACGGAGATCCTTCAGATATTTGTCCATAACTGGTAGAGTTTGTACCGTTAATACGACATGTATCCAAACGTTTTCTAGGTGGATCTGCAACCTCAAGTTCACTGCGAGATTTTTGAGCGATTTCTTCATCATCTTCTAAAGCTGGACGTCTACGTTTACGATCCAATAACAAAAAATATATAACTTTTTCGGTATTGTGTCTAAAATAGAAAACAATAATATCAAATTAATTAAAAATAATTAATTAATTGTTTATATTTACTTACGTTGAACTTAATAGTTCTTGTATTAGTTTATCTTTTTCCTTAAAACAACCCAAGGAACAAATGGCATTTAAAACATCAGGATCCACAGCTGAGGCAGAAGGTATAACATGCGTCTGAACAACTTCCATCATGGGTAATTCTAATTCCAACTCACCCTTGCCACCAGCTGTAACCCATGGATGACGATTTATTTCAGCCAACTACAAAAAAAAGAAAGTAAAAATAAAAATAAAAATAAAATATTGAACCTAAAGGAAACACACACTTTACACTGATATATTTTTATATTACTGGTTATGAATAACTGATTGTAAAACTTATTTAATAGTATTAACTCATCAGTCATTTATTGTTTACACTTTTCTTTATATTGATAGTGATGATGATGCTCATACTTTCGATATGTGGTTTAAAAACACAAGACGAAATAAAATATAGATTTGTTTATTCTTTCAAATATGGGTGATTTATGTTTCCATTTATATATGTATGTGTGTACCCTATAGACAAATTTGTCATAATGTCAAAGAATTGAGTTATTTATATCATAATCATAAAGATTTATCATAACAAAGAAGCATTTTAAATTTATAAATTTATCTATATACGATTATAATAAATATCATTGAAATAATTTATGCCTTCAATGAACTACTAACATAAAATCAATATACGAGTGCATCTTCTATAGCAAATTATCCTTAAGCACATATTTCTTATACAATTCAAGGCTGATAAAAGTTGAATTCTGTGTTTTGAAAGAATTACAACCTAAAAATAAACTAAAATGGAAGAAACTTGTTTTGAATGACTCACCGTCAGTCGTCGTTCTGGATTTACTTCTATCATACCACGCAGCAAACTTTGACAATCGGGTGGCACAAAATGTGGTATGTGGAACACACCCCTCTTTACTTTTTCCAATAGTTGTCGTAAATTGTCATCATCGAATGGCAAAGCGCCGACTAAAAGTGCGTAAAGGATGACACCGCAAGACCAAACATCCGCTTTACGTCCATCGTATTTTTCACCCTTAAAGAATCAAACAAACAAAATACAGAGACAATACTGTAAAAAATAACCACTAGAAACATAATAATAATAATAATAATAATAATAACTATTTTGTACAATTGTTTCTGTAGTGAGTTGAGGTTATATTTTGTATGTTTAATAGACACGTATATAATGTACACTAGACTACTCTAAAAAAATCGACTGTAACTCCCCCCAGGATTGTTCTTTTTTAGATAAAAGTATAGAACGATCGGATATCTCGCATCGACCCTGGAAAATTTTTACTTTTTAATTTTTTTTTTTTTTTATTTGCTATTATCAACTCTTTTTTGCAATTTAATGTAAAGGGATCGAAATCTAGATATAAATATCTATCAAACAATATAAATAAAGCTTAAAATAGAAAATATTAGAGTTATTATAAATTCCCAAAACCATGTTTTCGAACACTTGTGTAAGCAACGTTTAGTCAAATTTTTAATTTATCTAGAAATGTTGAAAGAAAGTGATATTTTAAGTCAAATTTGAAACATAATTAAAAAAAAAAAAAAGTTTTGAATCCTACAGAACAATATATTACCCTCTTCATGCTTTATATAAAACATCGATTTTTATTATGGCTGTTAAAGAAAGTTAAAATTAGGAATAATCAGGTCAATATCTTTTATAAATTCGCCTAGTATACAAATTAACGAAAGTTATAATATTATAAGATAATATTGATTGAAGAAAAAATTTCAGAATTTTTTAATAAATTTGAACAATGGTAACCCTAAAGACAAATTTCAAATTTTGGAATATTTAAGACTTATAAAGAGAATATAACTAAAAACTATTTATTTTTAGTTAGATTTTAATGTAATTTTACAAAAATATAACTAAAAGTAAATAGATGATATCAACACCCAAAAATATAAATTTAAACCTCAACTGAACTTGGGGTCAACATTTTTCGGAACACCCTCCTTTCTTGTTTATATGCAAAGAAAGTTTTATTAATATTATTATAGACAAAGAAATAATCTTAAGGTATATTTTGTTTAAAAATTTAAAATATTCCAAAATTTTACTTTTGACCTTCATGATTTAAGATTTAGCATTGTTCAAATACATTAAAAATTTCGGAATAAATTTATACATTATTATATATTATTTTATAATGTTATAATTTTCGTTAATCTGAATACTAGTACAAAAAAAATATATATATATTTACTCTACAACACAAATTTCGCCAAAAAAAAAGATGTTTTGGCTGAAATCCTCAAAATTCAAATTTAAGTTACGGCGATTTTATAAAAGATAACTACCTAATTCGTTCCTAATTAAATTAACTCTTGTGCAATTTGTTTAACAAAATTTTAAAAAATTTGAAATTAATGTTTTGAAACAGCCGTAATAAGAATTAAAGTCTTTAAATAAAGCATTATTCTGCAGGAGTCAAAGCTTATTTTTAGTAATTATGGTTCAAATTTGACTAAAAATAGCATTTTATTTAAAAATTTCTAAAAAAATAAAATGCAAATTTATCCAAGTATACGAAAACACGTTAATGGTTGGGGGGACTTCTAACAACTTTAATATTTTGTAACCGATTTTTACAATTATGTCTTGATTAATAGATAATTATGTCTAGATTACGATTTCTTTACACTGAACTGCAAAAAAGAGTTGAAAGTAGCAGTATTCTTTAAAATACTGTGAAAGAGTCAAAATTTTCCCATATAAATGCACCCTACAAATTTTAGGGTCAATGCGCCACGTGTTCGCGACATCCGATCACTCTAATATTTTGCACACTATGTCATTCATAAAAGTGAATAACACTAGGGGGAGTTACAGTCGAAATTCGAATTGTTTATTGATAATAGTAATTTGCCACTGTCAAAGTTGTGGTTGCTTTCATACCCTTATAACCTCTGGACAGGCATAATGCGGTGATCCGCATGATGTTTCCAACATTGAACCAGCTGGTTGTAAAGAAGCCATACCAAAATCTGCTATTTTTATGTTATTTTTTTCATCTAGTAACAAATTTTCTGGTTTTAAATCTCGATGACTGTTAAAGATATTATTATTAATTAAGGTAAATTAGAATGTATAAACAAGTAAACTCACCATATTGAATGTGAATGACAAAAGTCTAAAGCTGAGATTATTTGACGGAAAAATTTACGTGCTTCTTTGGGTGTTAAGCGTCCTTTTTTCACCAAATAATCAAAAAGTTCGCCACCCGATACATGCTCAAGTATTAGATATAAATATTTTTTATTCTCATAAACATCACTTAGACCGAGAACATGGGGATGATCAATTAGTTTCATAATAGCTATTTCACGTTCAACCTAAAAGACATAATAAAACTTGTAAGAAAGATATAGTCGGTCAAGCCCGACCATATGATACCCCACACCAATGTGTATGTCTATCAAAATCGTGAAATTTGGCACAAAGATTGATACTTATACCAAACTTTCTTACACCGAATTTCACTATATTTAAGGCATTTATGATTATTACGGATCGACGGACATCGTTAGATCGACTCAAAAAGTGATTCTGAGTCGATTGGTATACTCTAAGGATATTAGGGTTTTTTCTGTGCTTTACAAACATCAGCACAAACGCATAATACCCCAACTACCTATGGTGGTGTGGAGTATACAAATATGATAAATATTAATTGAATTTTAAATCTACCTGAAGTAAAATGTTTAATATTAAATAATACCATATTATGAATATACAAATCAAGAGCTTAATTAAGAAAATAATATTTATCAGGTGGTATTTATTTTAGGGAAAGTAAATGGGACGGTATTTTGCAAGTTATTAAATTGTGAATTTAATAATTTAAAATCCTAGGATCATTAGGGTTTTCCGGGATTAATATTTCATATTAAAACGCAGTCTAAATATGCAAAAATAATATATTTTTTATGCTGCCATATTAATGGCGTAAACTGCACATGAATATGAAACATCCATATCATCAGAAAAATGCTCGAACCAGTACCGGATTTCTTCTTATAACTGACAGTGAATTTATCGCCAGTCCTCCTTAGATACAACCCCAATATTAATTGTTCTCCCAAGTTTGTCATAGGTATCAAGCAATCGGTCACCTATTTCGGCTTTTTGTTTCTTTGAAAATTGTTTTTATAAACCGGTTAAATTAAAATTTTCAATTTCGTTTAACCGGTTTATCAGGTTTTTATGGGTTGGTTAACCGGTTTTAAAAATTTGCTAAAAATATTACTAAATTTCATCCCTTTGATACTTTGTTTTTCGAATTTAAAATAAAAAAATAGCGACAGATGTTTGAGTTTACAAGCAATCAAATGATATGGTTATATGTTTGGAATCCAATAAACTGTTAATTACTTGAAAATAAGTGCACAAAATGCACTTGTAAACAACTAATATTTCTTCGAAAGAAGTAAAAATGCCTTTTAAGCTGGAAAATGTTAATTATTTTTCACAATTTAAAAGAAGTTTTATTAATTATATATTTTTATAATAGTTATATAAATATTTGTTTAAGAGAAAAATTTCAAAAGCGATGAATAAAAATCATAAAAAGAACATTCTCCAGATTTGAAATTTTTTATCTGTTGAGATGTTTTAGAATTTCGATAATTTGATTGTATTTTTAAATCAAAAAATTTTAATAAAATTAATTTTTTCAAAAAATTTTATGGAAAGTTTTGAAAAATGTGAAATAAAAAAAGTTGTTTTTATAAATTATGTTAAAAATTAATAGAAAGACTGAAAAAACAGTATTATAAACTTTCGATGTAATTAAACGCATTTTATAAAGAACGATTTTCATTGTTGTGCCGGCCTTTAACCTGTAAGTGCACTTTTTTTATTTTTTTAACCAAAAATTATTAGTATTAAGAATATAATTACAATATTTATTTAAATGCAGATTAGCCGGTTTTTTAGCAGACGGTTAACCCAAAACCTGATTTTTTGAATAGTTAGTTTTTATAAACATTATTTCAAAATGACATATAGGATTTTGTCAAAAAATTTTAGTTATCAATTATTATTTTAGTACTATGCTCCACTACTTCACACCATGTAAACTGACTTTCAACATTTTGAACAGTATCAAAATTTTCTAATATATGCTGATGATATCTAAGACCACAATGTGTAGTTAATACGACCGTTTGTACTCTAAGTTCGCTCTTATCGAGCAATAGCAACTTCATGAATCTTCCCCGAGCCTTTCTTAGTCCAGAAATATTTTTTCCATAGTTAAGCCAACTAATCTTTCCCTGGATTAACCCGCAGGGAATCTTATCAAGAAAGATCACAAGACATTTCATTTCTTAGGCTCTATAATACTCATATTTTTATTAATAGTTAGCCATTTTTCCCTGCACCAGATGCATACGTAAACTCTAGTTGCCCTACTGGTCTTTGATGGACCAAACATATAAGACTTAATAAATCTGGATGTCAGTTCCTCCCTCGACCAGTTCTTTACAATGCCTTAATAAAACATTATGACGTTCTGCTCTCTGAATTTCAATAAACACCTATAAGACAATTTGCTTAGCATCCAGAGCTTTTTTTATCAATGTGGTTACGGATAACGGAAATTTCATGCATATTCGATACATATGTTGAATTGAAAGGAAATTTTTACTAAATATGTGCTGTTTAGTAGTGTTTATAATGAATATTATTCAATTTTAGTTTTTCAGTATCTTGAGGAAATTTGTATTTCGAATATCTAGTATTAGAGTTTTGATTTGAAGAAAACTCTTGAAACAAAGCTTAAACTTATAATTTCTACTTTTACAATAGTAGTAACTTAAATTTCCAAATTAACGGTTATTAAATTTGACACATAAATATGTAAGTATAGAATATAAAACCATGCTCTTAAAAGCGTATGTATTTATTAAATTTGCTAAACATATGTAATGTTTATATATATATATATATATATATATATATATATATATATATATGTAAAATTTCTATGTGTCAATTGATATCTTTAATTCTTTTAAAGTAACCAAAACTAATTACAAAGTCAATTAATATTGAAATAAAAATAGAGTAAAAAATCTATCGAAAGTAATATAAACTGAAAGTAAATTAAATCCTTTTAAGGGAAAGTGAAACATATAACAACAATAAAAAGGAAAACAGTTTGAAGATGTGGGGTGAGATTTGATTTGACATTTCTCGTATACTTAATAGAGAACAAGGTAAACTACTTACAAATGAATTGCGTGATAAAAAAAAAAACATGGAAACATTTAAATCTCAAGTTTAGTTTCTCACGCAATAAGGATAAAGAAATTTGAAAATGTTACAAGTACAGGAATTCGATTGAGAACAATATGGCGACATGTTGTTACTGTTACTAAGAGCAATTGATTAGGACACATGTTTTAACAGGAGTTTTCAAATCAACAAATAAGGTTTTCTCACTTAAATATTTAACCTACCTTCATTAACACAGATTCACTTAATTTTTCACGATTTATTATTTTAATGGCCACCTTCTTCCCAGTTACACAATGTACTCCCAATTTGACCAGACCTGTTAAAAGAAGAAAACATTGAAAGATGATATAATGAAATTATTATGAATATATGCATTTTCCTAAATATATTATTTTTTATAACATTCCTTAATTAATATGTATGCAGTAAATTGCCTTGATTTGTATGGAGACAAAAAATTTTGAAATGTACCCTGCTGAAATTAAATATTGATATGTTTTAAACTAATCCACAAAATATTTCGATTTAATTATTTCGTTCACTTGAGCTGGATCATTTTAAAAATACCATTTGAAAGTGGTCCAGGAATCATATAAGAGCAGACCAGTTTTCACTTCTAGAAAGGTGAATTTGATTCACATTTAATACCTTCAAGCGCCTTATTTTGAGGGCTTAAATATCTTCAACGGTTTATCTGTATGTATTATTTACCTATAAATGTTTATTTATTTGAAATTTGTTTAGCAGTTTGAAAAGGTTTTGAAACAGCCTTAAAACATATCATGAGCCTACGTTCATAAAATTGAATTTTTGATGCCATTATATTCCTTATAGTAAGACTCATCTATGATATAAACTTAAAATAAAAATTTTGAGTTTTTCCAATCTTATCAATGTTTTTGTATTCCTCTGTTTATATCGCATATAAATTTGCACAAAATCTAGTTTAAATGAGATTTCAAGTAAAATCTACATAATTTTAATCCATTTTAATTAGATTTTCCATATAAATCAAAATCTAGTTTCTAATGAGATTTTACCAAAATCTAATGAAATTTAAATGGATTTCTTTTGCTCTCCTGAAAAGTTGTGTCTTTCGAGATAGAAGTTTTTGAATATAGTCCTTTGATATAATGTCCTGCAAATATAAAATTTTATTTTTGAGCATTTATGAAAGTTATTTAAACCATGATGATCGAATTTATCAAACATTTTTATAACAATGCACGTCGGAGTAAAATACGTCAAAAGTAGCGGTTAATTGAATTTTGAAAATTAACTTTTCGTTATAAAATTGGGTACCAAACAAAAATAGACAAAATTATGTATATATGGCAATAAAAATCACTTGTCTTAAGGTATGTTCAGACTAGTTAAATATTTGATCAAAATGACATAACCACTATATAAAATAATGGGAAACAATTTTTTTAGTTATCATTAATCATAAATTTACAAAAATTTGTTTGACGCTGTTTTACAAAATATTTTCAAGATCAAACAACGGCAAACAATATTTTTATAAAACTAGTGATCATGCAGTTTTGATAAAATATTTGCCAAATGTGAACATAGTTTAAGGGTAGGTTCACGCAAGGCAATTTCACTTAAGAAATTCTGATTTCATATGAGAGAGCGAGAGGGAATATGAAAGTGTATAGACTTGCCTGTACTTCGAAATTCTTTTTGTTTTCACTTTCGTACTTCAAAACAAAAACAAACAAACAAACAAGAATTGCTGAAGCAAAATTTTGTGTGTGAATGAAGATGTAAGTTTAAAAGAAAAAAAGAAATAATTTCGGTATAAAAAATTGTTGTGTGCGAATCTAGTTTTTTTTTTTTGGACTTAGCTATCGAAGTCAAATTTTTTATAATTAAAAAAACATAATAATTTAATAAAAGGTTTCTTAAAGCAAATTTTAAAATGGGTACTTCATATATTTTGGTGTGTTTTTCTTCAAGTATTTATAAATTTTGTTTTGTGCAAATATTTTTATTACATTTTGAAAATTCTCCTAAAATACACCAATAATGAACTGAGATGTAATAGTATTTAAATTTTGCAGGATGTTTGTTCTAATATGTCTTTGAAAAATAGCACATATTATCTTTTTTAATATTCTGAAAAATATATATGTAGCATATACAGCACGATTTTAGATATTAAGATTTTTGTGAAAAAAAACTCTAGTTGCTCTCAAACAAAAAACACCTTAAATTCAAATTTTTTCCTTATTAATTTAAGTTATTGTTTTTGTTTTATATAATTGTTTTTAAGAATAAACAAATCAGAATTATTACAGCTGAACTCAGTTATAATGAATTGGAAGTTATTTATATACACTGCCTGCCACTTGAATAAGGAATCACATTTTTTAACTTTAATTAAGTATATCTCCTAAAAAATTCAGAAAAAAATAATTTTTTGCGTATCCGAATTTCAAAGTGTTGGCTTTAGTTTCCTGAAGAAATAAAAAATATACATATTTTGTTATACTAAAATTATGCATTTATTTAAAAACATGTATTTCTGTGGTACCTTTTCGTGTGTCACTTGAATAAGGAATTCTTTTAATATTAATCAGGAAGGCTATGATTTGAATTTCTTTCAATATAAACGGCTAGAGAATTTTTAATTTGATAGTTTTTAAATAGTTTTTATTCAAAATGGGACGTGGTAAGGTTCTTAATAACTCTGAAAAATAAAAAATTCTGATTTTGAAATTTCAGGGTCGGAATCTGGTCCAAAAAGCCAAAAACATTAATAGTTGTATACAATTATTTATATTTAAAAAAACATGAAAGGGCGGAAGAAAATGGCAACAACTCCAAAAGAAAGACGAAAAATTCTTGCATCAAATTCTGCCATGTCGGTATCAAAATACGTGAAAAAAGTGGAGTCAGTGCCAGTCTAAGAGCAGTGCACCGTATTTTAAAGTCGTGCCCATATATAGTACGACGAAAACTGAAAAAAAACACCACTTAATGAAAAACGCAAATCACAACGTCTACAGTTTGCCAAAAATACAATGACATGGTCCGACAAATGGTTTAAAGTTGTATTTTCCGATAAAAAGAAGTTTAATATTGATGGTCCCGAAAGGAATAACTAATACTTCCATGACCTAAATAAGGTCATGGAAGATTTGACTAATATTTCACACAATATCTTTTTACAACATAATGAACGATTTTTGAGCCGCAAACACAACCGACAGGGCGGAATAATGGTATATGGTGCTATTTCGTATTATGGTACCATAGAATTGGTTTTTGTATCCAACAAAATGACTGCAACGACTTACAAAAACATTCTGGAGGAAGCATTTCCAAAATTTAATGATTTCTTTGGACCCATACCTTAGACGTGCCAACACGAGAACGCTCCGATTCGTACCACCAGAGCAGTAAAACAATGGATTAATCAACAAAGTGTTCAACTTTTGGATTGGCCCCCATATTCACCAGACCTGAATCCAATGGAAAATGTCTGGAGTTGGCTTGCAAGAAAAGTTTATGAAGGAGGACAACAATTTGAAACGATAGAATCCTCAAAGGATGCAATAACGAAATCATGGAGTTCAATTTCGCTAAATTACTTAGAGTCATTATACAAGTCGATGTCAAATCGCATTTTTGAGGTTATTTCTAAAAATGTTGGCAGTACTCCTTACTAATTGAATGCTAGAAGATGATTACTTTCATTTTTATAACATAAAATTTAAAAATAAATTACTGTTAGCTTAGTTTTAAAATATTCCTTATTCAAGTGACACACGAAAAAGTACCACAGAAATTCATCTCTATAAACAAATGCATAATTTTATATATTTTTTTATTTCTTCAGGAAACTAAAGCCAACACTTTGAAATTTGGTTGCGCAAAAAATTATTTTTTTCTGAACTTTAGTTTAGGAGATATACTTAATTAAATTAAAAAAAATGTGATTCCTTATACAAGTGGCAGGCAGTGTATGTACATACCTATATATAAATTAAAATTTTATTAAAATAAGTATAAGTATTAAAACAAATAAATAAGTTTTTATCAGGTCTTCATTAAAACTTTCAAATATTTCAATTTTTTAATTTTGACCTACATATTTTAAAGCTAATCCTTGTCCGATTTTCTTAAGACTTTCAGAATGTATTTTATGATACATGGTTTACCTTATCCTGTGATAATTCTATTTAGTTTGAATATCAGATAAAAAAAGAATATTATTGCTAAAAATGTCTTTTTTTCCAAAATTCACAAAATTACAATCGCAGGTACGACTTAGTGATACATGGCATGACCTAATTTTTTTTTTAAGTTTATTTCCTGTAGTGTTGTCCATAAATCTATATAGTTTTATCCGAACTCTTTTGAAATTTCTTTAACTAAATTTTCAAAACTTTTTTAAATTAATTTTTTAACAAATTTTTAAACTTTTTTCCATATATAAACGCACCTGATATCGCACGCACATGATATCCGATTTTACTAACATTTCACACAATATCTTTTTACAGCATAATTAACAATTCTAGGAGGAGATACGGTCAAAATTCAAAAGTCGGTAAATTTTGGTGCAGTTCAATACACATAAATATATATAATAAAATACGTATACGTAACATGGAAGATAAAAGTAGCATTTCAGTTAAACATTTGGTCTAAAATTTCGTTTTTTTACTCGTCTAATAAATAATAAACATTTGCAATTTTCATTTTCTTCACTTTTTTAAATTTATATGTATTCATACTCATAAGTAACAAAAAGTAATGTAATTATTAAATACTAGCTGACCCGAGCCGCGTTGCTGGCCCTAAGCAAACATTAGTGTTGTATTACTGAACGATTTAAATTGATATTTTAACGAAATTTACGACCTTTAAATAAAAATCTAAGGAATACCTATTATAAAGTGTTTTTTACAGAAGAATTTAAATATGATGTAGATGTGGGCTCAATCAAAAAATATACGCATGTATTTAAGGCAAATTTGAATTTATATTTATTTATTACTTCATCTTAAGGTTAGCGGATAGACAATGTCTTTTTTTTGAACGGAATGATGAGAGCTGTAGTCGAAATTGCAGTTGTAATGGAACGCTGCTTGATTCAAATCAGAACTTGAAGCAATTCTTCTTATGCGTTGATTAAAAATTTTAAAGTTGTTGAATTGCTACATTTGCTCGACGATTTCTCATTGCTAACCGAGCCGTTTCATTTCTCGCCTGCCTTTCTTCCTGCGTTTGTGATGTACGAAGTCGGGCCAAACTAATACGGGGTTGTTCTCGTGCGATTTCTCGTTCATATATATTCAATTGATTGACGATATTACGATAAGTACTTGCATTACGTGTTCGACGCGAAATATTAGATCTCCGGGGTCGCGGCATTGTGAATAACACTTAATAACGAATGCCAAAAATACAACAAATGGTTTTAAATATCACAACCTCACTAAATGATGAGCTTTACTTGGAACTTACCGTTTGGAAATAGAATTCTACACCACCACCAGAAAACAAATTGCACAAAAAAGTAAGCGTTTCGATAGAAACAGAAACAGTAATTGTTATAATTTGTATTAAAAAAAATATTTTTAATGATTATTAAGGCAAAGAAATTATGACAAAAAAGAGTTTTTTTTTATCGCGGATTTTTCGCGAATTTTTTTTCGTATTATCCTTTTCTGGCCGGTGACCGGTCCGAATTGGTGAGAATCATCAAAATCGGTCTAGTCGTTCTTGAGTTATAACAATAGTAACTAACATCACTTTCTTTTATATATATAGATTTATTTGTTGGAAGGTACTTATATTACTCGTACTTATAGGTTACTATATCTATTATGGAAAAAATGTGTTGTTTCTTAAAAAAAAAAAAAAAATAAATTTATTTTCTTTACCAAAATATTGCAGCAACTTTGCACTTTTTCTTTTATGTACTCCTATGTCAGTTACGATATATTAGTTTGTACATACTCATGTTATGTAAACACATTAATGTTCAAAATTCTAGTAGATATTCACACATATACGAAATATTTGTATATTATGCATTTATAATAAACAAGTGGGAATGGTTTATTCGGCTTGGCCAAGTCTATATACCCACAACCATAGATTAATAAGTAGATGTTTATGTTAGACAAAAAAAACTGATTCAATTTTCAAAAACCTAATTCATGCAGTAACAAAATATATATATTTTGTTTTTGTGTTTTGAAAAAAATGAGGAATTTTTTTGAAAATTTAGTTTGAAGTGCCTTCACATAAAGTTCTAGTTGTATTCTATGCCCACAACCTGCGACTTTTTAAAATTTCACTTTATATGGGAGGTGGGCGGACCACGCCCAATTGCTTTTTCCGAGTTTACATTGGTCCTTGAAATATTTGCGCTAAATTTCGTTGATATACATGTTTTTTTGTAAAATTTATCTGTCGAAAAGTATAAACTAGATTTACGAAGTACACTTTGTTTATCTAGTATTTGGTCCATAACTTTTTTGTTTATGAAGCGCCAAATTTCGTCCCGAGCCCTATCCTACCTTCAACAGGCAGACGTCGTTAGACTGTCTTTCACGAGGACCCAGAATATATTTTCGAAAATTATTTCTATATGTTACGCACAGAATTGCAAACCCAATATACCCCCATCATTTTTTTATGGTGGGTATAAAACATGAAATAGCAAAAGAATATCGTGGAATATGTGTTGCGGATTTAATAGGAGTATTCGTTTCAAACACAAAAAAAAAATTGTCTCATTCTATCACGTCTCAAATTGAACCCATTGACGAACAAAGAAAATATCTCCAAAAGGTCGCCTATAGTTATATCGATGTAACAGCTAGAGTAAATACATATTTCAATAATGTTTAATAGATGATATGGTATACAATTATTCGGGTTTTCACATTAATCGGTTAAATTGACAAATAATTATTCGAGGTTAAAAGTTGATGATTAATAACCCATTAAAAGAAAATTGTTCAGTTAACCGATCTTTCAAAATAATGCACAAATTATTGTAGTTAATCAATTAAAATAGTTATTTAGAAACATATTATAGATCAAACTCGTTTAAAAACCATTTCTATTATTATTTGTATTTATATGATAAAATTAAATTTTTTGACAATTTACCGCAAAATATTCACTTGACTCAGATTTCGGTTAATCAATTATACAACACAAAATTACTCGGTTTATTCATTATTCGAAAATTGACAATTTTAAATTATTCGAACAGTTAATCGACCAAAATTAATCGGATAACCGAATGACGGTTACCCTAGTATAGGATACCCTAGTATAGGAAAAATAGTGCCACACAAATATAGCACCAGTTAAGTTTTTAAAGATGAATAAAAAGAATAAATATACCAGTTTTAACTCGCACACAATCATGGTGAAATATGAAGCAAAGAGAGAGAGAGAGTGTTGGGGGAGAATTTATATAGGATATAACCAGGGATGGAAAATGAAAATATTTTTAAAATCAAAATTTTTGGCAGTTATTTATTTTTTATTTAGTGCAAAACTTAAAGAATGTAATTTATAAACGAAGGATTGATACCAAATCACTAATATGATATTATTCAGGTTAAATATTATAGTAAAATATGAAGATCTTAGTAAAATGTGACCTTGCAATTGAAATAATCTTACGGATTAAAAAGTCGTCCAACATCAATTCCTTTCACATTAAATCACATTAAAGTGAAATTTTTCATTTTAATTTGATTTACAGAGCATTGGAACTTGCAGTTTTTAGTAATGATTATACATATATTTTATAGTTTACAATTTTATAAATTAAACCTACAACTCAAATGTTTCTATAATGTAGTTTATTTGCTCTATAAAATAATTTGAATTGTCCTAATTACGTGTCTAATTTTTTACGAACTCACAGAAACAGCATTTAATCACAGCTAGTGTTCATAGCAATTTCATTTTACTTCTGCACGCCAATTGTAAGTTTCGGTACGAAAATTATATATGTATCTCCAAAATGTATTTTCATTTAAAAAATTTAATTCAAATTGTAGAATATCAAGCTAATCTTTTGTCAATATGAAATGACTCGAGAGAGTACTTCGATACTTTTTAATGTACAAAAAAAAGTACTATATTATTAACTTTTCCATCCCAATATATAAATAATACATGTTTGAAAAAAGTTGATGAAAGAATTTATTATTTAAAAAGATAAAAATTTATAAAAGATGATTGACGATGGGGCCTAGGGTCATAGAAAACAAATAGAAGTCGCACTTGCTCTAAAAAAAAGTAACTCCGCTGTCAAAAAAACCGAACTCTTTGTATGTGTTAGTAGAATTATCTTCAGAACTGATTTATACATGTGAAGAGAGTATTTTTTTTTTCTGAGCGAATTAAAAGAGTTGGACTTCTAGTTGTTTTCTATACCTAGGGTTTCTTAGTTTTTTAGAACAAATATCATATGGTAGCAAATATCGAAGAGACGAAAATAATTTTCAAAAACGTAAGTTGATTGTGAACAACGTGCAATCAAATACATTTTTTTCAATTGCCAACCTGTTCTATCGTCTCTATGTATATACACTCTTTGAAAAAAAGTAAACGTAAAAAAATGATAAATAAAATGACATTTGATAGTAAAACAAATATATCTTCGCTTGAGCTCTAACATTTATATCACAACGCTGCAATAATATAAATAAATTTAACCTACATGTAATAAATTCTTATCATGATAAGAACTTGATGTTTGTCATGACAGAAAAAAACTCTCGTGTAGACCCTACGTTAAGAATTTATTGGTGTACAAAAGTAATTATAAAACAAATAAATTTACTTAAAGGTACTTACTTTTGAAATGAATATGTAACATTTAAAAGCTTGCGTAATTTAAGGCAAGAAAACTTAAAAGAACCATAGTTAGCAAAACAAAGTTACATATCTGTCTTTATATCTTTCACATCGTGTTCAATTTATTAAATTTATATTAAGAACAAAATGTTCTCAAAATTAAAAAATATATTAAAGAACGTTGGCAAAATGAAAGCATTTCAGGCATCAATTGAAATTGGAGGAGAATTAAGCTTCTTTTTAAAATCTTCTCATAAATCACTTTTTGACATTTTTAAATAATTTTTAGTATTTTTAAGACAATATGAAAAAAGGTCTTGGAAAAGTAAGATGTTACCTAAAGTTGCAGAACAGAATAAAGTCAGACATACGGAAAAATTAATGTGAATCCCAATAGCATTTTTTTGGGGAAAAAATTGACAGTAGAACATGTATAAATAAATAAATATAAATAAATATATTTATTAATAGTAACATTTTGTGCATATTTTTATTATTATATTATTTTTCTTGGCATTAAAGAAAAATGTTCAAGATCCAAAATGGTGAGATATCGTTCGGGTGTACATCCTAGGGGGACAAAATATAGCTCAAATATTTTTCTTACATAAAGTTTGTTTGTACCAGAAAAACATGGTGTAATCTCAGTTTATAGTTTTCTTGCCGATAGCTTTTACAAAAAATAGTTAAAGGACCAATCTAAACTCTGAAACAAAAAATTTGCGTGGTATGCCCACTTTACCGTCTACCTCCCATATAAGGTAAAATTTTAAAAAGTTGCAGATGATTGTTATATAGATTCGGTCAAACCGAATATAATATTCTGACTTATTATTATTATAATCGTTATCCAATCAATCTTTTTTCTGTGTGTCCTTTTACCAAAATAAAAATCCATTCATATGAATAAGTATTAAGTTTTTTAATATTAGGACTATGGTTTGTTATTCTCAGTGATAAATCTATCTATTTTTTTAAACACAACTGTAGGTGAATACAGAAGAAGTTGCGGATGTGTATAAATACGTACCCGTTTGTCCTTTGCCGAGTGTTTTCTCCAGACGATATGGCCCCACATACTGGCAATTTTCTATTGTTGTGTTATTTTCCTTCTGCATTTTGTTATCTCTGGCTTCGGCCCACGTTCGCACTTCCTAAATCACATGAAAATTCCATGCACTTTGACCAGCAGGGGTTGTCCCAAATTTGTTTACTTGTTCTGCTCCCTACAGCTAGTTGCTCCTTGTTCTTGCTCTTGTAGTTAGATGTTTTATTATATTTGTTAGCGTTGTTGTTTTTGTTCGTTTTGGATATTTGGATGGGGGTATCTGAGTGTTAGTTAGGTTTACATATGGATATAAATGGCTGTGTAGTAGTTGTGTTTTATATTTGCCATTTTTGTTGCTGTTGTTGATGTTTGTATTATTCAGCGCATTCAAATTGGGTTAAAGTTTCCTTCTAATTACTTTGGCGTGTTTATGAAAGTTTTATTGCTTATTATTCGTTGCAATTTAAGTTGCAAGTGTTAGTTGCCGCTCTTTAAAATACCATCTATCCGTTCATCTATCAGTCTGTCTCTCCAATCTTGCCGTCTTTTCCTGATGCCTGCCTGCCTGCTTTTCTGGTAATTGCAACTTATCCCTGGTTGTTGTTGTTCTTGCCGTTTCGCTTAAACTTCAAGTGTCTGCTGTTGTTTTATTCATGAATTATCGTAGAAATTCCTCCACACAGACGGATACATATATTTAAATTTCTTTCAATATTTAAAGGAGAATGAACGGAAAACATGAATTAGTACCTAAAATCAAATGGAAATGGAAGAAATTGTTCATTATTCAAGTTGTTTAATTTAATTGCATGCATTTGTCTGGTGATGATCTGATTTCGAATACACGTTAAAAATAAAATTCATTAAATAAGTTTCAATCCATTTTACAATTTTTATTTAATATTAACTTGTTTTTTTCATATGTATGTGTGTGTGTGTGTGTGTATGTGTTTTGTTGGTACATATACTCGTATAGCTTTTGTGTTTCACAGGGGCCAGAACAATCAAAATGTTTTACTTAGTATAAAGTACTTTGAAACAAGTATTTTGATTGTCCTAATTTTGTGAAGTTTGTTTCTTTTTTATTGTTATCGTTGGTCCTTGATAGAAACATGTATGCAGCACATGCTCACTTGTGAGTCTTGTACTTTTTTCTTTTTTTATTGTTCGTATATATTGTATTATTTTGTTGAACTTGCTCAGTTGAGTTATGATTTTATTGACATGTTTTGTAAAAAGTTCATGTCTACAGTATTGTCATTTCCACTTACACAGTGAAGTCTCCAACAACGGAGAAAAAATACAATAATTGTTCGGTCCAACAAGATACATACACAGACAAAAATTTTTAGGAAAATTAGAAAAATTAGACTGATTAATTATTTCTTAGAATGTTTTATAGTAACATAAAAATAAAATAAAAATAACTGGATCTTAAGTTAAAAATATCCTTTTTAATGTGTTTTAATTATTCAGAGAGTAAGTCCTAATATAACTTTTTACTGAGAATCTTTGATTTTGACAATAGTGTATTTTAGTTTAGTGGCTGCAACATAATTTTCAATTCAATAAATAATATTAAAAAAAAACCTGTCTATATAAGTATGTAGTACCCTACACCTAAAGTAGTGAATTTCGGGCAAAACACATTAATCTGTGATACCTACACAATTCATATGATATTTATTTACATTGAAATGATTTCTCGTAGCAGGTTTAATTCTTATAGCAGGTTTAATTGTGGACTGATTCTTTCATTTTTTTTTTTTTTTTTTGTTTATATAAGACAAAATTTGACAAGTTTTATCTCGGTACTAAAATTTACAACATAAAATTATATGGGGATGAACATTTTTTAAATTTCTACTAATATTTTCAAGTTTATTTTGAAGCTAATTTTCTACTACATAGATATATTAAATATAAACGTATATTAAGTTTCTTATACTTTATTAAAGTTTGCTATATCTTTAAGCTTTTAAAATATATTTGCCATTTATTCAAATTATTAAAGATTGTTACAATTATTATTTATGCCTTAAAAAAAATTGGCATTAATCAAATGTGGTTTCATATTTAGTATCTGCATATGACATGTCTGACAAGTTGCAATCAAAACAAAAATATTTATTTGGGCAGGAATATTTATTAATTTGTTTTTCTTTCAATTTCCATGTTATAACTGCGTAAACTTAATAGAATATATGAGTACAAAATTAACATTAATAGGAAAATTATTTTCAAGATTTTCATATTATCAAATTCATAACACTAAAGCAAGAAATAAGTTAAAGTCAATCTATTGCAAAATGCACTAAATTAAATATTGTATTAAAGTTTTGAATATTTAGTACCTACATATTTATCTACACTAGGAAGGCCGCAAAATGAAAGATATCGCAATTCGAATAGAAATATACTTCACTTTAAAGTTCTGTTTCCCAAAATTGTCTTTCTGGCTTTACCATTTCGCTTGCTGCATCAAAATGAAAAAAGGTCTTTTTACATTTTTTTTAAGAGGCGTAAGAGCATTACAGAAATTTCAAACAATAGAAAAATTTTATAATTTAGTACAAAAAAACATTGTTCGAATATAATCCGAAATTTTAGTTATTCCGTTAATTGCGAAAGGTCTTAAAGACCTTGCTTACGATACCGAATTTTTATATTGTTCCTTTGGCAGAAATATGAAGCAAATCAAAATAACATTTTGATGCAGTTCGCAAAAGGATAAAGCCATGACGAATAGGATACGAAAAGATATCTGAAAATTAACTAAAATTTCATTTGAGCTGAGAACATCAATACCTTTTATTTTAAACCACCCTAATGTACACAGGTATCAATAAATCTAACATTTCTCAATTAGGAATTAATTAAATTTTTGTTTACATTTATTTGAAGAAATATTGGTAAATTTCTAGGAAAATTATTTTCAAAAACTTCAAACATTCTTTTAAACTCCTAGCAAAATTTGTAGTAAAGATTATGTTATTTGATAACTTGCATAAGAACTTTCATACAAATGTTAAATTTATATAAGTTTAAGTAAAATGCAAAGAGAATTGATTTAAATTATCAATTTTAAAAAAGATATTAAGAATGATACCAAGTCAAGTAAATATCATTTTATATTAACTATCAACTCTAATATTCAACGGCTTTTTTTCCAGGAAGTAATTAATTATAAACTTATTTTTTTAACTATGAAAAAATTATAGTAATCGTTTGGATAACTATTTTTTTACTGGTAACGCCCGAAGAAAATCTTCCATTGCAAATATGTCATATAATAACACTACACAACTCAACTCATTATTTTAACACGGTAATATTATTGGGGTCAACTAATGACCATATAAGCTTTCAAATATAGTCTCAAGTAATTGATTACTCTTATATAAATGCATATATATCAGTTCAGTAATTACAAAACTAGTTACAAGTAATGCAAGCGAATGTTAAACATTAACAAAAAGAATTTCTAGGCAAAGGAGCCGATATTGCGTAGCGTTAAAAAGCATGTTATTCGTCACTACCAAGTTTTTTCGGGAGCACTGCCTAACGAACTGCTGCAAATAAAACTGCAAACCTAATTACAGTTTCATGTCAATTTTGTTTAAAAAAATAATTTGGTGAAATGGACAGAAATAGTAGGTATCCTAATGGAATTCACTTCCAAAAGACGAAAAAGGATTTCGTCGGCAGTCTTTTGCGGCCATACGAATTTTACATCAGGGCTGCATCCGTACAAAATCAAATTGATCTTAGGTCTATGGCAATAAACCGTAATTGACTTATGCCCTCAAAGTCAAAATAATCTTGGTCATTAAAAATAAAATCAATTTTATATTAAAGTATATATTTTTTACTTGATGTCTTTCAATTTCCATAAAGGTTTTTATACACAAAGTCCATTGAATCATTTATCGATTTCAGCTTTCAGTTTCGGGAAATTGCGTAAACTCGTAATTTTATTTCGTTTTTCCGCTTTCTCAAATTCAAATTCCGCTTAACAAGTTTCAGAAGTATGTAACTTTGAATAGCAATTGTATGAATTTCAATGATTTAAACAGTATTTGAATTGTTGTTACGTCGACTTTAATACGAACATTAATAATATTTAGAATCCTGTCCCGGGATTTCCCGTGAAATCCACAAAATTTTTAGTGCCCTAATCCCGGGAATTCCTGAGATCTCTTGTGTATGCAAAATGTTTATATTTTCTAACTCATATGTGATTTTTTTAGTATATAATATATTTTTTAGTTTGTTTTTATTTATTTTGTTTAAGGAAATATCTAAATACATTTCATAGTTTCTAAATCCTTCATGCATTTCTGTATAATAGATTTAAAATTAAATAATTTTATTTATGGGAATATTTTAAATAGAAAAAAATTTTAATAAGAAAAAAATATTCTGTAAATTTTTTCATTATTATTATTATGCGATTTGAACATATAATTTACGCAAATGTGAAAATTGTAAGAGGAATCTCCTTAAAATGTCGGGATCAAACAACAACTTACACTTTTAAAGCAGTTAAAATGAGAGCTTAAAAGTACCCAAACTATTTAATGTATATGAATTTTTTTATCAGATAAATTAATTAATTAATTAAATAATTAATTAATTTAATTAATTAAAAGTATTAATTAATTAATTAAAAGTATTAATTAATTAATTAAAAGTATTCAAACTATTAAATGTATATGAATTTTTTTATCAGATAAATTACAAAAAGTTTACTTATAAGACCATGTAATTTAAATGGCCCAATTGTCCAAGAACTAAACATGATGCTCATTGAGCTCAGCTTCTCCTTAGCTATAGATTAATAGTGTCGGATGAAAATAGAAGGAACTTAAATATATTTTTGTATGAGAAAAACCATTATTCATAGAAATGGGTTTTTAATCTGGAAAGAATAGGGCTTTAGAAATCTGCAAAATTCTTTGTGGCTTTCTTAACAACAAGTTTACTTTAGTAATAATATTGAGAGAATTTTTAGCCACGGGGCAATATTAAAACCAAAGTAATGATACTTATTTCGGATGAGTTGTTATATAATACACATTTTTCACTTAATTTTCCAAATGTCAATAGAACTGCCAAAAGAACTGAATTAGTTTATCCTTTTATGATTAATTACTTTATTTTTACACTTCTACCCTTCTTTTAACTGAATTATCTTGTAAATTTTTAAAAATTTAGTTATTTTTTATTATTATTATTACTTTTTTTTTTGTTTTGTGAGAATTCCCGGGATCCCGGAAAATTTAAAATTCAGTCCTGATTTCCCGTGAGTGGACAAAGGTCGTGAAAAGAAAAACTCTACAATAACTTTTTTAATTTCTATATAACATCTTAAATTACAAACTTTGACAAATCCACCGCAAAATTTATTTTGATATCTATTTTGCAATAAATCCAGGGTAAAATTTTTAATTTAAAATAGAATTACTCTGTATAAAAATATTCATTCAACGTTAAACGATGTGATAAATTGCAATTTTATTCCCGCCACCACACTGTGGGGTATAATCGTCAATAATGGCACATAATTCAGAAAAGGTGTATAGCGCAAAAATATTTCAAAAACTAAAAAATATGAACATAAAATAGGTGGATAGGTCTAGGAGGAGTCGCAGCTCCCATACAAAGGAAATAAATATAAAATAGAAATAAATATAAAAAAGTTTTTTTAAATTATTGATCATAGTAATCATAGATCATTATGAATTCACTTATATGAGAAAATATGCCCCCGTAAGCCACTTAAAAAACAGCTACATAATTGTTTCGAATTTAACAATTTATACAGCTTTACTAAAGCATATTTATGAAAATCAAAGACGAATAGAATTTCTTTAAATGAAAATGTTTAGCACTTATAATCAAAACAGTTAAATTTTCACATTAAATTTCTTGGCAAGAATTCTACAAAAAAATTCCATCAACTTGGTTAATTTAATTCCTTACAGTAACGTTTATTCATCACGCAATGAATTCGTTCGACCATAAGCTAAACCCTTAATACCTGCGCCAATAATATACATATTTTGCAGCTAAAGCTAAGTTCACACTAAGCCAATATTTGAAGATTTTTGCAAATATTTGCTTTGCGTAATGTGAATACGAAATATTTTTACGATTCAAACAAGATAATAGTTGATTTTGGACAAATAAAACTATTATTTAAAATGCCTGTAGTGTGAACATTGTGTTAACACAAATTGTAAAATATTTGCCACTATTTTGAGCGATTTTTTTTTATCTTATCAAATGTAAGATCAAATAGCAGTAAGCTACGTCTGATGCGGTGGAGGGCTTAAATTGAAAAAAAATCGTTTTTATGTACAAAATCTTTAAATTGACAAATAAGGAGTGATCATATTTTATCTACTAAAATATAGTTTTTTAAATAAATCTTTCAATATATTAATATATTTTATTATTTAACCATAATAATAAGAATAAGAATAAGAATAAGAATAAGAATAAGAATAATAATTCTTGTTATTTTTTATGCAAATAAAAGTGGCGTGGCAAGAAAACAGTGTTGTTTTGAGAAGACAATGCAGTTTTGTAAACGGCGATAAAAGGAAAAAGGGTGTTCTTGTATATAAACCTGAATTACTAACAAAAAAGATTTAAGTATATATTTTTAAGTAATTTTTGTTAAAGACCGTATTAAATATTGCAATTAGTAGATTGATAATAGCTATTTTGTTTTATCATCTAAAAAAAAAATAACTTTGTAAACTTCATAAATATTTGTATTTAAAATAAAGAGCGTTTTCGCTTTACATTAAATAAAAATGCTACAAACATTTCCTTGACATCTACGTATTCCAAAATTCTCTCAGAAAATTGGTCTAAATTGATCAAAAAAAAATAAAAAATAAGATTTTCCTACAAAATTCATTTAATAATTGATATCAAATAAATTTATGGTAGTTTTGTGTTTAATCAAATAACTTCGAATAAATAATTTGCATCTGATCTGAACAGGATTAAAATATTTTTCTAGTATTTTACAATATTTGATAGCTGTTTCATCAAACAAAAAACGTCAACAAAAAATCAACTCTGTATTTAGTCGCAAAAGTTGTAGGAAAACACAATGAACTATTTCGTATCAAATACTTGCATAATCTGAACTTAGCTTAAGAATAATAAATATGTAAAATATTTTACTAACACAATCACATATTCTCCCTCACAAAGAACATACATACCCTCGCATTGATAAATTGACACTTAATATTACCGTTTACCGGACAAGTGAACAAAAAAAAAAATAAAATAAAAATAAGTAAAATATTCCACAACAACAAAAAAAACATAACTTTATTATAAATTTTATAAAATAGAACACCTGTCGGATATTTGTAGCCAGCATAAGTGACGGCACAATAAAAGTCAATTACCGGCATCAATCTTTGTTTTTAACTCATATCATATGTTTGTGTGTCATCTAACGTCGTGCATATGGTTGTAGAAAAATAATAGTGTAAATTGTAAATGTAATCAATTTATTTTGAATCCAGAGTAACCGAATATATTTTATGTAAATGCTAACGAAAATATAATATTGTTATTATTCTTTTGATATCTAAGCTAGATTATTTCTTAAGAAATCTAAATACATACTAATATTATTAATTAACCAGCAAAAACTGTTTGGTTCTCGGTAATGGCAACTGCTTATTAAAGTAGTTTCTCGGTAATGAGGCGTCATTACCTACTATATATTACATAAATAAGTACTCAATAGTATGATACATAGTAAAATATTACAATTACGTGGTTCAGTTGGTTCAACCCCATTCTGACGCTGTTAGTTTTTTTTAAGTTATTTTATACTAAAAATGTTTTTGTCACTTAGAAAATTAAGTGCGAGATGACGCACTGAGTAAAATGTTAGTCATTAAAAATGAATGGTTAATATGTGCACAAATTCAAATCTAACTGACGGAAACATTTTTTTGTTTTTTTTTCGTATATGTATATATTTTTGAATATGCTTATCGTCTAAAAATAACTACATTATTTTTGTGGACAACTCGAACAAAATTAGCTAGTTATTCAGGCAAAAAATAAGTAGTTTATTTTTGTTTCCAATTAACCTGATAGCTTACCAGGAAAGCAACGTTTTTGCTGGGTAGTTATGTTTACTCGAGAGAATTTTAAAAAGAAAATTAGCATTAAGTTTCCTAAGAAAATCAAATATTTTGATAATAATATCCCGGGAAATCGGAAATATGCCCTAAAAATTTGTATTTGCGCATTAAATATTTAATAAAAAGCGGTATTAAAAAAAAGCACGACATTAGTGTGCTTAAAAAGAATCTTTTTTTCTATTATTTTCTATCACGTACAGATGACCCCCTTAATAAGGCGACCACATAAATATAACTCGGGAACTGTTTGTCCGATTTAGAGAAATAAAACGCAATAAGATGCTAACTAATTGATGGTAAAATACTTACTTTATTCACAACTAAGTGAAGACACCTAAAAAAGTCAATATTTGTCAAATAATGAATATGGCTTATCTTATTCGTAATAAACTTAACTTCAGGATTAAAGATAAAAATGAAAAAATCTGAAAACAGAACCTATATATTTCTTTGCAGGCTAATGTAATCCATTTAAAAATAAATGTTCTGCTATTAAAAAAAATCTTAAAATAACACAATTTAATACTTTAGACGGTCAAAATTCATTCAATTTAGATGTTTTCTCATATAAATAAATTAAAATTAAAACTCTAAAAACATCCAATAATGATCAAAATTTTTTTTCATGCCAACTTCTTCTGCAGTTTTTAACGGTATTTTTCGTCTGATCCACACACATTTCATTTTTAATACTAAAAATTTATATTCGCAGTTTTTTAATTTTACGACAAATGAATTGTTACGAGGTATACCAAAATATGCAATATATGGTATAATAGAGTCAAATACAAAAATATGCGAAAATTGAAATATGAAAAATATACATTTATAAATCGATGTAAACATATTTTAATTTTTATGAAAAGGACACATATTTTGTCAATGGTTTTACTCAACGTACAAGGAAAGAAATGCATATTTCTGGTTTCCCTGATAACAACATTAGCTTTCATTTTTTATAACCGTGTGTAACATGTCGATAAAATCATTTAAGACCCCTGGTAAGATTCTGAGTAGATCCAGCTATGTCCGCCCTTCTGACTGTATGACCGCCTGTCTGTCTGTTGACACGGTTCGTGGCGGACAATCTAAGGGTTCAAATTTTGAAATTTGTTTGGTATTGAAAATGGGTAAAATCGTTTCATAAACAAAAAGTTTTGGGCCAAATACTAGAAAAACAGAGTTTACTTTCAAACTTTTTCGCCGATAACTCTTACATAAAAGCATGTAAGAAAACGAAATTTTGTACAAATAGTTTAAGGATCGATGTAAACTCGGTAACTATAAATGGGATACGCCCACTTTAACGCTCACCTTCCATATAAGGTGAAATTTTAAATAGGGTGGCATAAAAGTTGCGGATGGTGGGTATAACAGATTCAGCAAAGCCAAATATAACTTTCTTACTTCTTCTAACTATCTTTAGTTATACATGTAGATAAAAATATAGTAGCGTTATTCTTACGGCAGCAATATTATGTTTGCAAAAATGGTCGGAAACAAATTATAGTTAATTTCAATAATGTTGTGTTCATTATAATAATACTTATGTTTATTATATTGTGGTTACCCCAATTAAATATTTTAATATGAACTGTATTTTATTTTAACCCAAAACAGACTATAATAACCATGCAAAAATATTATTATCCCTATAATTATAAAATGTTTCAAATAAACAAAATATTTTAACTTTGTGCAAGTAGTTGAAAAATTGAATTTGAAAAATTATGATTTCTTTGTTTTTTAAATATATCTTGTTTTGAATGTTTGTTTTTAAAATATATTATGACTACTATTAAATAATTTAGTTGATAAAAAATATCTCTTTATTATCTTTCAAAACATATAATGTTTGATCGTAATCTAAATTTTGGAAATTTTAGTAGTAATACAGTTATTCATATTACATTACAAAGTAATGAGTGGTACTTATTTTAAAGTAAAGAATAATTATTTCCTAGTAATGACCTCAATAAGTAGTGTTAGATATTATTATTTACAAGAGAAAAAAATAACATGCTTGAAATGAGAATAATGAATGGAAGAATAGTAATAACTACTAATAGTTTAACTGTAGGTGTATATATATTATTATTATTTTTTAGTATTTTGAAGTTTTGTAGTAATCTTTAGCATACTTATTTGGAATGCGCAAATTTACTATGCATAATACAATTAAAGAAAACGTTCCAAATTTTTCAAATAAAAATTACATTTTTTTTCTTATTTTTTAAAAAATTTTTTTAATTTGTACAAAAATTTAAAAGATATAAAAAGTATGCAACCAAAGAACACCAAGAATTGAAGGAGGCTTTCTTTCGTACAACAACAACATTTCTTTCTATTCACAAGTTCTGTGTGAATTTAACACATTTGTGAGAAAGAAAAACCACACAAAAAAAACTTTATTTTGAAATTTAATGAAAATTCGCTGGCAACAATTTTTTTTACTAGCACACAATATTTTTATTATTTTTATATAAACACAAACTGGAAAAAAGTATTTTCTTTCTTTTTTTATAATTTTGACAGAAATTTTTATACCCACCATCAAAAAATTATGGGAGTATATTGGGTTTGTCATTTCGTATTTAACATGTTGAAATAATCATCTAAGACACCATATATTCTGGGTCCTCGTGAAAATCTAAAACGATCTAACGATGTCTTAAATAAAGTTTGTTTGGTACTTAATTTAGCTATACCTCTGTAATTACTTATGTTTGTGGTATGATAAATGACTCTCTCCTTATTTTCGGAAAGTAGTCAATTTCGATTGAGTATAATAAGAGGGAAGGATAAAGCTAGAACACAGTTTATTAAAATGCAATTAGAAATTCCATCAGGCCCACAGGATGAAGATGACTTGAGTTTTTTTTATGTTTTAAATAATACCAGATGAGTCCACTAGAGGAAATGCATTTGTTTGGTGTTCATGAACAGGAAACGGGTACAGCTTAGGAGTATTGAATTTAAAGTCAGAGCATGTAGAAGCGAAAAAATTTGCAAACATGTTACTAATAGTAAATGTATCTGATGTTTCTCTGGTAAGGTATTTTGGAGTTGACAAAATTGTAAAATTATTTAGGATTACTTTTAAGATTATTTTTAATATTGTTTATATAGTTTTTATACAGCTTCAGATTACGTATTCTGATCGATCATTTATTGTGCTCGATTTTTTGAATTTTTTTAATGTTTATTTTTCAAATTCCTTAATAAGTTTTTAGATTTCCAAGCCGGACCGAATGAAAGAGAGGCTGTAATTTTAGAAACACATTGTTCGCTATAACCATGAATGATATTATAAAAGTTGTTCGTTATTTTATCAAGAGCGTATGATTTTTTATCAGAGAGAGTTAAAACTTCAAGCCAATTAGTGCTGCTTAACATAAAATTTGTCTTATTAAAACAATATTTTACAACAAATTTAAAATTACTATTTACTTCAATTGTTGGATATTGGCGGTCTTCAGGCCTTTTGATAGGTTCATGACGGGTTAATGAACATTCATCGTTAACAAATACCAAATCAAGTAATTTATTATGATCATTGTAGACACCGTTTATGTGAATAAGACACATATCAGATAAATTGTTAATGAATTCTTCAATAAAAGTATTTATATTGGTTGGAAAAAAGTTGTGCGAATCTGCTGAAATAGTCCATGTAAGAAATAGTAAATTGAAATCGCCGAAGAGGAAAATAGCATCATTCGCATTTGAAGATTGAATAATAGCTTTTATAACCTAGCAGTGTTGATGATAAATTGTCTGATCTTAGTTTGGTAAAAATATATATTTATTTTAACTCCAATAAATTCTATATTATAAAATGCAATTCGAAATAGCAATAAAGACTCCGCTACCAATTATTAAAGTTTTACGATCTTTACTGTAAATTTGATAATTCTTACTAATATCTCATTACTCAAGATGATATTGTTTAGTCAAGTTTCCGAAAAAAAACTATAATAACTAAAAACTTTCAATACATATACATTTTAATATAATATTTAGTTGGTTTAAAATAGAAGTACTCAATTTTTTTAATTTGTAGCTGGATATGGATTTGTTTGTGTTTGGTTTTCATTTATTATAAATCCTCGAAATAAAGCATTATCGGTCAAAAATCCATGATCTATAGTGAATTTAAATATTTCAGGAGGTACCATAACTTTGAACGAAGGAAAACTTCTTGGCTGAGAATATTTAAATGTATGGATGATCACATCGCTATTGAAATTTAAATTGTTTTTATATAGAATTCGATACCTTTTGTTGTTGTTTCAAAAGCAAATCGAGAAAAGAAAATATAAATTTTTTTTCTTTTTTGGTGATATTATGCTCAACGGGTGAACGACGTTGTTGTTTGTGGTATTTGTACCAACAATAGGTTGAATTGAAACTGATGGCTCCATATTAATAATTGGTGTCGCTGAGATAATATTTAGTGTAATTGGCGCAGAAGATTTAACTGATGTGGTTCCGGGGTGGGATAGAGCTTCGGTATACAAAGAATGTTATTTAAGACATGTGAATTCAGAGTAGGTGGTGTTTCTGTTATTATTTTTTCCCTTTTAGGGGATGATTGATTTAAATTGGTTGCAAACTTATCTAAATTGAGGTATTTTGTAATTTGTAAAAAGTTCACCGAATTTAGTTAGTTTGCAACGTAATGGCTGAAATTCGGCATTTTGAATTTTGAATTTTTAAATTAATACATTTTTTTGAATTTTTAAATATATTATAAAATTCAATGTTTATTTTCCTACAACTTGGACAGGTCCATTGAAGAAATTTCGTTGGGTCGGCTAATGCGTCGACATCACGAGCTTTGAGGCAGCAACATTTTAAATACGATCATTTCCGGTTATCGAACAGTTTATATTTGAACAACCCATTCTAATTGTTAGTAAGGTTGCAGAATCGGGTAGTTAATTATCAAGTACGCAAACCATAATATGTTTATAAGCAATTGCTCTCAAACTGTAACACTGATTGGAACGCTTATATAGTTTATTTTTTCTTTTGTTTAATTAGCACAAATTAGTTGTCTCTTTTTATTATTTAAGTGTTCCTAGTAAAAATGTTTAGCTTTGTCAAGAAAAAATGAACAAGAATATATTAATGTTTCATAGAATGTTCGTTATGAAGATGGTACACTTCAATTAATTAGGATAAAGCACATGCTTAATTTTTACTTATAAGAACTTTTAATTCCATATGTTCAAGGTTTAATGAACTTTATTATTAAACAATAAGAGACGGTTAAGAAATCACTTTAATATTCGTACTGTCTAAATATAAAAAAAACAAAAATTTGAAATAGCATATTCAACGAAAAAATGCATTTAAAAATTCAATTACATTAAAATGCATTTTTATTTTTTTTTTTTAGTTGTGAAATATTCGTATTGAAGCTCAAGTCATCACAATTCGAAGGCCGTTTAGATCATCGAATTCAATAAAATCTTCCCAGAAATAGTGTTATTTAAATTTACATACGGTTACGCGCAAATAAATAGATTCATTTTGTAATTCTTCATAAATTTATTTCAATAAAATACGAAGATTTCAAAAATGTTTATGACCTCTGTTACAATACTATATGCCAGCCTTTGGTAAAGCATAACATTGGTTTACATTAAATACCTCAAATTAAAACAAAAAGTATTAATATTTGTCGAGCAAATAAAACTAAGTTCATTTTAAAAAATTTACTAACACAAAAATCTTTCAAAGAGGCCCCAAAAACTCATGACTCATACAGTTAACCAATGCCTTACATGTTTCTGATGAAATCGAGTACCAAGCATCCTATACTTTTGTCTATAATTCATCTCCGTTTTTGACTTTAAAAAGTAAAATAACATACTGGATAATTCTTTATTAGATTTAGATCCAATGGGTAAGAAGATCACTACCTGAAGTTAAAGTTTTCCATTCTATATTAATTTTTTACTATCCTAGAGTCATGTTTAGTATCATTATATCTCTGATATCGCGACTTCAGAGGCATTTGATATTCGGCATATGATAGCATTGCAATGTTAAGAATATGAAGAAAGAGATGTCAATCTATATTTTTCTTGATTCACAAAATTGAACCAACGCCAGACCAAGATGGAGCAGATTGGAAGCATATTTAAATATAAATTGCTAAAATGTCTATCATCAGAATTAACTCCAGAGAAGTGTTGCCAGTTTAGCATTTCTGATGCTAAATCTAGACTTTTTATTTTGCTTTTAGCCCCGAAACTCTCGTTTTAGTTTCTAGCTTTTTTGGGCTTTTTTGATTTTTATTTTTTTTATTTCAGCAAGAAACAATAAAATAAGGAAATCGTTTCTTATTTGCTATTACCAGTGCAACTAAAAATATGCTCTAAAAGAGAGTTTTATGCGCACAAACAAAAAATGCTCTTGAAACCGGAAAATATGCCGGAAAATATTTTTCTGGCTAAATTTTAATTGATCTATTATTCATGCTAAAAATAACTTGATCTTTGTTAAGAAATTGTTAAAAAATATCTTTTTTTCTATCCTTTAGCACAGGTATAAAGAATATATATAAGTTTGTCATTGCGTCTGTAATCTCTACAATATTCATCTAAGACCACAATAAGTATATATTTTCTGAATCCTTTTTAATATAGCGATGTCCGTCTGTCTGTCGAAATCAGTTTTTAGAAAGCCCCAGTTATTTGATATATATATATATATATATATATATATATATATATATATATATATATATATATATATATATATATATATATATATAAAATCAGCAATGGCAGAGATATCACTAAAAACCGAAAAGGTCTGTAAAATCGTATTTTTTTCAAATTTTCTTTTGCACAAAAAATTCGTAATCTTGTTTTTTTTTTTTGGAATATTTTTACGGAAGAAATATGGTTTATATTAACTGAGATATTGGTGAAAACACATTTTTGGACCTTGTGAAGCTTCTATACAAGCTTCAGGATTCGTTTTGCAATGCTGCAGTGTTGTTATCTGTATAAGTACAAAACATACAGTTAATCCAATAAATGTGTATATGACCCATATGTATTTCTAAAACTTTCCATTTATACTAATATTTTTAAAAATAAGTACAAAAATCTAAAGTTTTATAAATATATACTGATCGTATACATATTTATGCGATTAACTGTATGTATACAAATTTAGGAGTTATCAGAAGTTGTGGTTTTTTATGTTTATATCTCTGTAGTTTGGAAAAAAATGTAGATTATTTATTTTAAGTATAAATATGTACATATGAAAGCATACTTTAAGGCATAAATTTTAGTATCTGTCGGCACGGGTATAAAAGATTCGGCACAGCTATATATAGAGCTCTAACTAGTTGAATTTAAAAGCGTTCAAAGATAATACATTGTTTCATTGTTTCAAAATTTCTATCAAATTTAAAATGAAAATTATTAGGAAATCCGATTCGAAAAACGTAAAAAAGTTCACTAATGGCTAATTGTCTAAGATTTGAATTTTTTCTCTTAAATGTAAATATGCAAATTTGCGCTATTAAGTACAAAATATGCACAAATATGCCATTTATTAAAATATGATAAAATATACCGCTAAGTCCTAAATATACTGTTATAACCAAAATTACAATTAAACTATAAAACATTATTCTATAAAATAAAAACAAAAATCAGTCCATGATAAACTAAGTAATACAAAACATTTTGTATTGTTAAAAGTTAAAGCTATATTTTAAAAGATCAATGATAATTTTCTGTACTTAGTTAGATAAGATTTTATTTATATAAATAAACATATTTTTTACTAAGTTGTCAAATGTAAACGCCCGCCTTACCTGAGTTTCGATTTTAGTGAATATTCGCTAAAAACGAAGAATTTTCGAAATAAAATTTCCGAGAAAATATCGAAAATTATATCAAATATGAATTTTTGTAGCATCAAACTATTTTGGATAATTTCTCGGTAGTAAACAGTCGCGTAATATTCGAGAATTTTAAAAATAACGACATCGAAATATTAAACTTTTCATCTTATTAGTTCTTTTGCCCATTTGGCTGAAAAAAATTGCATTTTTGGACCTAGTATTACGAAATATTTTCCTAATTTGGCTTTATTTAATAAGTCTGTGTTCTTAATGTAAGTCCCTTTATTTTTTCCCGTGAGAATGATTTTTTTTGTCATAAAACTTAAAATTAATTTTTTTAATTTAAGTACATTTTGTTGATGAAAATTAAAATTTGTATGACTTGTTTCTATAATCTTTAAGTTAATTTACTTTAATCTATGTTTTCAGAATTTCTTCTGTCACAAGTTCCAATGAATTTTATATAGGCTTGTTGTTGGAAAATGTTCTCTTTTATGATATCTATTCGCTGAGAAGGAAATCGTGTAATGCCAAATTGAAAAGAACATCCAAATTCTTTTTTATCGGCGCAAGAAAGTTATTTCTAATTTTTATATAAACTAACACATTTTTTTAATACAAAAATTATACATTACATTATTGTTTGTGTTTTTTTTATTAAACCCAAGAAAACACACACTTGTTGATACTTTGGAAGCAATGAAAGTACTTCTCTAAAAATAAGTTTTATTTATTTTTGCTAGGATATAATAGACATTTCAATTTCAGTTATTCGACACAAATTATTCGGTTTATTCAATTTTAAAGTATTCAAATAGTTAATACATAGTCAGCAGATGCGATAACAGCATATTTGAAGTTCCGAAACGAGACATCATCTGAATGTAGAAGAATTGAGAATAATTGAAAATTTTTCATTTTCTCAAATCCTTTATCTTTTTAGTAAGTTTGCAACTTTAGTTTTGTTTTTTTTTAACTGATTTGAGTACTTAATGAATTTAAACCCTCTAATTTAGTAATAGTTTCAGAAAGAAATTCATAGTTGGAACAAACAAATGAGAAATTAGTTTTAATAGTTCTTGATGTTAATATTCGTTTAACTTTTTTTATAGCTTTAGAGTCGTTACAATTCAACTCATCCACATCATTATTGAAATCGACAAAATATTGTTCGCATCAAGTTAAGATTCCCAAGTTTCAAATTAGGATAATTTCCGTTTAATTTTGCAACGCATGTAGGGCCTTTTAAATATATCTGCTTTTGATAGAAAATCAACAAATCAATTTGATAAAAATTATTACGCAGCACATTTGCTACTCGGTCCACTCCCAACAATTTAACTGGCTCATGAAATTCACCGGCAACTATTTCGTGATTCACACTTTCAATTTGTACAATATTAATCAAAAACTTTCGTTTAATCCACTTAACTCCAACAATTACATGTCTGTGCTTTCATACAAATTAATATGCATTATTAAGAAAAATATGCATTTTTGACTAAATATGAGAATATATGTACCAACAAATCAAAGTCATTTTTTAGTAAAATGTCTCATTCGGATAGATAACTAAACACGATAGCTTTTAAATGCTCCAAATAAAACATGCATTTGCATTAAAATCCACCCCTTAGCTATAACAAATCGATGCCAAAATTCTTAAAATTGTATGAAACGGATAAATATCTAACAGTTTGCATCATTTGAATCCTAAGAAAAAATAAGATTTGTCATATTTTTGGTTGCCATGACTATTATTAATTTTATTTACAGAATAATCCATTTAAGCATTTGTGTTTACTTATTCGCACGATTTTGTTTTATATTTAACAAACATTTTCCCTGGCGGCTCTTCATTCTCTAAATAAAACATAACTTAAGTAATTTAATTGTAAAAATTAAAAAATGTTAAATTTAAAATCTCCAAGAAAAGAAAAAACAAAATAATAATAAATAAAAAACAAATTATCATGCGTAATAAACAAATAGAAGTGTTATATTCGGCCTGGCTGAATCTTTTATACCCTTCATAAAATCTATATTTCAGAAATATATAAACATATCGGAAATATACTTAATATTTTTAAATTGGTGTTTGCCATGACATCGGAAATTTGGATTAATGGATTCTACGAAGATACGATCCATGGCTTGAAGATTTGTAATTTATTACACTTCCACTAGAATATCTATACTCATAGAAATTTCGTTGAAAAACAGTTGTACTCCTCATATATGTTAACAGTATAAAAATCAATTTACAACGCTGTATGTTGAATATATTTAAAATTCAACAATGTTGAAAAATTA
This sequence comes from Protocalliphora azurea, assembly GCA_932274085.1. Lineage (NCBI taxonomy): Eukaryota > Metazoa > Arthropoda > Insecta > Diptera > Calliphoridae > Protocalliphora > Protocalliphora azurea. Next base: position 44,910,100 of record OW026522.1, read on the forward strand.
TTTTCTTTTTATACAATTTAAAATAAAACTATTTTTTAAAATCTAGATAATAATTTTTTTATAAAAAAAAACAAAATTATAATTAATTTTTTGTTTTTTTTTTTATAATGAAAATTTTTATATATGTTTTTGTTAGGAAAAACAGATATTTACAGGCTTAACGGTATGTAGTCTAGAACACTTCCTCTAGACTATTCATTCTTACAACTTTTTACTAGAAAACATTTATATATAATTGTATGTGAAATAGAAAAAATATTATTAAATTTGGGCAAAGAAAATTGGAGAAATTTTTGAGGTTGTTCTAGAAAATCGTTTATAACTCTGTCATTCCCAAATGGATTTCGCTGAATTCCATTACCAAGATTTTCGAAAATTTCATCAAGATGACGATAAATATTCAGCCCTTATTGACAGATAAAAACCATAACGTTTTTGTTATAGTATTTTAAAACTAAGTGAATATTGAATTTCCTATTATTCCGGGAAAATTAAAAAAAATTCTAGGGAGTTCTCGCTGAAAATTTGCTGGGAAATCCAGGGACCCAAAACGAAGTTATGTGTTAATAAAGGCTAACGATTTATCGTCATTTTGACGATACATATTTTGCTTTATCTTTCTCTTAAAATTTATGTTATTTTTAACTATGTAAATTTTAAAATTGTAAAATGAAGTTGTAAATCCATAAATTATATATATTAAATTTCTTTTCATTTATTCATGACGGTATCACGCCTAAATCTTTGAACCAATTTGTTGATCATTTAATTTTTGAAAAAAATATAAATTTAATAAAATAAACATACTTTTTTTGAGTTAACAATTTTTTTTTTTTTTTAAGAATTGAAATAACTTAGAATTTTTTTCTTTAGTATTATTTCGAAAAATATCAGAAATTTCAAATTATTATATTTTTTTAATTAAATTTTTGAAAATTATTAAAACATTTATAGGCGAAAAAAGTCAAGGTTAAAAATTAAAAATAAAATTTTTTAATCATAAGTTTCATCAATTTCATCACAATTTTTAATGTATTTATATTTCTGTTTGAAAAGCTGCTCATTGGTAACACTGGTTAGCTTACTTTCGTAATTATGGTAATATTTTTTGTTAGTTTAAAGTTTTGTAATTTAGCTTTTAAAATATATTTGACAAAAAAAAAATTATGATCCAGTACCGCAATAGAATCATAATTGTTCATTCATTTATTTATTTATATATATTTTTTTTTTATTCAAGAACAAAATTATGAAATTGAAGCATAACAAACTTAATTTTCCCAACCCCTAGTTTTGCAATTCAAAATTAAATATTTCAAAAACGAGCGCTAACACCTAAAAATGGATAACACCATTAGATGCGGCGTCGTCGACTTATATTTTTCCAATGGGTGCCTATCTTGTTAAAATAAAATAAGTCTCATTTTCGAGAACAGTGTTATCAATTTGCTAATTTTAATGTTTATAAATGCGTTAAGCTCTTTTAAGACTAAATATATGTAAAAAAGTACGTCAATGAATTTATTGGGCCATATGAAAAGTATCCGCGTTATTTTTCACTAGATGGTGTTGGTGCCCATTGTCATGAAATACTAATTCCATTGTATCAAACGAACACAGGTGACATTTCAGTTATATTGCTTTAAAAATTAGTAAAATATCTGAAAAAGTACAAAAAAAAAAGGAAAACGCTGCAAAAAAAATAATGGAAAATGTGTAAAGTGTATGGTGAAAATGCTGTGACTAAACCAGGAGTGGTTAATAGATTTTGTTCCAAAAATTTCGATGTCAAAGATGCATTTAGTTCTGATCGGCCAGTCACTGATAGAGTGTTTGAAATTTGCAACTGGTGTAGCAACCTCAAAACATATCTGAAGATTTTAAAACGATTAACAGTATCTTTCAAATGTCAAACGAAAACTAATCTCATATTGTGTACGTATATTTATATCAGATTTCAGAGCAATATATCGTTGATTCACAAAATATTGTTGGGAACAAATTTTATATATTTTCCGGATTTGTAAAACGAACTCATTTATAATGTAAGATAAAGACATTAAATTAAAGCGATAAAGCGATAAGAAAAACTATTTATATTTATTTGTTTTTTTTTTCAATTTTTATCATGAAAAGCTAATTAACCTAAAAATCTAAAATATACAGTTTTTAATATAACTAACTTGTACTTATTTTATTTGTATTAAATATTTAAAATTGTTTGCATCTTAAAATGGGAGAGTATTAATTATGATTTATAATGCTGTGTTGTAATCAGTGTTGCCAGTTTAAGATTAAATAAAGCCTTTTTATTTTGCTTTTAGCCTCAAAATTTTCGTTTTAGTTCTAGCTTTTTTTTAGCCTTTTTTGATTCTTTAAATTGCCTTAAAAAAGTTAAAATTTTATTAGTATTTCAACAAAGAGGAAAATAATTTCGTATTTCCTTTTACTTTTTATTTTTACAGAATCATCCATTTAATAGTTTTTGTAAATTAATTTGCACAAAAAATCGAGATTATTTATATTTTACAAAAATTTTCGCCAGTGGCGTTTCATTCTTCAAATCAAATATAACTTAACTCATTATATGGACTTTGTCAATCATATGAAATGAATGTAAGTAATTACAATAAATTAATATATTTTTAGCTAATAAGCGAAATAAACATTATTTTAATGGAATGGAAATACATACATATATCGTCCATCAAATTATGTTCCTAATCACCGAGTCCATGATAAAGCAAGTAATAATTCATTTTATTAAATTGCAAAATACACAACTCCAAGTCATTGTATCAAAGTAAATAAAAATTGCAAAAATAAAATTTCTTAAATATTTATTTAGGAAATTAAAACATTGGGGTGTTTTGACATGACGCATGTATACACTTGTGCGAATGTTTGTTTTCAAGTTTGTGCTAGTATTTATTTCATCTAAACAGGTTAAATTTTATTGATGATGCAATCCAAGTTCACAGACTTTTTACAAAACAACCCTTAGCGACTTAAATACAACAGAATGAATGTAAAAAAGCTTCATCCAGTAGCAATTATTCAACAGAGAAAATTACTTTTTATATTATTGCATCCTTTAATATAATTTCTTAGAATAGTAATGTTAATTATATATTGGATAGTTTTACAATGATTTAAAATAAATAAAATTTTGAGCTGAATAACTGAAAAATATAAAAAAAAATTATTATTCTTTAGTCCCCTACCAGTGAATAAAAATCACGATTTAGTAAATTTTGGAAAAAGTTTTTTCAAGTTATTTTTCGAAATAAAAAATTCGTAATTTTTAGGTTGTAAAGAAAATAAATATTTTTAAATGTTCCATTCAGGTGAGTACTATTTAGTGTATTTTTGTGAACCATTTCATTGCTTCAAGGTGAACCAAAATTATTACAATATAATTTTTTAATATTTCATTCATAGAATATGACGTTTTACTCTTTTTGCAAAAAAAAAGAAAGAGAGAGAGAGAATTTTTTCCCATAGATCAAAATTTCTGCTAAAAAAAACTTTATATTTTTTCTTATCAGTCTCATAATTACGAATTTTTTGATAATGATTATGATAGAAAATTCGAAATATTTTGGGGTAAATTTTTAATCGCACAGTGGGTTTAGCAGTACCTATTGCGACTTTTAATTAAATGAAGTCATGCTTTCATTCCAGAATTACTTTTTTAAGTAAATTATGCGAAGCGGAGTCCAAAAACTTTATACAATTCATCATCGATTTACATACAGTACATAAATTTTATCATGTTGCACATAATATTATGGCGATTATCGGAAATTCACAATTTGTTATCCCGATGAATTAAGAAAAAAAAAAAAAATACATTTGAATTGATTTTTTTTTCTTTTTGAAGTTTGCATCCTCTCAATAATATAATATTTTATAATATTTCTAAAGTTTTGATCAAAAAATTAAAAAAAAAAAAATACACAAAAACAAAAACAAAAAAGGTACCCTATTAAACTTCGGGTATTGTGGTATACATATTTTTGTTTTTACTATAACGTTAAGAAATTTTATTCGATTACAATATGACTCAATTTGTAATTTGTTAAAGATGTCAGGCTTACTTAAAGCTAGCTATAAAGCCCTTTACACATATAGTTTTAGGGAAATTTAAAAAAATGAAAAAGAAACCCAAAAACATGTAGTTAAAAAAAATTGTGGATAATGTGATATACTTTTTTGATTTAAATACATATTATTTAAAAAAATACATGCAAAGGTGCTATTTATGTTTTGTGAAACGACAAAACAACGTAACTTACGTTAAGTCTAACATCGTAATCGTAGAATATGATGTTTCTGAGGTCTTAGGTTGAAAAGTTACTTAAAAAAATTGTGTTCGTAAAAAAAATGTAATTTTACATTAAAGATTTTCATGCAATGATTTTATATATTTTTATGGCCTTTTTGGCCACCTTATATCACTAGCATGCGGAATCCAATCATGGACACTGATGGTTACAATATGAATTTTGTGAAAGCCAACGACATATGACATATCGTGTGATCAAGAAATTCATTGGCATTAATTCAACTAAACAGTATTCAATATTGCATAAATATTTGAACGTCCAGAATATTTTTTCTCTTTTAATCACATATATGTAAGTTAACAATGGTCCAAAAAGGATGCCCGTGGATTTTTGAAAGAAAAGGAAGAAAAATTCGGCCTGTTTTATCAAATTGTTACAGATGACGAAATCTGAATATATGCGTATGTTTCCGAAACAAAAGATCAGTTAACAGTAATACTCCTTCAAAGTTTTCCCAAACCCATAAAAGTTGGAACAACTCGAAGCATTAAAAACACACGGTTGAGAAAACCAGACACTTTGGTAGAGTACATTTAGGTACTGCTAGTTGTGAAGGGTACGTGATTTGCTTGCCAAGAAGTAAATTAATTGCCGAACCCTGATCATTGTTCTCTACGATAATTCTAGCTTTTAGACATTCTTTGAAAAAACCGCCAATATTGCAAACATTGAATTGTACAGTTAGTAATCATACAACCGTAACTTGTTGTCCAATAGCTTCATTACGTTACCCTGTATCAAAATAAATTACATGGCCAACTTATTTCGACACTTTAAAAATTGGTTATTGTAACAAAAATAGCTGTTTTCGAATTTTTTAAATTATTTTTATACAAATAGATGTAAATTGGTTACTAAAGTAATATTATGCCCAAACGCACAATACGCCATTATATGCGTCCACGCTTCAATTGTCCATTATTGTTCTGTGATTTCAACTTCTTAAAAGCACATACATATTAACGTACCCTGGTGCATATTCCTATAAACACACATCAATTTTTTTAATCAATTTACCAAAAATAGGGCTAAAAAAAATAAGGTGCTAAAAATTAATGTTTTAAAATTATTTATTGACCACTTAAAAAAATCTCATTTTCCTATATACGCACTAAAAGTAATAAACCAATTTAGCATTATTAATAATGTGTTGACGAATCTTTGTTTTCGATAAGTTCAAAAATTCAGTCTGTCATTAATTTGAATAATTTTTGAAAAAAATCACTGTCAGTTTCTTCCCAGGCTTGCTTATTTTTTTGGTTTTAACTCTATAATTGTCATTATGGTTCCATTCTGTACATTTCTTGCTTAAACTTTACGGGCCAGATTCTCCATTATATTTAGATACGTTAGCCCAATAATGGAATACTATATTCATTAAACCACGATTTAGATTGATTCGAGACATGGATTTCAGCGTTATCCTGTTGGAATATGCAATCTTCATCAATAAATGAGAGAAGAGCATCTTCCAACAGTCCATTATAAATTGCACTGTTCATTTTAGTTGGAAAAAAATATATGTTTAATTTTCCTCCAGCAGAAAAGGCTGCTCAAACCATAACACTGCCTCGACTGAAATTGCTTTTGGACATACAAATTTCGTTGGACCTCAAATCATGCCAATAGCAAGAATATGAATCGCAACCGTCCAAATTGGATTTCTTTTCATCAGAAAAGATTACTTTATTCCATTTCATGTATTTGCGCGAAAATTTTAAACGATTTTCCACATGATTCTGTTTTAAAATTGGCTTACATTTTGGTTTCTTCCATTTTATGTTACCGTCAGTTCACAAAATCTGTACAACATGTTTGGAAGTGACAGGAAGGTCAAGTTTATTATTTAATATATTGCGGGTGACTTCATCTTTCATTTTATTAATTTGCTTTTTTGATAATTTTTGATTACCTTTTGTTGATTTCCGCACTCCATATTTCTGCCCTTTCTTTAAAAAAACCTATAACTCCTTCCGAATAATTAATTTTTCGTCCAATTTCTCTGTTAAAACAGCATTGATCACGAAAAAATAGAATTTGAGTTTTTTCCTGATCTGCAAGAAAAGTTCTTTTGGGCATCCTTTAAGATGATGAAATTTCCCAATTAAAACAAAAATATTTCCAGTAAATGGAGATGTTGTCATTAGAAACTTACCTTAGGTAAAACAGACAACTAAAACTGTGAATTTTTTTTTGGAAAAATTCTGCGTTTATAGGAATATTCCACTGAAACTAATATGTTCTGATTTCTAAATTAAAGAAAACAACAAGAGCAAGAAACAAATATTTCTTACATAAAAAAGTACCGTTATATCGCGAGTTATTGTAACAACATAACATTGTTTTTGGTTAAGAGAAAAAAATATATCTTAAAGAAAAACAAAAATTTTACATGCGTTTATAGGAATATGCACCAGTGTATTCTTGAACAGATTTATTTATTTTTTCCTGTCGCAAATATTTTTGAACTTTTCAGGAGAGCAGTCTATAATTTTTAATTCCCATTCAAAGTTTTAATTTCAAATGCCAATATCAATGTAAATTATTTGTTAAAGTTTTGCAAAAAATAGATGCATCATAGAATCTTACCTATGTATTTTTTTAACTTGTTGCGTTTGTTTGTATCTGATAATCCAAACAAACATTGAACAGGGTTCTTAGATTTTCTTCAATATTGAAAAAAAATTTTCCTATAGGTTTTAAAACAAAATGGGATTATATGGAAATCTTTTTAACAAATGTGTAAATAAACTTTTTAGGTAAATAATTTACGTCATTTTTATAGTTAACCCAAACACCGGAGATTAAGTTTTTATGAAAGTATTATTTTTGATACACTTTATTCAACTTTTTAACAACTAATTATAATATATGTATAATTACTGGTTTTCTAAATTCTTGATTATTATTACAGTAACAATAATGAAGTATCAAATGCTCAAATATTACCCTCTCAGCCAATCCATAAGTAATCATCTTTTTGTAGAGATTGGAACTAATTTTGTAACTTTATGGTATCATATTCAGTATAATAGTTATTTTTAATTGTCTTCATTTATTGCTCATATTTTCGATGAATTTTATGTTTTGAATGAAAATCAAAGTAATTTAATGCATTTAATTTGTTTCATAAACCTTTAACTCGTTTTTGCACTTTTTATTCGTAAAGTTTTACTATTTCGGTTAAAAGGTCATTCCGAAGGGAGTTTGGATATATTTCACTTATAACTAAACCAAAAGGCCCGAATTTACCTTTGGTAGTAATTATTTTGATACAGAAAGGAAATATATCGATGTTTATTAGTTTCATTTCTATATTTACTTATGTATTGTCTGGTTTGACCTTTGGAAAAGATAAGAATTGCCAATGCTAACTTATTTTGAAAAAAATTGATGTTCTTAAAAAACACAAAACGAGACAAAATGGAAAATTTGACTCAGACATATGAGTCTAATTGTTTCAATTGATTTTTTGATTACCAACTTTCACCAAAAATTCGCATGCCTATTAAAATTTTAAAATTCTTACGAAATTCCTGCGTTGCATAAAACAAATATTCTTTTCACATGATTCTGACTAGTTGTTACTATTTTCATATCAAATTATAAAAGTACTTATCATCTATTTACCGCGTTTTTTATACATATTTTAAATTCGCTTAACAAACTCAATTTTTATCTGTTGTATTATAATGGGAAGAAAAGTGGTCGATGAAACAATAGTGCACTGTTGTTGAATAAATTAATAGATTTATCTTACTAAAATTTATATTCGGCGGAATATTATGCTTTTTTTTAATTTTTCCTAAGTTAAAAAAAAAAATTATAGAAACAAAATAAAATTCCCCAAAAATTTTCCAAAAATCCCTAAAACCACCAACTCCCCCAATCCCCAAACCAAATTTCTTATCACCATTTCTCAAAAGAAATCCGCAATATGGGGATAAATTCCCTAATGTGACAACACTGGCACTGAATTTTTTTCACTACCTTAATGAAGAGCGTTTTTATTACACAAGTATATAAGGTTTTGAACTTGAGCAACTAAAAGAGGAGCAACTAAGGTTATTTATGGAGCTGAATTCAAATCTTCATTTATTTTTTTTCAAAATTGGTTTTAGTTTTCGAAATATCGACAAAAATACTTGTTTTAACAGATTTACGTTAAGTTAGTTTATATTGGCAGCCGCCTTAAACTTAGCTCACTTAGGTCAGAGTGAGGTTTCGTTGTGTTACCATAAAAATCCCGCTGCATTAAGGCCTAATCTTTCCGACCAACTGGTTCCTTGAACCATTTCTTGGTCTCGACAAAGCAGTTAATCTTGAATAGTTCAACTCTAAAGAGACAAGATTTATTTGTTAATCTTCTTAGACCAAATAGCAGCTGCCGCTGGTTTTCAAAGGTTGGGCAATGACGGAGAGGATGCTACGTAGTCTCTTCTTCTTTCTCGTCTGTGTAGCACCTACAAAAGTCATTGGAATGAAGTCCTAGTCTTTTAGCATGTTTACCAATTGGCCAGTTACCTGTAATAATACCAATAAGGTTTCTTAGATGGGTTTTTGACGGCTTTAACATCTGCATTGTTCGCTGGTGCTCCATCAAAGGCCAGATTTTCTTGGTATCTACACAAATGAGTTCTATGGTTCATCTTTCTATAGCTTCAAGATGAAATTTGCGTGATATTAGATGTTTACATGTTAATAAGGAAGCGCTGATATCATCAGTGTAGCCATGTTGGTTTAGATTGGCTCCTGCGCGCTTAAATTTATACGCTTTGCATATGGCATTAATGTACCTATGTCCTGGAACCCATGTGAGGTTGACCAATAAATGTCTCCCGATTTTCTCCAGAGACAACCGATATTGGTGGACAATCTTGGATATGGTGTAGGCACCTATCAGGGATCTTATGGCCGCTTTGCTAGCAGTAAAAATGATATTCCTTTATACTGTATCCATTGTGCGGCTATCTTGAGGACCATAATTACAGGCTGTAATCAGGTAGCCTGTGGAACAATTTTTGGTCTAGTTGTACAGAGAAGATACTAATTCCGACTGTTTCGAACTGTTTTCGAACCATGCGTGAAGATTTTAATTACTTCCGTGATTATATTAACACTGTTGTCATAGCATGTTCTTTCCAGTATGTGCACCATAAATAGAGGATCCAACAACGGTGTTGATGTTGAGTAATCATTCTTAAAGTCTCGATATATGTATATCACCGAGAATGTTTGCATAATCATATCATTGGCATTTCCATGCTTTAGTTGCACAAAGTCTTATTGCCGTACGTGCAGCAATTTTCTTGGCTACGATGTCTGGTGGTAACCAATTTAGTAAAGTGGACAATGCCTTAGATGGGGTAGTTCTAATTGCACCTCTTATCATGATCGGCATCATCCTCATTAAATGTTCGAACTTTGGTTGCTGGTTTCATTTCTGTAAAGCTGGCCACCAAACAGTTGCTCCGTAAAACAGAATGGGCTTGATTACACAGCTGCATAACCAGTATGCATTATTAAAGTTTAGCCCCCAGTTTAGGAAAATTGGAAATTTGCAATACAAATCAATGGCTGCTTTTGTGGTTCTTCCAGTTTAGTTTACTATCTAAAATAAATCCAAAATATTTAGCTTGATTAGATAGTGACAGTGATACACCTCTAGTCTTCTGAGTAATAAATTTCGTAATTTTATATCTTCTAGTAAAGAGCATCAGTTCTATTTTGGTTGGGTTAACTCCCAGTCCACAGTTGTCCATGTAGATAGAATACGTGACAATAGCAGATATGCTTTGAATTTTATCAAATAGCCAAGGCAACAGAACGTTAATGTTAATCTGAAGGTCAGCTGGGTTTATGCCATCTGGACATAAAACGGATTTAAGGATTTGTTAAGTTGAATCGTTTGTATTATTTGTGATCTGTTTCACTTACTAAAGTACAACAGTAGCAACTCATCATGTCCTCGTCCCAAAATTGTTTATATTATTATTCGATTTTCGAAAATTTTTGTTGTATATCCTCTCCTTTCTCGTTACTCGTAAAACTAAACTTTTGAATGAAAAATCGAAGTATCGAATAAAGAAAAATAATTTTATGTTATATTCTAGCTCCAATCTTGTGGTATTTTTGCAACAAACGCTCTATTATTAACGATTATTGAGAAAGTTGTGAGCAAGATTTTCACATCATTCCCCCTCTGGCGGTTTATTGGATGTTATAAATTTTTTAAAGGTTTCGTCGGTTATTGCTTTGAAGAAGTACTAGATAAGGTAAAGTTATATTCGAAAGTGTTGCTTAAAAGTATTCTGTGATCTTAGAAATAATCAAAAGGAGTCGTTTTGTTTTCCTCAACAAAAAAATCAAATCAAAAAGTCACTGATTTCATCACTGAATTACATATTAACTTTCTCTTTAGAATCGAGAATATCGCAAAATCTTTGGCTCCGTTAAACGCTTGATGTTTTTGTCTTTGTGATGTTTTTTTAAATTTCTGCATGATCTGAAATTAAATCCAGCATTTAGAGTATGATTGAAATCAATCTTTTAGCGACGTCAACATCGAAATATTGTTATGATCGAAATATTGTCCAACACACGAGAACTCGAAAACTAGAACTAATCTTGGTAAACGAATACCATATTTGAATGTTTAAAGGTGTTTTATTTTTTTCTTGATTGAAATAACTTGAAATTGCTTATGATTATATATATATATATATATATTCCTTATGCTGCCAAATTTAGCTACAAAAATGTTTCCTATTTTTGATTTTGATCATCAATACGCATCGTTTGAGAAAACTTCCTGCAAAAAAAGGTACAGTGACTTTATAATCATTATGGTCCTTGGTACACTCTAATGCATATGTATTTATTTACGGCTAAATTCTTTAATTTTAAATAATTTTAAAAAATGTTAAAACAGAACTTTGTTTCGCAAAAAAAAAAAAAATAAAATAAAGTAAAATAAATAAAAGTAAAATATTATTAATGGAAGCAAATATTCATAAATTGTCGAAATGAATTTTCATTTTATTTTATAAAGTCAGGCTCTAACACCACGTTACATCTACAAAGAAACCTTGTTTTTCATTTAACTATTTTTTCTGGGTTTTACTTTTTTTCTTACAAATTATTTAAATAGTTAAATTAAAAAATAATTATTTACAGCTCCTTTACATCTTAACTTAAGGGCATAAATCCAGATTACCAGCACACTTGATTTTTAAATAATTTTGATAATGATTCAGCAGAATTTTTATTCGTGATTACAGTAATGTAAAAAATGTTGCCCGCTCGCTCTTAGTTTACGAGTTATGGGTACGTGAAATTATAATATAAAAATGAAATTTTCTTCTTCCTCCTATAATGAATATTAACAATATGGGTATCATAGGAGAGGTCTTGAAGAGGAATTTCGATTGATATATAAAACGTGAGACAATATAATATTTTATTACTTTTTATTTTGACTTTTTTTACAAAACTACCGTTATCTCAAAAATATATCGATATAACGATACTCTCCTATACATCAAATTATTTAGAGAACATTTCAAGCTTTCATATGATAACCATGTCACATCCCTAGCCCATTAAATAACAAAAATATAAATTTAAGTATAATTTAAAAATTAATATTTTGAAAAATTAATCGATATTTGTAATATATTCTTACATTATAACTCAAAGTACCTCTAACTCGAAAACTAAAAACGATCGGGCAAAACCTTTTACATTACTTTAATCACGAATAAAAATGCTACTGAATCATTATCAAAATTATTTAAAAATCAAGTGTGCTGGTAAACTTGATTTGTTCCGAAAGGTGAATCAGAAGTTAGATAAGAATATTTTTAATACATGTACACCCAACAAAAGAAACAAGCAAGTGCTTCTAAAAAAATCACTGTAAAAGTAGAACGAAGAGCATATTTATTTTTTTTTTTTTTTGAAGTTAAAAAGTTAAAATAAATATATTTTAGCATGAAAACTTTTTAATTATTTCTAAAAAACATACTATTTCACCAAATTAAAAATATTTTTATTATCTTTTAACAATGATAAAATTCAATTAAAAAAATTATAAACATAATATTAAGAGGGGAACTTCAAAAGTAGTAAATAAGAATCATATAATAATATCCATGCATGGTTATTATTGGCCATGGGTTAAAATAATTACTTCTGTCATGGAAAACATATCATGTTTAAAAGTCACTGGAATAATTTATATAATTCAGCAACAAAATTATGGTAGAAGTAATCAAATTTTTATTTCCGTAACCAAATTATTATTATTATTTTTTTTTTTTGTAAACATAAAATAGGATTACCACAATCATTAATATTACGCACAATACAATTGTCATAACCATTAATGTTATGCATAATATTAATTATCGTGCAAATATGCATATTTTTTTTTTTTTTTTTTTTTTTTTTTTACCATAAAAATAATTTAGTTCTCATAAATATTTTTTAAACATTGTACAAACATATATTTTACATGTAAAATATAATGTTAGTTAAAAAATTTGATTTATTTTAAATGTAACACTATCAATGGTATTAAACGAAACACTAGAAAAGGCAGTACCATATGCAATACATATACAAATATTTTATTAATTTTAACAAGGTTTGTCTTTGAAAAATGGGAGTCTTGTTTGTCAAATTTCAATTTATTTATTTTTATACCCACCATCAACAAGGATGGGTGCTGGTAAGATTCTGAGTCGATAGAGCTCGTGGCGGACCACCTATGAGGAAGAAATTTGGCTCAAATATTTGTCTTATATAAGTTTTTTTAGTTTTGAAAATGGGCAAAATAAACAAAGAAGTTATGGGCCAAATACTAGAAAAACAGGCTGTCCGCCAATTCATACTTTTCCGCCGATATCTCTTACACATAAGCATATAAGATAAAAAAATTTTGTACAAATAGTTTGAGAATCGATGTAAACTTGGAAACTAAAAATGGGAGTAATACGCCCACTTTAGAGCCCTCTCCCATATAAGGTGAAATTTTAAATAGGATGACACAAAAATTTTTAGATGGTGGGTATAACAGAATCGGCCAAGATAACATAACTTGCTTGTTTTTAATAATATATGGATATACTTATTTTAATTATTGTAATAAGTGTACATGAAAAGACAAAGCCCTTAATTGGATAGTATACCAAAATGTTTTATATTTGTGTTAAGAGATATTTATAATTATATAAAATATGACTGCATAACTTCAAAAATATTTATATTTTATAGAAATAATAACAAATTAATTTGTTGCCAAAAATAAGACAATAATATGAAATCCATTTAATAGTCAGAAAATCTCTTTTTTTAAGTTGAAAAAAATATTATCTCATATACTAAATTTTATTTGTCGTAAAAGACAAACAATTTAAAGCAAAAGTAATATCTATAGGTTGGTATTATTCTTTGAATAATAAAAAGTTTTTATATATGTATATTTTTTATTATCTTCATTTTAATTACAATCCAAAGTATCGCACAACATTGTTTTTTTTTTTACCTTTAGTACAAGAAATAATAAATGTTTGAAATAATTGCCATAAATATCATGTTCAAGCAATTATTTACCATATGTAAATATATAACTTTCAATGTCAGCTAATAACTATAAATGAGTTGGAAAAATAAGAAGTTCAGGTGTATTTAATTGAATTGTTCGTTTATTTGTTCCTTCGTTCATAATATGAATCGAATCTATTTTTATACTTTGGGGAATATGGAACAAATAAATATGGGTATGAATGCATTTGTGTGGGTTTGTTAAAGTTTAATATGAATGGATGGATAAATGGATAATAAAAAGTAAAAGAAACAGTAACGCGTAGGAATTTTTCTTATATCTTGTGTGCTTTTTCTTCTAAAGACTTAAGGCGGGAGTCGTTTAACTTAAATTAAAGACAAATTCAAAATTCACCACACACAGAGAAAGTAACAAAGAGAATGCGAGATATATAAAAGAGAACAACCAAAATAACAGTAATTGTTGTCTAGTAAAATTTAAATGAGCACAGAATAACTGTAAAAAAGCACAAAATGCGGAAACTAACTTATACTCATTTACACACACACACACAAACAGAAATATAGAGTAGAAGACAAAACACACCCAATGGGTGATTAAAAAAATATAAGAAGAATGAACATTGACAATCATATGGAGGGGTTGTTTTTGACATTTGTCTGCTTCTTAACCACCCCAAGCTCCACTCTCCCCTTCGTTAAATAAAACAAGTTTAAAAGACAGCTGCTGTTCAATGGAATAAAATAACAATAATTTTATAAGATTTTAAAACATTTTGTTTTGCAGTTTAGTCTTTTGGACATTCTTCTTTAATTTTTATTTATTAATTTATATATATAGATCTTTTTTTTTAATTAACGCATTTTGAGGTTTTTGACCCGGTCGGATACATGTTGACTTACAATTAAAAGTGCTCTTTACATTTTATTATTTAAGCAATTAAGAAAACTATAAACCCGTACACACACACACACTCAGCAATTAAATACAACCCTGTTTTGAAATATACTCGTGATTAATTCACTTCCTGTACTATATACATCCGCCATATTTCCAATTTATTTCACTACTTTCTTTCCTCATTATTATTGTTGGATTGTTTTTATTCCTTGTGACTCAAACTATCTTACAACAATTAAATTATTTGTTATATGAATATTTATTTATATAATATATTTTTTGTTTTTGTCTTTTCATTTAGTTGATTGAATTACAACCAACACAATATTTGGTTATTGGTTGTTTGTTTGGTGTATGAGAACAAACAACATCCAACAACAGCAAACAGCAATGATGTTGTTGTTGTTGCTGATGATGATAGTGATGATTACGATGATAGTCCGTATTTTATGTTGGGGCTTTTTTTCTATGGCGGCGATGAATCTAGTGTTGAGTTCGTACAATTGTTGTTGTCCGTGATGATACACACACACACGTATAAATATTTTCTACTATTTTTTTTTTTTTTTTTTTTTGTTTGGGTCTTCTGTGTTTAGTTGGTTTGGTTGAAAATCGATATGTTGAAAAGTATATGTAGTATGTACGAGTATTTCTTATATGCATCAGCAGCAATTTATTGTTTTAAATGCTATTTGTTTATTAAAAAAATTCATTTTTTTTTAACTTTTATTTTTCTTTTATTACAATTATAATTTTTATTTCAAGGTAATTTGATTTCATAAGAACCAGCACTTACATTTTTTTAAAACACTTTAATATACATTTTCGATTTTCAGACATTTCGACATATTCGATTTTTCTTGCTCTCACAAAATTTTTCACTATTCTTACATATTTTTTTGTATTTCATACACTCACAAGTAATAGATTTTTATAAATTTTGTGTGGATATTTTTCACACCTCTTGACTTTTTTTGTAATTTTAATTTATCAATTTTCTATGCTAATAAATCAATCAAGTGATTTTTGAAATTAAATTCTTATTTATTTTATTTTTCTTATTTCTTTTCTTTATTTTCTACTTTATATTAAAATTTTTTAATGTAATTAACACTTTTTTACGTTACTCAAGGAGAGGCAAGTGTTTTATAAGACAAATGAGTTAAAACTGATTTGCTGGTGTAACCACAGTTAAGGGTAACTAGGAGTAGAGCATGTATTCATTCATTTGTCTGTAGGTGTGTTTGTGTTTTACAAGGAATAAAAGCTTTGGTAATTGACATTTTGTTGCAGGATTTTATGTCAAAAATTTTGTTGAGTTTGCGCCGAACAATTTTAATGGCTACGGCGGCCTTTGTAAAAATTGTCGGCGACGGCGGCTCAAAATCGGCTGTTAGCCGGATGAAGGGTAAACATAAGAACTTTTTATTTCCTTGTCTTTGCATCATCGGTTCTCAAATGTTAATCCACGTACCATTAGATGTATGGGGGCGACGAAGACCGTTTGTTTGAACATAAAATATTAATATTTAAATAGTAATTTATAACATAAATTTTTGTATTACCTGTACTTTTTAAATATCTCGAAGTTACACATAAAAATTGAGAAGTATTAAGTCTTATTTCGAGAGTCGTTGTAGCGTTACGAACATTGTCAAAGTGTTTGTCGTTTAAAATATTTTTCGATACCATGTAAAATTTTCGACAACGACAATTTTTTTAAAGATTAAAAATTACAAACTGATTAATATTTGTAACAATTTTGTATAATTAAAAACGACGGTATTACGAACACCGTCATTTTTAAAATTAATTTTAATATGATTTCTTAAAAATGTATGTATATTGGATAAAAATAACTAAAATCTTGTGTTTGGCTTTATTTTCATCTTCAGAAGATGAAGAAAAGTATACAGTGCGTGAATTAATTATTATACGAGGGCGATTACGACAGCAGAAAAAGCTTACCTGTTTAAATGATTATTTCTTAAATTCTGTTTTTTTAAAGGATCATCATTGTTGTTAAAACTAAAAATGCTAAAAATGTAAATTTTCACCAAAAATTCATTGATTTTTCTTCATATAATAGTTTATCCAATAACACAGTAATGAAGTTGTGATACTTATAAATCCATTTTATTTAATAGGTAATAACAATTATTATTTTTTCTCCTTCGTAGAAACCTTAACGATGTTTTTCGATAGATTTAACCACAGAATACAGATTTAACTATGAATAACGAAACTCATGGTACCGAAAATTGTAATAATGATATTTTTGTCATTTTCGATATCCATAATACCTTCAAATGAAAACGAATGTTTTTCTTCACAAAATCGTCATGATAGCGACACTCATTATTTAATATTCCTCAACTTTTGAATTTTAATTTCTTATATCATGTATTCCATAAGACATGATATATGAAAAATAATTAAGGGTTCAGATTTGGTTCATATTTGGAAAACCGCATTGAGGTATTTATTTTAATTTTTTGAAATCTCGAAAATTGCGATTTTATTCACGTATTTAATTTCATAAAAAGAAAAATAATATAATATTTTTAAAAATTTCTAAAAAAACATCAAAAAATGTTCCATAAAAAAACTTATTTATTTAAATATTTTTATGTTTTGGACTGAAAACATAAAGATTTGTTAAACTAAATTTTTTGGTTTATTTATAAAAAATTTTGAAAATATGTATCCGAATTAAGTTATATATGAATAATTAGTAAGAAAAAAATATTGAATAAATTTTATAGAAAATGCAAATGAATTTATGCACTTACTGCAAATTATAAATAAAATTTTATTTTCGAATGAATTAAATTAACTGCCTGTTTTTATAACACGAGCACAAAAAAGACTCGTTTAACTTACATTTATAACAAAAACAAATTTTGAAATTTAAGAGTTCCCGCCCTTTTTTCATCTCAGTTATGAGCCTTGATAGGAAATTAATCCCACACAATTTTAACACTTTTGCTCTAATAGTTCTTCATTTAAGCGATAAATAATGTTATATGGGAGCTACCACTCCTTCTACACCTACCTCTCCTATTCTTATCTCAATTGTGGAAATAGATGAGAAAATTATTACCACAAAATGTTAAGACTTTCACCGAAATAGTCCTTTAGTAGAGTTGGCCACAATCGTTCATTTAACTATTGAGTTCATGTCGTTCAAAACTGCAAAGTGATTCAGTTCGTTTATTTTTTAAAATTGATCAGAGTCTGAGCAATGAGTGTGCGGAGGTACGGAACGATTAATGTTTGAATGAAGGGACAACAGCTGAAACTGAAACAATTGTTTTATTTGTATCTTATAATACTTTATTAGGAAAAATTTATGGATAAGAATAAATTTAAATCAATTGTTTTGAACAAATATTTACAAAAGTAAAAAAAAAACAAAAGTTGATCTGAAGCAATAAAAAAAAAAAAAATGAGAAAATGAACAATATGAATCATTTTACTGATTCGTTCAATTGAATCGATTTGTTCATGAACGATGAAACTCTATTATTTAGATAAGAGATAATTATTTTGTTTATATGGGGGTATAATTCCCTTTGCTATCTTATTTAAATTACTATGTTGCACTTCAAATTACTAATTTAAAAAACTTTAAAAATCATAGTTTTTATTAATAGCAATTAAATGTATATTCTACAGTGCAAACCCCTCTTTCTTTAAAATTGTAAATATTGTAAAATATTAAAAAACAAATGATATGTAAGATTTAATCGTGATTTTAAATAAATATTGTAAAAGAAAAGTTTTTGAATACTTTCAAAATAAAAGAAATAAGCAGTTTTTTGCTCTTCTGTTTTTCGAGATAGACGGTTTTGAATATAGACCCTCGATATGTAATTTGTACTCATTTACTTTTCTATTTGGCATATCCATATATTTTTCCATAATTTTTAAAAATATTATATTTTATTATCAACAGACCTAATTGTAATGGAGATTTTTATATTATGATTTAAAAATCTTTATTAAAATGACATTAAACGAATCCAAAATTAATAAAAAACAATTAAAAAATCTTTATTTTATGCAAGCAGTGCATCATTCATACATTAGAGCAGCGCCTGCAAGGCCTGCCAGATTTTGCGTTTTATCGGCACTTTGTTGATTTTTTACCTTAAAAATAGCAAAGTGCCGATTTGCCGATTTTTGGCTACGACAGTAATTTTATTTAATTTAGTTTTTTCGACACAAAAAAACATTATTATTATATTTTTTGTAATAAATCTTAACAAAATAGAAGAACTCTCTTGAAATTTATTTTTTGTTTTTTCTATAAGTTTCAACGAATTAAATTACAGATTTTTATGAAAAGTGTTGAGCATATGAATGATTTTTGAACTTTTATGAAACCCTTTTGGAATGCTTAAAAGTTAATTTTAAAAACTTAAATGAAAAAGATATCACCAAATGTTTTTTCTACTGTAACCTAAAACCACTGAATAAAATTATCTTCTTTCATTAAACAAGCAATTAATTTACAATATTTTATGAAAATTCTAATTAAGTAGAAACACAAATTTTAGATTCGGTATTTACTGAGTTAAACTTCTTAAGCTTGTAAGCGAATTATTATAGTTCATCTATATAGTTCTTTAAAAAGAGTTCATTCTTGACTTTTTACAAGAAATTATTTTTTTAAACATAAATTATTAAAAGCATAAAAAAGTGCCTCGGTAGTATAGTTGATTGTTAGCTAATCTATCAGTGTAGAGATTGTAGGTTCGATTGCGGCCAGAGACTTTGGTCTGTTTTCATTACAACGGGTTAATAGTCTACATTACTCTACTCGTTTAATTATGTTAGAATATAATTTGTAATTGCATTTTAACATAATTAAAATAAAAATATAAAAAC
Organism: Protocalliphora azurea; assembly: GCA_932274085.1. Taxonomy (NCBI): domain Eukaryota; kingdom Metazoa; phylum Arthropoda; class Insecta; order Diptera; family Calliphoridae; genus Protocalliphora; species Protocalliphora azurea. The sequence continues at coordinate 44,929,810 of OW026522.1, forward strand.
CCAAAAATTGTGTGTATTTTATATGACCGGATTTTTTTCAAAATTATATAGCAGCCCTGGTTGTATGTTTGATTCCCGCTAGAGATTCTATTATTTTTTCGCTACAACGGACTAATAGTATACTTTACTCTGCTCGGTTAATTAGGTTAGAATATAATTTGTAATTGTATTGTAACACTAGCTAACTCGGCAAACGTTGTTTTGCCATATAACTTATTTCTAGTGAATATTTTTGTTATTAATTAAAGAATAATTAATGTATTGTAAGTGTGTGGGGGTGGGTGGGCATGATTTTTGCTTTATTTTACGCCCTAACTGTTAAAATTTAAAGCCTTTAGTTTATTTAAGACTTGAAACTATCTTCGGATAATTAATTAAGAAGACATGGGTAGGGGGAGCTTATAGCCGTTTTGCCTTATTTTACGCTTTAAATGTTGGAATTTCCAAAAAATTTATATCTTTAACTTCCTTTTATATGTTACAGTGTCTGCATGCCTAATTTTAAGAAAACCGGTTGATTAGTTAAGAAGATATAGGGAAAGGGAGCTTTTACCCCTCCTACCCTATTTCCCGTCCTAAATAATAAAAATTATAGGCTGTAGTTCCTCCCAGATAGTATAAATTTGCCTGCCAAATTTCGGTTTATTAGTTAAGAAGATATAGGAATGAGGAGCTTTTACCTCTTGTGGCTTATTTTATGCCTTCTAGCGATATGAAATGTACTTTACGGCCTATTCTCATACCTAACAGGAACACACACAAAATTTTATAAAAATCGTTCTAGCCGTTTCGGAGAAGTTCAATTACAAACACCGTGACACGAGAATTTTATATATATAGATAGATTAATAAAATAAAAATAAAATATACTCACAAAAATGTTGTGTATTTTATATGACCAATTTTTGCTGATTTTTTGATATAAAGTGCCCATAATTTTCGAAAATTTTGAGGATTTTTCTTGAAAATTATCTGGCAACCCTGTTTGCCAGCTGTAGCACATCTCATAGTCATGGGAAGCAAATTCTTGCCGCTGAAATTCATGAGACGGCAGCTTTGCTAAAGATGTCGTCGACGTCATAAGGAAAATTATGAAAAATTTCTAAAAAAAATAAATAATATTAAAGTTTTAAATTAAAGGTTTTATATTGAATTTACTAAATGTTTAAACAAAAGCGGCGGCTAGATTTAAGTCATGTTAAGGCGGAATTTTAACGGTGGCGCCGACTTTTAATAATAATCGGCGGCTCAACTCGGACACCTGTAAAGTTGGCTGGTGCAAGTCTTTGGTTTACGTACAATCTGCATTTTGTAAAATAAAAGTGTTATAAAGCACCCTGTGTTTAGAAATTCACCTTTAAAGAAAATTTAAAATAAATTAATTTATTAATTAAATTTAAAATAAAATAACATTTATTTACATGATTGGTATATGTACAATTCCGCAATATATAGTTGAAATTTAATTAATTGAAATTATTTACTTTGTAATATTGAAATCTATTTTGTTTTCCATTATATTAAAAATTGTATTAAATACAATGACGTCATCGTAAAATTGCTTTGCTGTATATGTATATGATACAGTGGTGAGATGGTTTTGTTACATTTGGGGTGAAAAATAACTCAACGCGATATTAAGAGGCAAATACACAATGAATGATCCTTTCAACATACAGCCTTTTGCTGTAAAGTCTCACGAAAATTAATAAATACAATACATACAAAAATTCGAATATCATGAAAGCGAAAAATGCTAAATTTTATATTTTTTCACACATCATATGTGTGACTGCGCGCGAAAAATTTAGCGCATAGAATAGAATCTGTTTGAAATTTAGATTTTTTTCAAGGCTGTTATTTATATTGAATTTAAATTTAAAACATAAATTAATAAACAAAATTTAATAAAATATTTAATATTTTCTTATAGATAGAACTTCATTGTATTTTCGGTAACTTTTTTGTTGGAATGGATCCACTTCTCTTTAAACTCTATTCTATTTTTTACTCAGCTGTAAATATTCTTTAAATGTTTTTTATTATTACTCAATACATTTAAAATGGACAGAGTTCTGTACGGTTTAGTGCATTGGCCTCAGTTGGCACATAGCAACACCATTTGTTTGATACCATTCAGTTATTTTTTATTCTTTATTTATTTATATGGTGTAATAATTAGAAGAGCGATGAGGTCAAACAAATTAAAATTCGTTGTGTTTTCTAATGATAGGAAGGAATCTTTCCTGACTCAACTTATCTTTTGTCCTTACATTTTTATTGCATTCAAACAGAGAAAAGTATGCTTATGGTGACTATAATTTAAGAGCAACATATCATGATTATACGAGTGGTTAAAAATTTGAATGATTATATATAATAAATATTATAATTCCAATTTATCATACTTTTCTCCGGTTTTATCATTTATTAATTCGATTTTATAATACTATGAACTTATTTTATCATATTATAATGCCATAGTTTCACATCATGGTGCATTTTTTTATATTTTTATACCATTTATTATACTATTAATCAATTTTATCATATTATAATTCCCTTAAATCAAATCATGTTTTCATTTTACCATATTGTATTCCCATTTTGTCATATCATCACTAAGTGTTATAAGTTTCCTCTACTAAAGAGAAAAAAGGAAATAATTTATTAGATACAAATATTAATTTACATATTAATTCTTTACATACTAATTACTTACATATAAATATTTACATGGGAACTTAGTTCAGTATTTTTATTTTTTATTCGATTCTAACAATTTAAAAACGGAAAAAAAACTTAAAGTGAATATAAAGAGATTTAAATGCAAATGGATTTTTAATGTATGTTTTAAAATTTTTTTCCGTTTTTATTTGCATATATTTAGTTTATTTTCACAAATATTCACTACTTTATTCGCGAACATTTAATAAATATATAAACACTTATGCTTCATAAATAATTTGATTGCTTGCTGACAAACGTCTGAGTTAATATACAAAACTGTGTATCCAATAGTTGTGGAGAAAAAAATATGTTTCAAAAGCAAGCACTTAATAGTTGTGGAAAACAAAACATGGTCTAAAATAGAGATGTCAATTTTATAGCACAATTGAGCTGGCTAAGTTCACACGTATTCTTACGGTCTTTCATTTAGTATTTGCTGAGAGTACAAAATGCACTGGAAAAAACTGTTTGGCAATCAATTTCTTTAATATTAATGTTTTAAAATAAAGTTGGAAGAATGTAAATTATTTTTTTTTTATGACAATATTTATATATGAGAAAAACATAACATTTCTAATAACAGTTGAACAAAACACAATATGGCTTAAAAAGAAATAAAAATATTGACAAAATTTAATAATTATAGAAATAGTCAAATTTTTGAATGTTTATAAAATTTAGTTTCTGGTAAAAATATTCTCCAAATATAACATTTTTGTTGTCAACCATATTAAAATTTTGGTTAGCGTTAAATTATTAAATTTAAACAGAAACATTTTTATCATGATTTAGGAACCTTTTTACTTCATCGGTCTTCAGGCTGTTAAAAGATGCGGAGCGATTTATAGGATAAGTCACACTATATCCAGAGATATAGAGATTTTCTTTTAAAATTAGTATTATATTGTCTGCTCTTCTACAGTCGGTTTTTTTTTCTTCGGTTGTCGTACTTCCTTTCGGTGAGTTTGTATTTTTTATGACTTAAAAAACTGAATTTCTCGACTTTCCTGCAATCCTAGGAATTGTTTTATATGGCATTTATATTATAAATTTGAATTAAGCATCAATGAATTTACTATTATGCAATTAAAACAAAATGTAGCACATGGTTACTGAGAATAATAACAAATTTAAATAAGTTAACGGTACTAAATATACACTGGTGGTATTATGCGTTTGTGCTGATGTCTGTTACACCCAAAAATATTGGTCTAAGACCAATTTTAATGTATACCAATCGGCTTAGAATTATTTTTTGTGTCGATTTAAAGATGTACATCCCTTAATGCCTTGTAATCAAACTACAGGTCGAAATTTTTAAAATAATTGAATAAAATTTGGCACACAAATCTTTTATGGTTCCAAGACGAAGTCCATTGATATTGGTTATGGTCGACACATTATTTCACCTAGCCTCCCCCACCTAAATGCCTTAAATATATCAATATTTAATAGAAATTCAGTATATATAAGTTTTATATAGATAAAAATCTATATGCCAAATGTCATTGATCTATAATTGACCACAGCTCCCAATAAACCACACTTCCGTAAATAATTTTAATGTGCATAAATTCCATACAAATGTTAGTTTCAAGTTAATATTTGACATAAATATGTTTTACGTAAATAGAAAAAGTGTCAAATTTCATCAAAATTACAAGTTAACCATTGATCGCATATAACTCTCACTTCCGGAAATCATCCTAAAACTCATAAATAATATAATATATATAATACAGCATACACGTGTTTCATACAAATATACAATAATCTTAATACATGTATGGGTCAACAATTGACCCCAGGTCCCATATAAGAACCCTCCCCGAACTTTGATGTAAATACAGAATGGTGTAGAATATCATATATTTTTCTCACTTGGTTTTTTTCTCATGCTTAATAAAAGTAATAAGCCTTAAAGTGGATTTTTCCTTGCGCATATATACATTATGCATATCAAACAATTTTTTCGTATAAAATTTTTTTTTTTTGATGTACTAAATATTTTTAAATTCGGAGAGGTGAGGTCCGAATGACTCCATACTAATCTTCATTTTTGGAGGGATATATTTGCAACTTTTTTACGCGAAGCACTTTAATGTATATATTGTTACGTTTTTGGTTTTCAAAAACGTTGGTTTATTTCCTTTAAATAAGTCGGCATCCTTTTATTTGCGAATAATAACGTATCACTCGAGAACTAATTTGTTTTAAATCCAAATACTCTTAAAGCACACAAATTATATTACACAACTGAACTGCAATGACTATCAAACTTACAACACGTTGAAAACTTTACGATTTACGACTCAAACTAAACTGAATCCACAAACTATATTCGCTTATATACTAGGGTTTAGGCTAGCAATTATTTTCTACAAACTTTTAGTAACTTCAAGAACTACAACAACACTATTGCTCGAGAATTATAATAACTTACAATCTACATTGTAGATCAAGATCACCAGTACACTTGATTTTTAAATAATTTTGGCAGTAATTTAGTAGTACTCTTACTTGTGATTAAAGTAATGTAGAAATTTTTACGCAGTCGCTCATAGTTTAAGAATTATGAGCCTCTAAACTTTTGATACATTTTTCTGAATATCTTTATTAATACACATGCGATTTAAATTATATTAACAGTTTAAAAGTAAATAAAAATACCTTTCTAATGATATATACCATGACCATATTTAACAAATCTTTAAGAGGAAAAAGTACATTCTTATTGATATTACCGGCAATTACAAAATTTTTTGATTTATGAAAAAGTTTATTCAGCAAAGCCGGTGTTCGACATACATAGAGAAAAATCTCTTGAATTTTAACCGTACTGGTTATCTTTATTTTTTATTCAACCAATTACAATTACCTGATTTTATAATTTTTATTGACTAAATATTTCCTAAACGTATGCATTTTAAAATACGTATTGTATTTTTTTATAATGTTGAACTGACAATAATCGTCGGTACTTTAATTAGGATATAGCCCTAATGTCTTGTTATCAAGGTGAATATGCTGCCAAAATTTTCCCGTGAATAAATCTTTTTAATTTAAGAAATTCATTAATAAATGAGTTGTGCCACTTTATACTGAAACATCGGGCCTTGTAATTACTTTATGGTTTAAAAATAGTATTGTCAAAATCAAATGTATTATTTTAATTTATATAACAAAGGCACTATTTTCTTAAGTGTGATAATTCATCTGGATTCTTTTTATATGACGAAAACTTCAGGAAATTTTTCGTTTGCACAAATTTAGTTTCTAACCAATTCAATAGAACATTATTTAAATCTTTTACACTGAGTTTTTTTTCTAAAAAAACGAAAAAAAAAAAAAAAAAATACTCCTTTATGTTTTGGATTGTTTAGACCGAAAATGTATAAAAAAAAAACAAAATATGTAATTTCATCTGCCACGAAAATAATAAGGTAACTTTTATACATAGTACATAATTTTATTGAAGATACCAAAAATTACAAAAATGCGGTTAAAAATAAAAAATTATAAAAAAGTTGCGAAAAATGTAACAAATGCAACCAAACGTCAACACTGATCCAAATACACAGTTCTTTATTTACGGCTTAAAACACACACATTTTATTACGCAATTGAACTGCAACGGCAATTCAACTTACAACACAATGAAAACCTTATATTCTAGTCTTTACCTAGTGTCTACATTAGGCAAATTTTTATCAAAACAAATGTCAAAATCAGTACGAATATATACAAGGCAACCATTGTTTAGCAGCTGTTTATTATTTTAGTTGTTACAGTTGCCAAACTGCATATATAAAAAACAATAATGGATACGGCATATTGTTGTTTTTGTGCAACTGTTGCCACCTTCCACAAATTTGTGTTAAGTTTAACGTTTGTCTTGATAAAAAATTGTCTAATGTAGACACTATGTTAGGTTAACAAATATCTTCTTCAAACTTTTAGTAACTTCAAGCACCATAACAACTCCAACTCTATTCCTGGAGAATTATAGCAACTTACAATCTACATTGTTCTCAAATGATGGTCCGTACAAACATTCTAGAGGGTTCACGAACACCAATTACTTAAACATAAAATTAAAAACATCTTTTTATTTAAAGGTCAGTATACACATTCACTTATTTTAACATTCTCATAAAATATAAAATTGTAAAAATAGGGAGTAAACAAAATTGTAATTATATCCGTTTGAGAGATTAATTCAATTATGGATCAATGTTCACAATTTGGTAAAAACGTTCCGTGTTGATAAGTTACCTTAAGAAGTGTGACCTATTCTTAGTTCGTAATGAAAAACAGGACAGCTAGGGCAACCGAAAGTTTTTTTTATACGAAAGTTTAGTCTCAAATTGACGATAATATAAAATTAAAAATATAAAACTAAACTTCTTATAGAAATATATATATATATATATATTTCTTAATTTGACATTTGAAAAGAAGTTTAATTTTGTATTATAATGTAAGCAATACTGGGAACACTTTTTGACTAAAAAATTTTAATCTGACTAATATTAAAACAGAGCTTATATAACTTAGTTCTAAGTTTATACATTTAATTATGAGTTTTAGGTGTATATTTTCCTATATTATTTTTTAAAGATTTTCTCTTGAAAATTTATATATTTCTAGGTTCAAGAATTGTTTAAAAATAACTTTTGATATCAAATTGGGAAAACTCTGGTTTTGAATATTTTACTTTGCATCAAAATGTATGCATTTATTTTAGAATTTCAGAATGATTTCAAATTAAGAAATTTTTCTTAAGTGAGCCCCAGTTAGAATTCAAACTTTGGTACTCGTATATATTACAACATTGTTAGCCAAAAATGTTTGATATCAAACATTACACAAACATTTGGTGGGTCGTTCTCCAGTTGTAATGTCTCAAGGGCGTCGTGAGGCTGATGCTTGTGAGAACCTCCGATTTAAATTTTTTTTTTTTTTTTTTTTGGTGACAATATGAGCGAAAATTTCTTAAATATTGTCACCTTCAAGCGATGTTAAAGACAAGAAGAGAGACAATGAATGAACTGAATGAATGTTAACTTATAATAAATTTTTGTGACTACAAGACGTCGCTAATGTTGTCTTCTAATAAATTCTATTAACGAAAATTTTGGTGACATAGTCTTCATTTTGATCCTGTATTGAGCAATTTTGACAATAATTATAATATGTCACATAAATAATGTTAAAGACAATAAGGCGGACAATGTTTTCAATGCTGTCATCTACCATATCGTTTTGATCACAAGATGAGCGACAATGCCTGAAATTTTTTCACTTATTTATTTTTTAAATTACAAGAATGGCGACACCACCTTAATGTTTCCTTTGTAAATTTCATGCCACAATGTGTTTCATTGCCATCTTTTATTTATCCAAATTGACGATGAGAAGATCGACAATATCTTGTTATGTTGTTGAAAACATAAGGGACAGTGTCTTAAATGTTTTCTTTTGTCGAACGTTTTTGACGAAAGTTTGAGCGACAAAGTTTTGTGTATTGAGCTTCTAACAAACTATCTTTACGGCAAGATAAAGGACAATGTTTGAAATGTTGTCTTCTACATAATTACGTTACACAGGAGTAATGATAAATATTTATAAATAAATACAAAAAGACTAGAAAAAATATTTATTTGAGACCGACAAGTCAGAACGTTTAATATGAATATTTTTCATGTTAGTGTAAAGTTATTATTAAAATAATTAAATTTAGTGGGTATAAATAGTATGAAGGAATTATTCTGATATTAACTGAAGTAAATATTATTTTTTTTACATACATAAGTGCACATATTTTCAGATGGCTTCAATAAAACTTATACTCGTATAAGCGTAAACTTAAGAAAAGAATACAATTTTTATCGAAGTTCACAACTTTTCATATAATTTTTTTTTTTTTTGCAAAATTGTAATTTAATTTAATATTTTAATTTAAATTATGAAAATATTTCCTTAAATAATTTTATTTGTCACTGATGTAATCTTGATCTTCTATGATTACACTGTCATTCATCTGATCGTTAGCGACAAATATCAAGGTGCTATCATATATATAATCGTTGACGAAAAAATAGATGATATTGTCATCCATATGATCATTGATGACAAATCTAAGAACATTGTACCTCATGTAAATGCTGACGATTTAATGTACGACTTTCCCGGCGATATAATCGCTGACGACAAAAGAGACAAGATAGTCCTCTATGTAATCATTATCGATAACATTGGGGAACTAATCGAACATGTAGATGAAAATTTCGTTTATTATATCTTTATTTTACTAACTACAAGATGTGCTACCTTTTCTCTCTTTTAATCGTGCAAGATTTTCGCGAGACTTGTTTGAAAAAGTCATTAAAGATTTGTTCTGGCAGCCTAGAATTTAACATTGTCGTGCACCCCTCCTCGAGGATGTCTTAAAGACATGGTAAAATGGGATTATAGTAAGAATGTGAGTAATATTCGATACAAATAAGTTTTATGTAAGTAGAAACAACATTGCCAAATTTCATGAGAATCGCCTCATAATTTACCATAGCTCCCATTTAAACCTACTTCCAGAAATCGCCCCAAAGCGCATAAAATCATATAGATGTTAGTATCAACGCATTATTCTGTATTTGTATATTTAATTTTACATTTAGTAAAATTGTCCACAGGTGTAATATAAGTCCCCTTCCCGAATTTGTATGATTGTACACAATGGTGTATCATATATCCGGTCTTGACCGACTTTTATTTTTTTATATAAATGAAATTTAAATCCTTATATATTAGGACTTATTTGTCCGATTTAAGCAAACTTTGGCTTATACTAGTGATTAATAATACTTTTTTTTGAAAATAAAAGGATAATGAAATCAATATTCATCCTTGTATTAAGAATATTGAAAAATACATATCTTACATTTTTATAATTTTTCTTTAAAATGTTCCTTAAAAAATTTTAAGTGGGAACATGAGGGATGCTGAGAAAGTTAACATTTAATTAAAAAAAAAAATACATTTATTTCAGTAATAATTTAAAAACTTCTAATGTTTTTTAAGTGAAACAATTTGTGTATGTATAAAAGTGTTTAAAACTTCGGCTTATTATTAGTGATTCTATTTCACTAATCTGAAAAATTTTACAAAATTAATATATCTTGAGAGTATAACACAAATAACTAAAAAATAATCCTTGAAACCAGGATTTTGACAATTAATTGGCAATTTGATAATTTTTCTATATATTTATTACATCTTCCAGAATATTATCTGGCGGTATCTTCTTTTTTTACCTAAATTATTATCTTGCAATGTTGCCTATTTTTCTTCCAGGCGCATTAATTTCTTATTGCTTAGATGTATCTCCTGTGACGCACAATCTCTTCCGGTGGGGGAAACTTCCGCAATACGAATATGATTTTTGCGGCAATAAAATTAATTTTCTAAGCAATACGAATTCGATTCTCGACTTTATGGAGTTTAAATTCGACATTAAGGGCTTTCACATATATGTTTATACAATTTAATTCCTATGTTTGTTACATGAACGCTCCTTGATAATTTATGCTGTATTTCTTTATTTTCTTTAAGAAATTTGTCAATTGAACAATTTTTTTAAATTTAAAATTACTATTATTGACGTTTTCTTTTGAATAAGTTAGAAAAAACGAAAATATATTATCAGCTTTATGAGGCATTTATGCAATTATATGAAAACCCTTATTAAAAATCATCAAATTATTATTGAAATAAATGAGTTTTTTTTACTGATTGACAGATAGTTTGCAAAAAAGAAACTTCTTTTAGTACGGTGCTCTTCTGAAACTTTTCTTCTAATATATGCTACATAAAACTTATGTCCAACAAGCTGTGAGAAGTCTCACATGACGTACGTTTCGTCATCCATTACACAACACTTAAACTTTTTAAAAAAATGTTTAATATGGCATTGCTCTCTTTATAGCTATAGCATTATTCTTTGCGTTCCTATCTGGTACTTTTTGCACTTTAAATGTTTTAAATCCAATATTGGCTTTAACTTTGCGCACATAGCGTTCAGAACATTTGACACGTCTAGCCATTTTTTGGCTTTTCAAATTTTTTTTGTAAGTCCAATTGGGATGAATTTTAATAGTTTTAAAAAATTTCTTATGTGTTTTCCATTGTGAAGCACACACACTAAATATTTTGAAAATTTTTATCATTGTAAAATCTGGATTATTTTTCAAAGATATTGTAATTAGTATATCACAAGAAAAATAAGTTAACAGCAAAGTTATAAATAAAAATATGTGTTACATTTTTTTCTAACGCACATTTTATACAATAACTCTCATACTCTAACAAGCATTCGTACTCACACATCAACATGTGTTAATTGATGATACATTAGGCAAATTTATATCAAAACAAATGTCAAAATCAGTGCGAATATATACAAGGTAATCTTAGTTAAACAGCTGATTATTATTTTGGTTGTTACAGTTGTCAAACTGCATATATGAAAAACAATAATGAATACGCCATATTGTTGTTTTTGTGCAACTGTTTCCATTTTCTACAAATTCGCGTTAAGTTTGACGTTTGTCTTGATAAAAAAAATCTCTAATATAGACACTAGGTAAGCAATTATGAATATAAATATACTAGCAAGAAATATGTCAAATTTTACAAGATCTTATATTATACGAGTACATAGATGTATGAACTGGAGTAAAAGAGATGAGAAGATCAAAGAATTTTACTGGACAGAGATGTTAATTGAGATTCGAGGGTTGGGTTTAGACAGACTCGGTTTTCTCGTCGGTTTAAAATCAGTTTTTCGGCTTAATTTAATTTTTTGAATGTCAAATAAACCGTTTTTTTTTAACAGAAAACCCGGCTTTAAAAATAATATTTTATTTCAAAAATCATATGTAAATCATTATACTTATATCTGAATGGAAATATAGAAAAAATGTGTTAACCAATTAATATTCATGAAGCATAATTTCTAAACATTTTGTTTTTTCTCTTTTAACGCCTCCCAGCAAAAACTTTGCTTTCCTGGTAAGCTAGCAGGTATAATTGGAAACAAAAATAAACCACTTATTTTTTGTTCGACTTGTCCACAAATTCATGTAGTTATTTTTTGACTCTGGGGGTACTCAAAAATATGTACCTAAACGAAAACAAAAATAAAAAAAAAACAAAAAAATTTTGCCGTCAGTGAGACTCGAACTTGGACACAAACTAACCATTCGTTTTTACTGACTAACGTCTTACTCGGTAACCATCACGCACATAGCATACTAAGTGACAAAAACTCTATTTAGTTTAAAATATCTTTTTAAACATTTTGTTGTAAAAAGCTAACAGCTTCAGAATGGGGTTGAACAACCTTCTGGTTGTTAATCCGGCGCTCTGGCCAACTCATCCACGTGATTGCAGTATTACTGTGCTATTATACTACTGAGTTAACTGAGTTTCTTATTAATGTAATACAGAGTAGGCAAATAATAATGACGCTTCATTACAAGAAACTACTTTAATAAGTAAGTATTAAAAAAGTTTTTACTGGGCTGTAGCATTCTTACAAACAATTTAAATATTTTATTTTTTAATTAAATATTTGTAACAATAGCTTACTTCAATTTTTAAAGATATAATATTTAAAAGAAATCTACTTTCAAAATCGTTTTCGAAAAAATTGAGACACGCTATTCCATATTAAGCCGTTCTGTACAGACTTTATAAAACTTAGTCTCCCACAACCCCTTTTTTTAATTCTAACTAATCCAAAATCGTTTTCTACAAAAATTCAAATAATCGATCACCTTAGATAAGATAGAATGTGACCGACTATTTAGACGGAATACGGAAAGTTAAACAGTGTGAGTTTAAGTTCCAAATAGACAAGCAGGGACTAGAAGTTCATGCATTTGAGAAATGTGTTTTAGAAGCTTAAAAAAGCATTAACTTTTATTAAAAAACAGTATAGACCTTAGACAGCTTTTGTACATAGATAAAATTACCATTCGATGTCAACAGATGTAATGGATGCATTTTTAAATGATGTGAAAAGATTTTATTATTCCTTCGTTTGAATCTAAAATAAATTGTATTGGCAACACTTCTTTCGATGGCTGTGGTCTTAATGTACTCTTGGATAGAATAATTTCATTGATAGCTTCTTTAAAAAGAATTCATCAATTCTCGATATTTTACAAAAACAAATGTTTCATATACATAACTCGTTATAAAAAGAATTCGTTCTGCCTTCAGTTAAATGACAGGACATTTGACCCTGAATGTCTGTATTTATCCCTATGTTTTAGGCTATCCAAGGGCTGATAGACCAAAAACTTTTTTCACTGATATTGTTTTGTCGAATATTATAGGACAATACTTCTCTGAAATTAAATTATTTATTCTATATAATTTCGCATCTTAATACGAGATAAATAATGAACGTCCTTCTGCGATTGCTAGTTTTGGAGAAGTGGCTTATCACAATAATTTGTTCATGGTACTTTTAATATTTTAAAACCTTTTTTAGCTCTTCTGAAAATTTTGAAATATTTTTTTTCTACACATAAAATATTGCACTAAATATGATACAAAAATATGTTTTTTTTTTTTTTTTTTTTTTTTTGGTAAAATACGCCAAAATATGCATTTTTAACAAAGTATGCATAAATAAGCAGTAACAAATCGATGCCATTTTAAAGAAAATTCTCTAGTTCGAAAAGATGTTTAGTTTACTATGTTCTGGGAGTAAAGGCAAAAAACGTGCATTTGAATGAACTTCCGTTCCTTGATGATAAGTATGAATAAAGTACGAATTTGAAGAGTTGTGTATTTTAATTAAAATGGAGGGAAGAGTGTCTTAAAGAATCACAAAAGTACAAAATGTTTACTAAAATACTTTTAAATCTACATGAAAGAAAAGAGGGTTAGGAATAAATCTCAAATTTTAATTCTACAATATTGTCCTGCAATATTATTAAACATCTTAGTTTCATTTGTAATTAATATTTACTGGACATAGCATCTTTATTTATAATGTTATATAATTTGGTTTTATTTTTTAATTTCCATTTAGCTCTGTTCCAGCACTACAGTTTTTAGTCAAAATGTGCTTCTGTGCTCAAAATTATTGTTTTTTTTTTTACAAATTCTGAATAAAACCTGTAAATCTGACTAGTACTGGAACAGAGCTTTTAATATATTTTTATAATTTTTTTCTTTTTTTCATTTTTTCTTCAATTTATCATAAATACAGACTTACATATATAATTAATAATATCAATAAATAAATAAATAAATTAATGCAAATTATTTAAACTAACTAGAAATCTTTAAATAACTGTAAATCACTTTGGTCTACTGCCCTGGCGGGTTTCCAATCACTTTCGGGATAATCATCAAAATTGCTAGTATCACCATCATACTGCACCTCAGGAGTAATAGGTGGCTGTGGGCGAAATAGAACAAAAAAGAAAATAAAATAAATAAACATCTGCTAAATAAACAATTATAACAATATTATATCTATAATAGATAAGATTAATACTATAAATTTAAAATGTTTATCAACATAAAGAAATAAAAGAAATATTTATACTAGGGTGGTCCAAAATTCATTTTTGTGAGCTATATTTAAACGCACCTAGAATTATGAAAGGGAATATCATTTATATAACATATGTTAACATCTTGCTCAATTTTCTACTTCCTACGATTATTCGAACAGGGTTCTACACGGTCATTTATGTTCATGATCTCATAGAATTGCTATCCCACCACTATTAATGATACATACAATAAACGATTGCTATAGAAAAATAATGTAATAGTTAATAGGAAGGATTTTGATAAAAAGAACTCATATAGAAAATAGAAATCCTTTTCTCGTTCACGGGTTTATATTTTAGCTATCATTTAATATATATTCTTAATATTGAAGGCTAAAATTTACAACACAAATTGTTAAGAAAAATCCTTTATATAAAGTATACAATTAAATACTAAATATAATGTTAAAGGACATTTTCTTAACTATTTGTACTGCAACATTTAAATTAAAGGCATTATACTGCTGGGATCCTTAGCATTCATTTGATAACTATATTGGGTTGATATAATCTACGTAAATATTTTATAATATTCTTAAAAATTGCTCATCCTTCGAAACTTTAAAGTCCTTTTGAGAGGAAATTCTCCATCCTGGCGAGAAACTGGGTACACAGTAAGAAGTCTTAAATGACGTAAGTTTCGTCATCCATTACACAACATTTAAACTTTTTAAAAAACTTTTTTTATGAGCTTTGCTCCTTTTATAGCTTCAGCTATAAAGTTTTAAACATATAATGTTTTTTTATGTGCGAGAATGATTGCTGAAGTCTGATATATATAGGTGAAAATAAGTAGTAAAAGGTAGAATTTTCAAAAGGTTATTTTCTTAAATTTTTGTGTTGCACCACATAACTAAAAAATATTATATATCAGTGCCTCTAAGGATTCATTTGACACCCATATAATGTTCATAAATAGTTTTAATTTTTTTTAATGTGTATTCGAAAATTTGAAATCCTTTTGATAGGAAATTTGACCTACTGGAGAAAAACTGAGTAAGTATTTTTATTACGTATGGTCCCTAGTTTCATGCATATATATATATGATATAATATTTATGAATATTATATCAACACAACATGGGTCTCAAATGAAAGCTTAGAGGCTTTCATGTGTGAAAATAACTGTCATACGGTGTTATCTTGGATGGAATATGCATATTATTGTAGTGTATTGAAGTAGTATTTAAAAGCGGTCTACGTGCAAAAAAAAAAAAATGTCGAAAAAATTTAAATACGATTTTTCGATATTAAGCCATCGTTTCTGTACATATTATTAAAAATTTAATCACATTTTCAATGACTATTTTCTTACCTTAAGTACTTCTTTTTTTTTAATAATTATATAATAAATTTTAACCCCAATATTATAAGATTTGCTGATTATTGTTTTAGATAAATATGGTCTTTGTATGGAAATATTTTCTTCTGCGAAAAAAAAAACCGGTTAACCGCAGCAAATTTCAAAATTCCAACTATTCGAAAACCGATTTCTTCAAAAAAGTAGAAAAATCGATCATTCTAATAACAATTCTTTAAGATTACTTTAGGAATCATCAACATGAATATCCCTATAGCATCCTTTTCCAATCATTGTAGGATGTTGAAATTTGGCAAAGATATTATAAATGATGTCCTTCATAATTTCGGCATGTTAAAATGTGTGGTATTCTTTGGTTTTTTCTGTTATACATTGTTGGACCACCTTATTGTATACGTTAAATTCACTATGCAGTACATTCTATTCTATGAATTTATATTATATGATATTAATTTTAAATTATACACTATTTAATATCTCTATCTGAATATGATAATATGCCATAAACTATTTTTGAAATCAGATTTTCCAAACAATATCCTATAGTGTCTTGTAAGTTGTTTTCTAATAAATTTGTTTTGCTGTTACGAACAATAAAAACAAAAACCTATAAAAATATTGTAAATTTAGTTTGCTACATAAAGATTAAATTAATTGCCCATTAGAAGATGTTTATAAGAAAATTGTCTATAGAATCTTTATGGGAAATGTAAGATTTTTTTTAAAGAATCTGTGCTAATTATTTAAATTTTATTTTTTGATTATAACGAATTTAAAATACCCTTTAGGTTTAAAAGTATAAATTAATAATCCTAATTGTTTTTGTCAAATGACTTTAAACAATAAATGCGTTGATAATAGCAATTTTAAATTTATAAAAGTCAATATAAGAAATGAATACTAAAAAATTCTATATATATATATTTTTGCTAAAAGAGTTTTAAATGATTTTTTATATTTCATTCCATACACAATATTCTAAAATCCTAATACTTGTTACCAGCAGCAATTTATTTTACTATTGCCATCATTGCACAATGGAACAAAATCGATTTTTTTGGAAATAAAAATTAAATATTAGATTCTAAAGTAGCATAGTTTTTTCCTATAAAAGATGTTGACTAGGCAATAGAATTTATCTGGAGCTCATAGTTTTTCTGATTTTGGGATTTAATATACAATTTTTATAAAAATTTGGAGAAGCCATAAATATTTTATATGTAAAAAAATAAAATCTTTGTTAGTTCAGATATACTAACTAAATTTTCCATGATTGTTGACTTTATTATATGAAATTATGAAGTTTAAAAAAATTAAGATTTTGATAAATATAATTCAATAATTTCCACAAAATCGGCGAAAATTTCAAATTAGATTTTTTTGAATTTTCCTCCTGAAGTCCATATCTTTAGAACACATTGGAGTTTCCGAAACTGCATTCTGTTTTTAGATCCTTGCATTGGGATTTTAGATCATATAAGATAATCTCAACATTTTGATACAAAATATGCAAAATTTTTGAGGGTCTGTGCTTAGTCGTATTAGATTTTTAATTTTAAAATCATTGCCTTGAAAATTTTATTTTATAGAAAGAAGAGTGTAGACACTTTTTCGACAAAAAAAAAAAAAAAACACACACACACACACAATAAATCATTATTTTTGCAATTTTCAATTTCAAAATCGTTTATTTTTGGACTCGGAAAAGATATCCAGTTAAAATTTTCTTTAGAGGATAGATAATTTCGTTCTTTAACTAACTGGAAAAAAGTCTTACAAAATCGTATGAAACTATTGGGCTATACATTGAAAAAACTGGACCAATTTTTGAAATGCAAATAACTTGAAAACTATAGGATATAAATAGTTTGAGCAAGCATAGTCCTTAACGAGAACTTTAAAAGGATGTAAAAATATTGGAAATCAGATAAGAAACAAAAAATTGGCAGGCGGGTTAAAATTTTCTATGATAGATATAACTTATTTTGAGAATCAATAGCTCCGCTCTTGAGAAGGGCCTTTAAATTACAAATTATACACTCATCTGCTACGCCTATGTAAAATTTTATGTAAATCCGAGCAGCCGATTAGAATTTCGATTCAGCCCCACAATGCATTGTGTTGTATTACAAATACCTAATAAACTTATAGACATGTATCATCAAAACTACAACATATGTTAATAGTAAAATATATAAAATAAATATTTTTTAGAACGATGTTACATCTGCCAAACAAAAATTCTTAATAGCTTATAATTTTAAACAGTTTTCATTTAATTTCTTTAGTATTATTTGTTTTGTAAATTGAAACATGTACAATGTAAATATAATAAATATTCTAAATGTAAATAAACAAAAAAATCGGTCTTTAAATGATTCGTTAAAAGACAAATCTGGTAACGCTATGGAAACAATTTGCTGCCTCAAGTCATTCGAAAAAATACAAAATAAATTTGCTAATATGGATGGATGATTTTTTGCACCAGTATTTGTGTAAGAACAAACAATTATCTTAAGAATTATTATTTGATTAATTGCACCAAATGTTAAAGATCCTATAATATACGAATAATAAAAATAGCATTAAACAATAATTCACAAACGAAACGATAATAATTTTAAAGCAAAAGATGCTGCTGATGATGGCTGAATGCTGTTTGCAGCTAAAGAATTTAACAATTTACAATATAAATTCTAAAACATATATTTAATCGCCTTATACCTGTAATTATATTTATAATTTTATTCCTATTTCTAAGTCATTAACAAATTAAATTGTTTTCAAATAATTTATGTCTGTAATCAAAATGCGAATTTGTTTATAATTCCATACACACATTCACAAACTTTCATAAATATGATGTATATATATCTTTTTTTTGCGAATAATTTGAAAATATATAAAAAATTTATATTTTTACAATATTTTATTTTGCTCATTTTTACCTCATTTCTCATCTTTTTTTAATTTTGTTTTCTTAAATATACATAGAAAATTTATTTTATATTTTGCACAAAGCTAAAAACAATTTGGCAAAAAAAAAAAAAAAAAAATAGCGTAGGTAGTTTCACGTCTACCCGAAAATACAGCAAAAAATATATTTAATAAAATAATAACAATAATACTAACAATCAAAACAAAGAAAACATGTTTCAGAATTAGAAGAAAAAAGTTTTTGAAAATAAAAATATTTTTCTAAACAAATTGATTACTATTTAATAACTTAATAATAAAATAAAGTGCAAAACATTAATCTTTTCTATATCTCTATATCAACACAATTATTGAACGCTGCGAACATCTTTTATAATTATTGGCAAACAAAATCAATTTTCTTTTAACTTTTTTTCAGTAAAAATTCAGCTTTTTTTTTTTCCTTTTTGCTAATAAATTATGTTTTATTTTAATCATTAAGATTTTTTTTTAACATACCTTAAGTTTTTTGTTATAGACGTCATTCCAATTCAAATCTTTAAACCATCGATGCCTTTTAACGTCATCGGCCCCGTTCTGAAATTATAAAGACAAAATGAAAACTTTGAGGAATTGTAAAAAAAAAATTGAAAAGAAAAAGATTTTTAAGAAACAATTAATATTTAAATTAACATTTGGATCCAATATTTACATTTACAGAGAATGTTTTTAGATGTCAAAAATATTAAGTAGATTCTTGTTATATTACTTAAATATTTAAGTAAATTTGTGAGTTAGTATTGTATTTACGTATACAAAATATACACTGCACTTTAGGGTACATTATATATATATATATATATATACATTGGTAAATTCATTAATCGTCTTTTCCAACTCCCAAGTTTGATAAAAAAAAAAAATATATATGTCTTTGTTTGTGGAGCTTACCTACAGAGTGGAGCAAATAGGATCTTAAATTTGGGCTCCATTTTTAAATACCAACTTTTAATTCTTAATCAATCGCTTTGGCCTATAAAAATCATCCGGTGTTTCTACTTAAAATTCTGAATACAATTATCGACTGATTTTCCTCAACATTTTTCTGAGATTAAAAATAATAAAATATTTCGTAACAGCATTTTAATCAGGGTAGCCAAAAAATATGTTCCGAAATACAAGTAGATAAAAACATAAAAGAAAATTATCTAATGGCAAAATGTATTGTAACTATGAAAAATTTTGTTCGCAAATATAAAATATGATTTTCAAAATAAAGTATGCAAAAACATGGTAAACCTAAAATATCCTATAAGAAATTGATGCCAAAATTTTTAGAATTGACCAAAACAGATAAATACCCAGCAAAAACTTTGCTTTCCTGGTAAGCTAGCAGGTATAATTGGAAACAAAAATAAACTACTTATTTTTTGCCTGAATAACTAGTTATTTTTGTTCGACTTGTCCACAAATTTATGTAGTTATTTTTTGACTCTAGGGGTACTCAAAAATATGTACCTAAACGAAAACAAAAATAAAAAAAAAACAAAAAAATTTTGCCGTCAGTGAGACTCGAACTTGGACACACACTAACCATTCGTTTTTACTGACTAACGTCTTACTCAGTACACCATCTCACACATAGCATCCGAAGTGACAAAAGCTCTATTTAGTTTAAAAAAATATTTTTTAGTAATTTTGTTATAAAAAACTAACAGCTTCAGAATGGGGTTGAACCAACAACCTTCTGGTTGTTAATCCGGCGTTCTAGCCAACTCATCCACGTGATTGCAGTATTACTGTGCTATTATACTATTGAGTACTTATTAATGTAATACAGAGTAGGCAAAAAATAATGACGCTTCATTACAAGAAACTACTTTAATAAGTAGTTGTTATTACCGAAAACCAAAAAGTTTTTGCTGGGTAATTGTTATTTTTGTGCAATTGAAGCATTGGGGAAAAAAATATGAAGAGTGAGAATCAAGTGAGAATCCCTATATAAATTTTTTTTTAAAGTTATCTATATGAAATTAATATAAAAATGACCAATTGATATATGTATAATATTATACCTAAGCGTTACATTTTTATACCCACTGTAATGGTGATTATTTTCCATGATATTTGCCTGATTTTTTTTTTTATCAGATTTCATATTTTACACTCTTACAGGTTGGAACAAAGTACCACAAAGCTGATTCAATATTTTTATCATTACAGTGTAAAAGTTTATTATTTAAATATATAAATCTAATAATAATTCCAACATTGCTATTTTCGGTCAATTAGAAATTATTTCAGATACATAAATATGAGTTCTTTTCGAATGAAAATGTAGTAAAAAGTTCACTGAATTTTAGTAAAGTATCTTTTAAATAATTGGATATGAAGCACGACAAGTTATACATTTAAACACTTGAATATTAACGGTTATATATTTTGTAAATAATATTTCACCACACATTGTTGCATTATAAGACGCTATCAAGTTAGCAACATTGAAAATTACAGTATTTTCTCTGACGCATGTCACCGCTCCACAACGCACACTAACACCTAGAAAATTTATTAATATCCCCAAATCATTACTTAAAATTTAAAGCGTGGTTCTTTCATAACCAAATTATAAGCTTTTTTTTCCATTTTTGGACTTCATCATAAACACATCGACATAATTAACAAAGTTAAATTTTGCAACTAATTCAAAGAAAGTCATCACATAAAATTGTTAAGAACACTTTAACAATATTCTTTTTATTTTCAAATGTTTAAACAAACTTTCTATTCAGGTAAATCCTTAATAAAAAAAGTAGCTAAAGCTGCTAAAAATTGTGAACAAAAATTTCCTTAGATAATTTGAAAGAATACGCCACAATATAATATAATCTCTTGCATTATTAAATAACTTTGGAAGTCCATTTCAAAAAGATTTACTCACACCAGACACAACTATAAAATTTTCTATTTAGGCAGGTAATATGATCTAAAATCTAAACAAATGTTTAACTAATATAATGTTTTCCAACAGGAAAATTTTTTATAACCAAAAACTTCAGTAGTAGACTTATTCATCTGGCCTACACTGTACCCTATTTTATTTGCACAAAGCAGAAAATATAATACCTCTCAAATAGAAAAAAAATATATTAATAGATCATTTCAGTAACTGTTTAATAAGAAAAAGAAAGAACCCGGTGATAATATAAATCTCGCAAGAATTGTCTATTAAAGAAAAATAGTTATTGAGCAGCAACTAAAGGAAAAAAAAAAATTAAGCCAATTTGTTATCCAAATATTCTAAAAGTTAATTAGATAGTGGATTCCACGGAGTTGAAAGTTGGGGAAAAAGATTCAAGCCAAAATTATATTCCAAGGAACTCACATGTTTCATTCAGTAAGTGTTAAAGGGTCCCAATCGTAAAAAGAAAGAAAAGCACCACATTCTAAAATCCATTAAAATCATAAAATTTGTTTAAAAAGAGTGCAACAAAAGGAGAAATATTAAACTCTGAATAAATATTAAACTCTGATTTTAAAATACACTTTAAAAAAATATAAATCGTAAAAAAAAAAACTAAATAACCCTATATAAAAGGATTGGGAAACTTTAACTATATAATATTGCATATAATTATCACTAGCATTGTTTTAAATTAAGTTTCATTTAAGTTAAGGTATATATAGTGTTTATATCCCTCTTCATGTACATGCAAAACAAAATAACATCTCAACATTAACTGTCTGCAACCGATTGTCGAGGCCTCATCAGTCAGCAGCTCCCGGAATGGTAAGGGGTGAGTCATTATCAAATACTATTAGATTATATTTAAAATTCCAAACAAATCTATAGTTTTGTTTTGCATAGTTGATATAAAAATTAAAAATAAGTACTAAAATTAGAGTGGCAACAACAAACGATTTGTTGAAATATTATAAGTATTCTTCATTTCCCGTCAACTGAGGGACGGGTGCACTAATATCATAAATAAATCAACTTACGCATTAAAATTGTATCTTTGATCTATTTTCATGTATTTCTTAAATGTTAATGATCATTAAGTAACACCCTTTTGCTTTTGTTTTTGCGTTGAGATAAAACAAACAAACAAAAAAGAAAGATCATAGCTAAATTTTGTGTATTCTATTTGTCAATATTCTTAATTACTCATTGATAACATTTATTTTATTAACACTCAGTGAGCAATTTCTTTTATTATGAGTTTTGTTTTTGCCACTAATATTTTATAAGTTCAGTTTATTATGTTAAATCAAACTGTAACCCTTTATTTAAAAGATTAACATCTTTAATTCCAATTGTTTTTTTTTTCAACCCATTTATTAAATAAATTTAAGTAGCGAAATGAATTCTGGATTAGATTAACTACTTATTAAATATGGAATATACATTTAAATTTTTTCCTTTTTTTGAATAAATTTTGAATTTTAAAATGAATTTTAAAATTGTTAGAAGTTTTCGTAATGTGAGAGAGTGGGTATGGAAAAGGTTTGGGATCTTTATAATAGATGGCCTAAAGATCATGGAAGGGGGGGGGGGGGGTATTGAGGCCTTTTATCTTCCTTACATCTTGAAGATACAAATTATAATTTGATCAAATTTTAGCCGTTAGAATGATGAAAGCTGCGGGTCTATTAATATCTATTTATTTTAAATCAATCAAATGGTTTTTTTATTTGATTGTAGTATAGGGAGTCTACAATAATATTTGTGAATGTAGATTTTTATATAGGCACATAAAGAAATCAAATGAACAAGAACCCCACCGATCGACTGACCGCTAGTGGCAATCAATGGCTCCCATAAGTTCGTTGGTTTTTTTATTCAGTATAATTCCTATATAATATGAATACTTGTTCCACTGACGAGGAATGATTATTTTACTCAAAGTGTTTTGCCTTCAGGTATACGTTAAAAAAAAATTTGTTGTACATTACACCACCATCAAAAATTGATAGGAGTATATTGGGTTTGTCATTACGTGTGTAACATGTCGAAACAACCATCTAAGACCACATAAAGTGTATACGTATATTCTGGATCCTCGTAAAAATCTAAGACGATCTAACGATGGCTGTCCGTCTGTCTGTTGAAAACAGGATAGGGCTCTGGACGGACATCTTAGGGGGACGAAATTTGGTCCAAGTATTTAGTTATGGACTAAATACTAGCATAAAATCCAGTTTAATCTTTTCTGCCGATATTTTTACAAAAAAAAAAACGTACATCAATGAAATTTTCCACAAGTACAATAATGGAATTTTAAACAATATAAAACCATAGAGATCTTGGTGTGTTCTAAATAAATACTTAACATCTTTTCGGACTAAATATGGACTTTATTCAAATGATTTAAAAAAATATATTTCAACAATTCCATGAAAGAACACCTGCAAAGGGGCATTTTTTTTACCTTGTGTATTTCAATTTCTATAACAGTTTGTATACACAAAATCCATTAAATCATTTATAGATTTCAGTCTCGCGAAATTGTGAAATCTTGAGATTTTATGTCAACTTCTCAAAAACCAAAAAAAAAATATATTACTTTAAATAGCAATATCTCTGTGAAGCCTTGTGAATTTTATCGGTGTTTGATTTTTGGTTATGTCGGCTTTAACACGAACATTTCAAAAACATGACAATTTTTTTCAAAAATGAGTTTTTTTAAGACTTTTTAAACTTTAAAATCTCACTTAAAATATTTTTTCCACTTTTGCAAAACTCTAATTATATTTTTAAAGTTTAAATAAAATTAGTTTAACTTTTTTACACTGGCACCTCTACACACTTATGAAATTGACATAAAGCGTATTTACAATGTAGGCTTATATGAGCAGGTGATAATTTTTTTATATATCGTTTTTGAAAATTAAAAGTTGTAAACTTTTTGTAACGATAATCATATGCTCTACAAACCATTCGTTATTAAATGTGATTTATGTGTATTACAGTGTCTCGAGAAACTAATTTTATGCGATTTCGATGTAATATAAAATGCGAAAATGTTTAATCTTTTCTTTAATTTTTTTTGACTAAAAGTACATTTTGAAAAAACAAGTTTTCAATATTTTCACGTAATAGGTCTTTAAAATTTAAATAAATAAATAAATAAATAAATACCGAAATGTTTTTACCATAATGTACCAAAAAGTCTACTTCTGCGAAAAAAAATTAATTACGATAAGTTTGAGACCTATTTCACGAAAAACCTCTAAACTTTTTTTCTCCAAAATGTATTAGACTTAAAATTTTCAATCGTATAAGGGCGTATAAACATACTTTTTCAAAATTCGTTTTTAATATTTGAGGATTGGGTCTTTCATGGGTAATTATAAGATTTCATGATATAAATTATATTTCTGTAAAACATATGTATATATAATAATATCGTAATACTACCATATCAATAACATTTATTACGAGCCTCATTCCCAAAAGTAGGTTTTATATGGGAGCTATAGTCAATTATAGATCGACTGTGATACAACTTTGCACTAGGTTTTCTACTCATATAAAACTCATTCGCGTCAAATATTATTATAATGCAACAATATTGTACTTATACACTCTAAAGTGGTTTTTGGGAAGGTAAGGTTCTATTAGAGCCCATCTAATCTGGCACATTAATTTATGCATATATATAGCTCACTTGGTCCGAATTTTAATGAAATTGTAAACACTTTGCATACAGATAGATGTTTAATAAGTCTTATCAAATTAAAAAAAAAAATGTTACGAAAACGATTAATTTTTATGATTTTATGAAGTTTTTATCATCTCTTGTAAAATTATCTTAATGGTTTATAGGCCCTTATACGCGCCCACGCTTCATTTTTTAAATGTTTTTCTTATCAATAAAGAATAGTATAAAATATGACTAAAACATTCAGTGAGTATATTTTATATTTTTAAATAAGTGAATTTATATAAGTAGGAATGAGTTTTTGTTTTTAAATTAAATGTTTTTTAGTTTGTAGTTTTTGTTGAACTTTTTTTTTATAGTTTTTAAGAATTGTTGATGTTTACAGAGAAACACCACGGTGGGACGCTGAAGACGGTCGTGGCTATCTAGAAAATGCATTCGATTCGTCTACAATTATTCAATGAACATATATATATATATGTGTACATAGTATTCTTTTGCATTTAATTAAAAAACTCAAAACGTTACGATTTAAAGATATAATATCTCGGTTTTTCATAAAACTTTTCAAAGTCCCACTTTTTCATAACATTTTCTTCAGAATACCGCTTTTTAATTGGAAACTATTCAACTTTAAACATTCATATCTCTTGAAGTTATTGACGGTTTTGTGTACTTTAAAAAAAACATATAAAAGACTTTTGTCTTCTTTTTCAGTAATTCGGTAAACATTTCAAAAATATCATTTTCTTTCAAAAATATTTGCAAAGTACATATGCAATTTATAGATGAATTTTTTGACAATTGCGAATTCACTAAATTTTTTTTATTACTATAAATTCCAATATTAATTAGTTTAGTACATAAAGGTTTACTATTTTTAATAAATTTTCAAAAAGTATCCCAATGAATTTTTTTTTAATTAATTTACTCATATTTAAAAAATAATACCAGAAAAATATAATTTTTATATAAAAATATAAATAGATTTAATACAAAGGAAATAGAGCATAGTAAGTGTATGCGTCCCAAAAATTTTAGATTTTTATTTCAATTTAAAGATTCCATACTTTCCAAAAAATGCATTTAAAAAATGCATTTAAAAAATACATTTGCATTAAAAAAGTTTTTTTTTTATTTTTTTATTTGTGAAATATTCATATTGAAGCTGATGTAATCACAATTCAATTGCCTTTTAAATTATAGAATTCCACAAAGCCTTCCCAGAAATATTGCCATAAATTTCATCCACAATATAAAAAATACAGCATGGATTTTACCATGGGTGATCAACATCTACAAACTTAATGGTGTTATCATCACATATTAATTCCGGTTTTCGAAGAAGATTGCTAACTGATGTAGTATATACAAATTTTAGCAAAGAGTTTAACAAAGTTAACCACGATCTGTTAATTGCAAAACTAGATGCAATTGGGTCCTTAAATGGATTTGTTCCTATCTGAAGAATCGTAAACATTGTCAATGTGAAGAATAGTAAGAAATGTCATTGCATGTCTCTTTGTAGATATTACCCAATTTGCAATGATTACTATATTGGTGATACAAAATTGAACTGGGTTGATTCCGTCATTGATTTAGAAGTAAATTTTGATAAAGAAAAAACTCAACTTCAATAATCATATAGTAATGACTGTCAATAAGGCATATGGGGTTTTAATTTTTATAAAACGGTTGTCGAAAGAATTTACTGATTGTTACGTGACGAAGAAGCTATTTACTACTACAGTTAGGCCTATTCTGTATTCAGTAATTTAGTAATCAGTAATCTGGAACTCATAATATAATGTTTACTTTCGTAAATCTGAATCATTCCAAAAACAGTTTCCCCTTTTTTGCCTCCGGAACCTAAAATCTATATCATAGCCCTTTGCCCTTATAAAACTTCCAACTTTAAAAGGTAAAAGGATCGTTGCAAACATAGCGTTTTTATTAAATATTGTTAATGGAAACATTGATTCCAAATATCTCATTAATAAAGTATTCATTAATGTTCCAAATAGACAACTTATATCATATGTTTCACTTTATATCGATTTCCATAGATCCAATTTTACAGATTTTAATCCATTTCGTAGAACGAGGTTAATAAATTTTATGACCTAATTGATTTTGCTGATACTGGTACTGAAATTAAACATTTATTAATAAGCTATTTTAATGTCAATAATTTTGTTTATGATAGTAATCAATATATATATATATATATATATATATATATATATATATATATATATATAGTTTATTGTTTTAAGTATATATAATTTAACTATTTCAATTTCAATTTGTTCTCAGCTGTTGTGGAAGCTATAGAAGAATTAAATAAATAAATTAATAAATAAAAGGTTGTATACTTTTGAGATTATTTAGGTTTTTTAGAAAGTGAAAAACGAAATAACGAGTTTTCGGAATTTCGCGAATCTGAAAACTGAAATCGAATAGAAAACCCTAGACTTTTTTCGTGCAAAATTTTATGAAAATCGAAAGGTAAATTTTTGGGAGTTATTTCATGGAATTGTCGATATATTTTCGGGATTTTACAGTATAAAATTTTTGTAATTTTCTGATCGTAAGTCTTAAACACTTGTAAAGACATTTTTAACACTTTAAAACAAGAACTAATATTATTAATATTTTTCACTCATATTGAATTGAAATCCCTTCGCTGATTAATCGAAATTATTATTATTATTAGTATTTCTTTGTTTTTATGTTGATATCTAATATTATTATATTAACAAAGGCAGAACTATTCAAAAAAATTTATGAATTTTTAAACGATTAGTAAGAGTATCAGTAAAAATAATTTCATTATCTTAAACAAATTCTAATAGAACACTATTATCGGGGTCAAAGGTAAATTTTGCAGAAAGATATTAGTGAGGACATAATAAGATTTATTCTAGATTGATTGGTTTCTGAGATATTAGTAAAAATGTTCTAATATGTGCTATATTTTAATATAAATAATTTTTGAAAAATTTCTGAGATACAACGTTCATGTATTTTACATAACTACGTTTCTATAACATGGCTAAATCCACAAATGGAATGTTAAGTATTGTATATATGCACAAAGAATCATTTTATATTAAATTAAGCGTAGAGGTAAAGGGAGCACAAAAGGTGCATTCCATTAAAATTAAATTTTTCATACAAAATATCTTGCATGTAATCCCTACATTTAAATTCTGGATTATTTATGTAGTTTTAAGTTATAAAATATATTATTTAAACATTTAGTCAATGTTTGAGACTATTTGAAGACTTAGTTATACTAGTTGGAATTTCGTAATATTCATAAATAATAAACTTTAAAACAAAATGAAAATTTAATAAAATTTGAAAAAGATTAGAGTCAATATCTTCCTTATGTTCAAACTATATGACTTCAAAAATATTGTATTATGAAAAATACTTTTCAATTAGCACGATTTTCAAGGCAAGGTAAATCATTATTTTTTGTACAAAAGAAATTTGCAATGTTAATCTGCTTTCACTTAGCAGAAAGGGGAAAAGGAAATATTAAGGGGTACAAACATACATGTAATGAACTTTGAAATTTAATTTGTTTTCTCTCCTTTATACTTCTAAATAAGAATTACTGAAAAAAAAATTTTTGTGCGTCAACGTAAAGGCAAGTGTGAACGCAGATTTATAGTTAAAATTTTAACTTCTTACATTTATATGACGTTTAATGAAAAACTTTTTCATTTTTTCCATACAAACCAAAAATCATTTTTGACAAATTTTTATTAAAAACAAAATAAAAACTACTAAAATAACCATTTATAATACGTTTATGCCCACTAAATTATCTTTATCTTTTATATATAAAAAAAAAAATGAAACGTCAAGTTTATAGAAATTTTTTCTACATACAATTTTTACAAAAACTAATTTATTAAAAAATTTTAAGATATATTTTAATATCGAAAGAGTATTGTCTGTGGTCGAAATAATAGAAAATATAACGAAAATAAAAATTATTCAAGAAATGTGAATGTCAACAAAAACTACATTGAGAAGAAACGAAGTCGTTTTTGATTTTTTTTTTTTATGTTACCGACTGTAGTTTCGATATAAAATTTATATAAAACATTAAAAAAAATATATAATTTTCTTATAGATGGATGATGCCTTGTAAACAAACTAATGAGTTTGAAAAAATAGAACACAAATATAAACCAAAACATCATTCATCTTCTTTATTTCTATAATAAAATTTAAATTTGAATTCAAAATGTTAATAGCAATTAAGATTTTTTTGTTATTTTGTTTTTATTTCGCCAAATGCCACTTTATAATTTTAAAAACATGAAATAAGTCTTGTATGGTCTGTATCCATACGAGCAAAAAACAAAACATCTCAAGAAAAAAAAAAAAGAAAGAAAATAGGAAAACTTTTTAAATTTTCTAGTATTTGTTTGTATCCATTTGGCGTTGATATTTCATATTTTATTCTATTTTATTTAATATCAAAATACGTATGTATGTAATTTGTTTGTTTTCTTTGCAAAACCGCCATTTAAATGGGAAAATATTTGATAAAAACATTTTCCGATTGCACACGTTCTTAAATCATGTTTACATTTATTTCTAGACTATACGAGAGTATGTGTAGTGTGAACAAAATTCAAAATTTTGGTAGATTAAAAACTATATTTTCTTTTTATAATTATGCATAATTTGTAATTTTGTTTTTATTTATGAAATTGGTTCAAATATGAATAAATTAATTTTAGATTTTTTGTATTTTTAAATATGATTTAATATAAATAAATTATTAATGTGTTAATGAATTGATTATGATTTCTTTGATAATATCATAAAATTTTTATTGTTATGTCTTTTATATTTAAGTATTATTTATTATAATCTGACAGATTTTATACATCGTTTCTATATTTGACATCACGGGTTTTGATACTAATATTTTTAATTCATTTAAAAATTTTACACCTTAGATGTAATTATTTGAGATTATTTTATTGTGCGTTTTCTAGTTGCTGTGAAATTTGCATTTAGTTTTAGAAATAGAAAAATGTATGTCTACTCGTACAAAGGTTTTCATCTTTCATTTCCTCATATGTAACTTAAAGACTTATTCTACTTACAATTTTATTAAGAATGCTATATGATAGAAACATTATAATATCCAAAATATAAAACCTAAATAATTGAAAACTAGTCTGTAACATTCCTCATTGTCCTAAGCAGTTTGATACTGCTAATCAGACAAATCCGTTTAGTATTACATATCAAAATAATGTACACCATTTCTACTATCTATTACAAAGTCTGATAAGTAGATTTACAATCATATAAAGTTTTAATATGGATCCTATTATGTAGGATTTTGTAGGAAATATT
The DNA here is from genome assembly GCA_932274085.1 of Protocalliphora azurea. Taxonomy (NCBI): domain Eukaryota; kingdom Metazoa; phylum Arthropoda; class Insecta; order Diptera; family Calliphoridae; genus Protocalliphora; species Protocalliphora azurea. The sequence continues at coordinate 44,960,472 of OW026522.1, forward strand.
AATAATAAATCAAATCCCCTTAACTCTCTAATTGACAATTAGTATTTTTTAAAGAAAATATCAACAAATTATGTATTTTATTTGTTTAAAAAATCCACATACCTTCATATTGCCCAATCGTTTTGTGCGATCATTTGTTAACAATTTCTTAACTAAGTCTTTCGCTATGGGATCCATATGACGGGGCCATTCAATTTTGCCACCTAAGATCTTTTCATAAATACCAAATGGATTTTCATCATAGAAAGGAGGATAACCAACAAGCATTTCATAAATTAGAATGCCTAGACAAAATTAACAACAATTGTTTTATTTTACAAATCAGTAATATTTTTAAAAAAGTTTTACCTAAAGCCCACCAATCCACTGCTCTGTTGTGACCTTTGGATTGTATTATTTCAGGTGCTAAATACTCCGGTGTTCCACACAGCGTCCAGGTACGATCTCTTAATTTTTTGGCAAAACCAAAATCTGTTATTTTTAAATGGCCATCACGGTTGATTAATAAATTTTCAGGTTTCAAATCTCTATACACGATCTGCAGAGAATGTAAATATTCTAGAGCCAAAACAATTTCAGCAGCGTAAAAATTTGCTATAATACAAAGAGTTTTCAATAAGTTTTAAATTAACATTTTTTTTTTTTTTTTTGGAATAAAACAATTTTTAAACTTACATGTTGACCTATTAAATCTACCAGCATTTCTTAAATATGTGAACAATTCACCACCACAGACATATTCGAAGATCATATATAAACAACAATCATCTTTTGTTGACCATTCTCTGAAAGAAATAAAAAATAAATTTTAACTAACTCTAAGTAAATATACATATGTATATTTATGAGAATTAAGATTCAATCGTGTATATAAAAAATACTTTTCTTTAGGACTTTATTTGAGATTAAAAAAAATCTATTTTTCACTATTTAATCTGGTAGTTTTGAAATCGAAAAAATAACTTTCGGTTTATTTAGAAATTAAATTTTAAAAATTTTATGGTAATTAAAGCTCCCTTTAATTTCTTAATGCCCACATATTACACAATATTTGCAATATATTTTTATACCCATCAGAAAGATTAATTATGTTTACATTACGTTTGTCTTGTAACTATGTTCGTCCGGCTGCCTATCTGCCTGTTGAAAGCAGTATAGTGCTCAAAGCGGTTAACCTAAGTAGACGAAATTTGTCTTAAATCTTTATCTCATATAAGATTTATTCAGTGTAGAAAATGAGCAAAATCGGTTAATAAGCAAAAACATTGTGGACCAAATACTAGGAAAACTTAGAGTCCACCGTAACTCTAGTTCATACTTTTCCGCCGATATCTCTTAAACAAAAATATGTACGACAACGAAATTTTGTACAAATAGTTCAAGGCACTTTACCGTCCACCTCCTATATAAGGTGAAATTTTAAATTAGGTTGCCACAGTTGCAGGAAAAACATATTCCGAAAACTTAGAGTCCACCGTAACTCTAGTTCATACTTTTCCGCCGATATCTCTTAAACAAACTTATGTACGACAACGAAATTTTGTACAAATAGTTCAAGGCACTTTACCGTCCACCTCCCATATAAGGTGAAATTTTAAATTAGGTTGCCACAGTTGCAGATGGTGAGTATAATAGATTAGGCCAAGACGAATATAACATTCTTACTTGTTTGTAATTATACTTACAAACTTATAACAAAGGGATGTCTAATTTCTCGCAAAATGTTGCGTTCATTCTTCACATGTTCAACTTGTTTTAAGCGAATTACATCGGCCATCGATAAAAGTTTCATGGCACAATATTTATCTGACACACGATCCCGACACAAGCACACTCGACCAAATGTTCCAGTTCCTAAAAATACATCAAAAATATGAAGAATAATTAACAACAAAATAAAATATATTATAAACATTAAATACGTAAATACATCAACATTTAGACAATTGTATGAACGTTTAATTATAGATACGTATGTATGTATGTATGTTTTTATGTATCTCTGTGCGTAAAATTTCACTTAGGAATTTTAATTGGAATATTATAAATATATGAAATCGGACAACAAATACCACTGAAGCATTTTTCTAAAGAATAAGCTAAATAATGTTTAATGGAAAATTAAATTAAAACTTTTTTTAAAGTATGCAAATAAAATAAATAGTTCATTCCACGAGAAATTTATAAAAAAAAGTCAATTTTTAGAGGGAAATATAACCTATGGAGTCTTTTAGACTTTCTCATTATTATTTTTTCAAATTAAAAAAAAAAATCGCGAATTTATTCACGATTTAAATTTTTATAAAAATTAAAAAATTAGACACATTGTTGCCAAAATGCCTTTTTTTAATAATTCTGTAACTTGTGAACCATTGCAAATATCTCAAAAAAAAAAAAAAAAAAATGTCACACGTACAGAGGCTAGGTGTTTTCGAGTTCATTTGAAGGAGCACAGATTCTTGGCAGATCAGAGGGGCAGTGAATAAACCTACAAAGTTGGTTATCTCCAGATTGCCAAAAATGTATTTATGATTTGATAGAAAAAAAATTACACATACATAGTTCTTGTAAATCTTTACGCTTATATTTAATAGATATTTTTTTAATTTAATAGATATTTAGGTCGAAATGAATTTTTCACTCGCTTTTAGCCTCATTTTTTTAGGTTTTTTTTTCAGCTTGGCGAGCTCAATGAAGGCCCTAAATCTTTTAAATATTCATCGGATTCCTTACAAAATTCTAAGTAATATAGCTGCAAGTATCGTTTAAATATATAGTTTAGATAAAAATTTATTTTATAGGCTACAAAGTGTCAAAGCTCATCATCTTGAGCTTAAAAAAGTATTAAGAACCCGCAACATAAGTTCGATTTCGATGATTTTTCTAAAGAATTGAATGAGATAAAAAGCATGCTTATATAACTAAGTTGTCGATCTAAGAATTTTGCATTTTTGATCTTTTTTACTTCATTCTGTTTTTCTTTGTTTTTTTTTTTTTTTTAATAATTACATTATGTTACAAAGTGGAAAATGTTTGTATACTTTTAAAGAAACTTAGTGTTGGTTGTAAATCCTGGTGAGTAGATTGCTGTACAATTTTCAGAAATTTCTATACACCCTCAAAATCTAAAGTTATCCACAAAAACCATTTTTTTAAGACTGCACGTACTTAAAAAACTCTTTAAAATTTATTTTTAAACCAAGTTTTTAGGAACAATTATCAAATATTTCGGAAAATTTAAATTTTTTGTAAAATTATTTTACCTTGAGCATCTCTTTTTTGTATTCTTTTGTTAGAAACTATATAAATTTCTTAATTTTATTAGAAAGCATATTTAATTTCGATTATTAAAATGTAAGAAAAATTGTTAAAGCTACAATTTTTTTAAATACATTTTGACGATACGTATTTCATACAAAATGTTAAAATGTTTTTTGAAAGCAAAACATGCACCCGTTTTAAATGGCTTATATTTAATATGAAATAAGTGTATTTCGAAATGTGTTTAAAAATTTGTGCCTTCAACAATTTTTCATTGATTTTAACAAATGGGGGTTTGTTTTATTCGTAATTAAATAGAATTTACAATAAAATTAAGAAAATTATATAGTAGCAGTGTTTTGTTGCTACCGTTTAATGTTAACGTTGATAGAAAAAAAAAAAACGGTAATCACCCGGCTTGGTATCACTTAATACGAGTATTCCCACAAAAGTTGCACAAATAAACTACACGCTGTAATAAAATGACACTTTCTATTTTCACTCGGAAAACGATCTAACGTGGGTTTGTAGACCTTCTTGAGGACATGAGAAAACAATTTAAAAAAAAATATTTCGAAACCCCCTAAATTTCGAGACATTGCGAAAAAACCCCGTTTTTAGTTTTTTAACTATATTACCATCTTTTATATACACTCAAATTAAATAATGAATTATTCACTATTTTAAATTTATTTCCCTCTTCTTTTTCAAAATTTTGATTTTGATGTACATTTTTCTGATTTTTTTCTAAATAGAAACATATATATGTGTTTATAAAGTTTGAAATGTTATTTTATACATAAAATCGCTTAAAAACTCAAAAAGTTATTAAGCATTTTCTAAACTTTATTAAAAAATTCTTCATATTGTTCATCTATTTTAAGATAAATTATTTTTTTATATTTTCTACTTGGTTTACTTTTTGAGGATAAAGTTAAAAATGTATGGAAAGTTTTAGTAAGTTATTACAGATAAAATCTACACTTTTTGTCCAATTTAAAAATATTAAATTTCGTTATGTTCCCAACTAAAATTGATTTAAAAATTATTGAATAGTTGCCTTTTATAGAAAAAAATGTAAAAAATTGAAGACCCGAACAATTTTATTTTTCTAGAAATTGTTTGAAAATTTACTTTTAATTTTTGACCAAAACAAATCAAATGCATACGGTTGAAAAACCTGTTTCTTCTACTTTCTAAAGAAGTTTAAAAGGGAAAAATAATCAAAAGAATACCCAAAAATATTTTTTTTGCAAATAACTCGAAATTTTGAGGATGTATTGCAAATTTTTAAAACTAATTTATGATGTTCTCAACTTACATTATGCCATTTCTCGAGTGATTCTTCACTGATTGTATTTATTTTTATATTTTTTTCATTTATTGACTTTCGAATATTCATGTTCATAATTGTGTTATTGTTATGAATTAGCAGCACTTTTATCGACGTTGAAGTAAATATGTATAATTCTATATGTTAACGCCTAACGTATATGCTATATAAATTTAAATTTTGTATGTTAGCAAATAAAACAAAAAAAAAAAATCGACAAAAAATTTATATTTTCAAATAGTTTCGGTAATAGTTCCGAAAAACATGGCTTAATGTAGTAACATGTTTGCATATGTTGAAAGCTTAAATATCCATCTTTCCAATCCAGTTTTCAAATTTAAAATGCGTTTAAAAATAAATTTTTAAGAATTTTTGAAGTTGGTAAAGTCTTTTTGTGGATAACTTCAGATTTTGAGGATGTATTGATAATTCTAAAAATGGCAAAATAATCTACTCAATTAAGCCTACACTGTTATTGTAGTATAGGAGTGATTTTTTTGAAATGCCAATCTTTTACAAAAATGTAATCTAATTATCAATATTTTCTTAAGAAAATACACTTTGCTTACATATTTTAAAATATAAGGTTTCAGAAATGATTGGGAAATAAATTTTTATTTGATTGAGAGTTGCATCTTACGTCCAGCATTGATCGAAGTGGGTAAGTTTTTTGGCGAAATTTCAATTTCATCGGGCTAGAAAAAAATCACGAAAAAATTTAAAATTAGTTAACGGGAGAGAATAATTTACGAAAATACTTAAATTTTCAGAATCATATTTTTTAAGTGCACAAAAAACATTAAAATAAATTTTTTACATTTTATTTAAAAATACATCTTGATATCCCCATGATGCTCTATCATTTATGATCAATCATTTATCATAATTTACGTATAACATTCTCTGTTAGCATTTGTAAAGCAATATTTAATTTATATAGTAGATTTTCAACAAATATTCACATGTCTTCTTTATACATATTATGTGGGTAAATTTTTTTATATTTTATTTATTTTCGTGATTTTTCACTTTGTAGCACGTTTTTGAATTAATAAAGTTTTTCGCTTTATATTATTTGATTTAAAATATTTGCATTATTTAGTTATATTAAAATTAAGTCGAATTATTTGTTCGTGTTTCTGTATTCAGTTTTGTCTCAACCAAGTATTTTCAATTAGGCTAATGGCTTCGATCGTGCTCACTATAATTTTTCAAATGTGGAATATGTATGTATGTATGTATGTATGTATGTATGTATATGAATACTAGTTTGTACCCTGCCAGCAATTAGATGATAGTTTTATCCACTATCAGAAAAATGACTTTTTCTAGTATTCTCAAGATGTTATTTTATTGTTAGTAAACAATTTTACAAAAACAAATAATAATATAAAAGTTAGTTTTTGGATAAATATAAAATTACCAAAAACTGTCTCCCATTAGTGTTCTTAAGATGTTATTTTCCTGATAGTAAAAAATTTTACAAAAACAAATGACATTAATTTCGATTTTCTTCTTTCCGAAAATAAAAAACCATTAAATTAAAAGCAAAAAATGTGAAGAAGTCGATTGAACTTAGTTGGCGTGTTACTTTCAAAGGCAAGCAATCGATTTTTTAAAAATTTTAAGAAAAAAATTAAAAAAAAAGAGTGATAAAGTGAGATAAAAATAATATATATATATATATATATATATATATATATATATATATGTATATATAAAGTGAATGTTTTTTATAAAGAAGACAAAATGAAAAAAAAATTGTGAAAAAAATGTTGAAATTTTAAATTAATTAAAAAATAAATATTATTCAGTAAAACGAAGCGAAAATTCATTTTGAATACAACAAATAACTTTGGATTTATTTTTTGATTTTAATAATATAAAATTTCGAAATAAATTGCGTTTCGCTCATAAAAATATGTATATTTTTTTATTGAAAATGAACCCATAGATGCATGTTCATCAAACCTTTCAACTAAATTTTTAAAGTTGTTAGGCTCTTCGAAATCAAAAGTATTCTGTTACAATTTATCAAAATATATCTATAATTTTTTTTACTAAGGTAAGATGTTTTAATTTTCCCTAACCCTAACCCTAAATGACTTTATTCGTCACACAAAAAAAAAACTGTCAATAGTGTCATTAAAAAAGTATCCAAACTGCTATACAGTTTTGCCCGAAAGATGACTCCTCTTCGATAGGAAAATAACTTCTTTTTCTTTTACTATTTTAAAATAAATATGGATACTATTTAGTCAAAGTTTGGATAGTAATGTTGATGGTATTAAGTTAGAATTTCGACAGAAATAGTGACTTTTTCTGCCCCTCAAAATGACTCCAATTTGACAAAAAAAAAGCACTTAATAGTGTCATTAAAAAAGTATTAGAACTGCTGCACACTTCTTCCCGCACGGTGACTCTTCTTGGATAAGAAAATGATATCATATTCGACTGTTAAAAACAACTTGAGGTTACTCTTTAGTGCAAATTTGGATAGAAAATGTTGGCAGGGTATGTATAAACATTTTGGCATGATCTTTTAAAAAAAAAAAACAAAGAAAAAACTATAACAATCATAACACATTTTTAAATGCACATACGTTTTCAAATACGTTTCCAATAGTTACTTTATACCCACCATCAAAAAATGATGGGGAGGTATATTGGGTTTGTCATTCTGTATGTAACATGTCGAAAAAATAATTTAGGACCCCAGAAAGCATATAATTCCGGTTCCTGGTGAGATTCTGAGTCGATCTTGCCCGTCTGTCTGTCTGTTGAAAGCAAGATAGGGCTCGGGGTGGGAAAAATCGGTTCATAAACAAAAAAGTTATGGGCAAAATATTGAAAACAAAGAGTTTTCATTGTAACTCCAACTCAAACTTATTCGCTGATTTATCTTAAACAAAAGCATGTATAATAACAAAATTTTACGCAGATAGTTCGAAGATCGATGCAAACTCGTAGACCACCTCTCATAAAAGCTGAAATTTTAAATTAGGATGATACAGAAAGATGGTGTGTATAGCAGACACAGTCAATTCGAATATAATATTCTTACTTGCTTATTTATTTATTATTTTTTTACATTTTTTAAACAAACCTGCCAAGGAAAATTAAGATTTTGAGTTATTTTTGAGACTGAATTTACTTTTTACTTGAATAAAAAGACTTCAACTTTTTAAAAATTTTCCACACTATTTATTTAACGTTGTTTTAGACTAAAATTAGCTATCAAAATCTAGATCAATAAAAATTTAATAAAAATTATATTATTATTTTTTTTTTTTTTTAATTAAATTTCCATCCCTGTTACAACTTATTCCAAACTTATAGTCCATTTGTGAAATGAACTATTAAAATATAATTTATTATGGAATTATTGATTGTATAATAATTTAAATGTATATAATATTTCATTTCATCAGTTTAGTTCAATACACTTTAAATTGTTTATAACATTTGGCGTAAATTGTAAAAAAATTAAAAAGGAATTAGTTTTTCATTTTGTTTAGTAAAATAAAATTAATCTGAAATAAAATTAAAAGTTCAATGGACGCAAAAAAATATGTAAAATATATATACTTGTTTCAGAAAGGAAGTTTGCAAATATTTAAGATTTTTAGCAGCCAATTTTGAATTCAAACAATTGATGTTTAAAAGTTACTGAATTATCAAATATTAAATTGCTCAATATGGTTTTAAATTTGGATATTTAAGATATTTTTTTTTACTCTATTTGCATATACATGAATAGAAATGAAGTTCTCATCAATATTTCATAACAAACGTAATGAAAATTAAAAATACAAAAATATTTTTTTTCGTCAAATATACTACATGACGATCAAAAAATATTTTTGATATATGATGGTTTGTAGAATATTTTTCATAATATTATATTATATTATATTAATATTTTCATAATTTTCCATAACGATTTTAATTCAAAATATTTAATATGATGTTTACGTAATTATTTGATTCATTAAAATATTTTGATTTTCATCAAATGGTCGTAAGACTGTTCCAGTAAAAAAAAAAAAAAAAAACTGATAGTTATTTTTATACCCACCAACAAAAAAACTAAATACTAGAAAAACAGGGTCTCCGTAGTAACTCTTCATTTCGGCCGATGTCTTTTACAAAAAAGCATATACATCAACGAAATTTTTGCACAAATAGTTCAAGAACCAATGTAAACTTGAAACCACACATGGGCGTGGTCCGCCTACATTACTGCTCACCTCTCAGAAAAGGAAAAACCGAAGAACAATTGAAAATGTTATATTACTTGTTCTTTTAGGATAAATATATACTATTCTTTAAGTTTTTCTCTTAAAACAACCCAGCAAAAAAAAAAAAAAAGAGTGAGAAGTACTTTTAAAAGAATAGTTTTCACCACTTCAAAAGTAGAACTATGTAAATACGTTGTTTGGCTGGATGGTTTACGCAGAAGCCCGTAAACTTACGAGCAATCAATTAGATTCGTAAGATTCCGTATTGATGAGTCTACACTACTCGCGAGATGAGTGAATTGGTTTGAGTCTGTAATGAGATGAAAGTGTGAGGAAGAAAAATAAGAACATAAATTAATTAGATCCAGCCAATAGAATTGAGATATTTAATGATGTCACTGAGTGTAGTGTCCGTTATCTCACAGAAGTTGTCTAATTGGCATTTTCCCAGAAATTTATGCCAGATTGCATTCAAAGCTGGGCATTCCCATAGGAGATGATATACTGCCTCCTCCTTCTCGCAATTGCCACAGCTGCGATAGTATTCGTTAGTAGACTTACTTGCATGTTTCCCGATCGGCCAGTGACCTGCTATTGGTCTCGAGATGTCTTTGCTTTTGTATCTTATGGGTTCGCCGTAAGTAGACCACGTTTCCTTTGCAACTATTTTTGCCTTTTCGAGATAGTGTTTCTGGATTCTGTTCCTGACTGATCATAGCGGGATTACGACAGATGCCGCTAATCAAAAAGCCGCGTTCAAAACAGAGGCTGACCGGGCTAATTCGTCTGCCTGTTCATTGCCATAGTGGTCCGTATTTACAGGAAACCAAACTATAGTAATGTTATACAGTCGACTTAGTCCTAACAGTTCCTCTTTACACTTTTTGACTAGAATAGAGGTAGTTTTGCGTGATTTGATCGATAGTATTGCCACTTGGCTGTTGACAAACAGACCAATATGTCCCTGAACATTTCTACCGCGAATTATTTTGCGCGCCTTTCTGACCGCTAGTATTTACGCTTGAAATACGTTTGCCTCATCATGGAGTCGATAACAGTGCCCAATACCGTGATCGTCAAAAGATTTCCCCTTCTCCATTCATTCCTGGTAGGAAATAGGACTGTAATGGTGTTTTAAAAGTCCATCTGTCGAGTCATATAGTCGGTGGGTTGATTAAGATTAATATCCTTGTTTTAATACTTAATACTATAAAAATTAAAATAAATCCCTTATTAAAAAGGTTAAGTATTTCTAAGAGAACTACATTTTCGCCACTATATGAGTATTTTTGATGACTTTTAATAATATTAAATATATTTTTATAGACGTAAATAAATAAATAAAATAATTAAAAAAAAAAACAACTTCAAGAGCAATGAATGAGAGCACATTCTTCAAATGACAATAATGTCTTAAAATTATTTCTTCTGCAGCTTCTTTTCAACAATAGGAGCTTCCTTCAACTGATAACACTATATTTATAAAAAAGTTCAAATCCTAAAAATAACATAACAATTACTACTATATGAGGAAACCGTTCTCTCCTAGAGAAAATTTTTTTGAGGTATAAAAGATTTTTTTGAAATATATTTTTTTATATACAAATGAAAAAGTAGTTGCCACATTACAACAAGGGAAAATTGTATTTAGGAAATTATTATAAAATTGTGTAATTTGTTTTAACAAAAATTGTGTCTTACATACAATTCTTTCGCTAACCAATTAAATTACAGCAAGTATATCTTAAACAATTTATTATTAATAGGATTTTGACCTTTTTGTTATATTAAACAAAAGGGTTTTAATCTGTTACAGTAGCGGTATTTAATTTTTTGTTATTATTTAAATTTGAATTTATACAGCAATTAATATATTACTAAAATAATGATTACTATGTGGCGCTTGAGGTTTCTCGCAATATTTCTTTTCCCGGGCACGAGAAGAAAAAATCACTTTAGATATAAGCAAAAAGACCATGATTTCTTATAGCAAAATATATATATATTTTTTTTATTAAATAAAACAAAATGAAACATTATAAATCGTATTAAATTAACGAAAAATGAAATAATATAAAAGTATAATGCCAATTCTAAGATTTAAAAAAGTTTGAACATTTTATACAAATAAAATTATGTTAAAATATTTATTAATAAATTTATTAATTTTTAAATAAAAACATTAAGTTTTTGTATTTATACTAAATCAAATGAATTTCAAAATCAAATACAAAATTATAGTATTTGATTGAACAAAATTAATTTAAAAAAAATATTTTATTTAATTAAAAGTGAAACATATATTTTTTACAAAAAGATAACAGTTTTTTTATATTTGAATGTTCCATTCTTGAACAATAGTCATATAATTTTTTCAATTATTTAAGTTAAAAAGAACAACGTAGCGATTGTTTCAGAAGTTTTTCGGCAAATAGTGTTCCTTGTGGTTTCTCCGACTGTTTTAAAAAAATCTGTACAGGAGAATCTAATGACTAGAGTCGAGTAAATAACGCGGCTAATAGTCATCGAAATAAACTTATTTAAATGTATTAAATAATTGCAATATTAAGAAAATATTGCTTACTTTTCTTTTTCCAAACAAATTTAAAATTATTAAAATAAATTTATGTTGAATGAAAATATTCAATAATTTTCTACGAATAAAGAAAAAATAAATATTTCAAATCAGATTTTATTTAATTTTTAAAATAGGAAATAAAATAAAGAATAATTTTATTCAACCTAAAGTAATACAACTTATTTCCAAATTAGTTGAAGATTTCGGAATTTGATTTAAATTTTATAAAAGTATATTCGAATACTTTTGTTTTCTAATCTGGAATAATATTTAAATAATTTTATTCCAAATCAATTTCAAGCAACTCAAAATTATATTATAAAGCGTAGAAAATGATTTGAAACTATTTTATTTCTAAAAATATAAATTGGATATAAAATAATTTATTTTTAATAAATATTTTGGATTAAAATATTTACAATGAACAGCTATACAATTTATAATAAAACTAAAGTATCTAAAATTCTAACATGACAAAAATAAATTTAAAATTTCATCTGAAACAATTTCTAAGTAAATACGTTAAACCATAGATAAACAAATACGTAGGTATCTGAGAGAAAAAAAACCTAATTCAATAGTCAAAAACCTAATTCATACAACATTAACATTCCTCTCAAATAACGTTCTAGTTGTATTATGTGCTTTAAACTCTTGCAAGTACCATGTTTAGAGTAACGTCAATCTTTCATTGATATAAGATGTTAAAAACAGTAAAATGTTTGCTATAGAATTTTAAAAGTTGTCAAGGGAAATTAAAAAAAATTCCCGGGAATTCCGGAGAGTATTTTAACGGAAAATCCCCACACCCTAATACTAAGTCACTCAAACATCGTCTAATAAAGGATAAAGTAATAGATTATAAACAAGTTAATGTGTGTAAATAATCTTTATTATGAACATAAACTCTAAATTGTAATGTGTTTTCTTTTTTTCTGAAAATATAATTCGTTTAAAATTAAATTAAAACAAAAATTAAACAAAGAAAAACTTAGATTGTTTTTAAGTAGATATGGTAGCACAATAAAATAATAAATCGCTCAAACGTCAAAGGCTAGTATAGCGAAGAAAAGAGATAACGACTCTACTTTTATTTCTTTGTATCGTGATAATTACTCTTAGGGTACAATTTCTGAAGGAATGAATAGGAATTACAGAAAGAGTATATTCTTCCAGTAATGACCATAGGTTAAAATCATTGCTTCCGAAGTTCTTTTTCAGAATTTCCGAATAGTAAATTCAACATCTTTTACACTTTTTTAAACTGCCTTTTTTGGGTTTTTTTGCAAAAATATTATTTTAATTCTTAGAAATTTGAAATAGTTTGGCGACTATTTTTATGTCTCCTTTATAGAAGTGGTAGCGGGGTAGTGTATGGGATAATCAAATGAGACCAATCTATAAAGAGATGGTAATTATAATTACTCATAGATAGAGTAATTATAATTGTGGGTTTAGGGAATAAAAGAAATAAATTGGAATTAATATTTCTTTTAACTATTGTTCTTGAGATAGAATTATTCTCAGCTTTATTTCCAGGGATGGCACAGTCACAAAAAGTAGGTATTCTTTTTTAATTGTGTACACAACCTTTCTTTATTGCAGGTAAGCTTATAAAATAGTAGAAAGTAGTGGATTACATGACGGTTGAAAAATAAGTGGCTCTTTAAATTTTAGTTTAGTTGGGCGCAACTTCGGTCTTTTTTAGGAAAACGCGAAGTTTTCGATAGCTTAATTAATGCTATAATTTTTAGTATTTCCATATTGTAATAGAACTACAGTAGCACTTCAATTATATGACTTTCAACTGCTTAGCTACACTTGCTTATATTAATAAATTTAGGTCTTTATTTATTATTAATATAATAATTAAAAATTTTATTTTTAATTACAGTTTTGCTAAAGAGAGATTGATTTTTTACTTTTTAGAAGTAATTATTAAAAACATTAAAAAATGAAAAACATGCAGATACCCAGCGAAAAAGAACTGAAAAAGAGCCAAAAAATGCGTGATTTTAACATTGTGTAGTTATTGGAAGAAAGTACTTGGTGCTGAAAAAGAACTGCAAAAGTTGTTTTTTTTAACTCATGCTTGTCATTGATAGGATGTTCTTCTTTTATGCTTCTTGTTCATTCCTTTTAAAGTACTTCTATTAAAACTGTATTTAGAATTTTTTTAATAAAAATATAGTTTTAGGTTTGTTAATAAATAACAAAAATACTTTTTAATTTGTGAAACTTTTATTTTTTTTTAGAAATTATTCACCTTTTTTCCTGCTAAAGATATATATTTTTTCACTTTTCTGGAAGTAATTTTTATTAACTTCCAAAAAAGGGGAAAATATTCACTTAGTTCTACTGTTGAAGAGGTGAAAAAGTTCTTTTTTGGTAGCACTTGTTAGTTTTTTTTTTCCTGGGCAATGTTAATTTTTTAGAAGTAAGTACTTTCACTTTTTCGCTGGGGTATTATTCAAGTCCATACACGTAAAAATACTGAAACGTCAAATGTGTGTATAGCCAAACAAATTTAATGTTCTAAAGGTGCTTTTATATTTATATTTCTTATTATTAACAAATAAATAATTATTTATAATATCTATGGAATTAATAGTTTACGACTAAAACTAGAACGCATTAATAAATTCAATGAAAAATATTGACAGGGTTACAATGTCTTGAACTAAATTTATTTCAAAATGACATGAACCTTCAACTAGTTTCTATTTGGCAATCGTCCATTTATTAAAAAAAAATAATAATAATAATTTCATAAAACTTTGTGTAATTTGCCTTATACTTTGAGATAAACAAATAGTTTATTTTATTCGTTAATCAAGATAAAAACTAAGAAATAATTATCATTGTCAACGCCGTTTCTTTATAAAACTTATAATATTTAAATTTAATAAAATATTAATTTGAATTATTGTTGTTCTTATTAATAATGTGTACTATGAAATAGACAAATAACAAATATTTTTATTTAAAAAATATAAAAGTACTATAATTATGAAAAAGATAAAAACTAAAAAATCATAGTCATTGTCAACGCTATTTCTTTATAATATTTAAGTGTAAGTAAACATCACTTTGCTTAATAGGACTATAGACACAAACGTATATAACATATCCCAATAAACACAAAATAAAACGTTTGACAATTTATACATATCTTTTCTCTTCATCTTGGAAGAGACAGTTTCTCCATAAATAGCTAATAAGAATAATTGGAATTTTTGAAACAAATTTGAAAATTTAAAATATATTTAAAATTAATTTAGTTATTTGAAAATTATTTTCTATTTGTGAAATTAAGTGCGAAATTTCTATAAAGCTCAAAAAATTATATTTATCTACAAATTTGTTGTTAAAAGCAAACAAATTTTTATTTTTTATTATTTTTTAATTACACCTACCTCACTGGTAAAGGTCATTCGAGTACGCTGAATTCAATTGTGGCAGCCGTTTTTCAAAGTTAGCGCCCGTATTTGCGATATTTAGGTTTATTATGGAAGTAATGCAAATAACAGAAAATTAGAAGTAAAAGAACATTATTTATGTAAATTAAACTATAAATCATAAATTAAATAAATTTCAGCCCACTTTCTAATGTATTTGTATTTTTGTTTGAAATATTTATTATTAAAAATACTAGATTTTTGTTAGCTTCAATTTTGCAATTTAGCATTTAAAACATATTTGACAATAATAATTCATGATACTATAGAATTTTAATTGTCTTTAAATTTAAAAACTAAATTAGTACATTTAATTTTTCCGATTAGTTTCTCATCTTTTCAGCTGAAAACCCTGGAGAGACTCTTTGATTTACATATAAGGCAGCGTCTAGAGGGTACAACTCGACTCTCAGGAAGTCAACATGCCTACATTAAAGGTCGCTCCACGGAGACGGCTCTTCATGAGGTCGTAAGGATCATTGAGCAATCCATTGAATTGAAACAATACGCTATGGCTGCCTTTCTGGACAGAGAGCTCTGCATGATACAGAGAGCTCTGCACGAACTAGGAGTTGAGGATTATATCACCAACTGGCTGGTGTCAATGCTAGAGACAAGAATAGTCATTGCGAATTTAGGCAACAGTGTTAAGACCGCTGTTGTGCCTTATTGTCATTAATATCATCCTGTGCGAATTGGAAGACAAGGGAGTGAAAGTCGTGGCTTACGCGGACGATGTGGTGATACTAGTATCGGGACTGTTTCTGAACGTGATAAGTGATATCATCTCAACTGCTCTGACTACACTCAGTGACTGGGCCAAAGAATGTGGACTAGGAGTGAATCCGGGCAAGACAGAGCTGGTACTTTTCACCACAAAGACCAAGATACCGAGCTTCAGATTACCACGGTTAGAAAACTGTGAAGTCACCTTGTCGGACAATGCAAAATACTTGGGCATTATTTTGGACTCCAAGCTTTCATGGTAGCTGAACATTCAACATAGGGTTAGTAAGGGTACGGTAGCATACTACACCTGTAGAAAGATGTTCAGTGTGAAATGGGGTTTGATTCCAAAATTGACAAAATGGCAATACACTGCAATAGTACGGCCCATTCTTGTATATGGATCTCTTGTGTGGTGGACCGCTACTAGTAAGAGATATGTGGTGAATCTATACATAATTGAATCATCAGTTAATAGTGCGACAAGATTATCTGCAACGAAAAGCTGGAGATCAAGAACGTATGGGCACGCGAGGATATTAAGTTTAATACCCCCGCAATTCAATCAATTTACCGACTATATGATTCCCAGATGGACATCGGAAATACTATAAAAGTCCTATTCCCCACCAGGAGTGAATGGAGAAGGGGAAAACTTCTTGAACAATATGGAACGAGGATATACACTGACGGCTCAAAGATGAACTGCGGTGTCGGCTCTGTTGTCTTCTCTAACGATCTTGGAATTAGACACTCATATAGACTCCGTGACGACGCAAGCGTATTCCAAGCGGAAATACTAGCGGTCAGGGAAGCGTGTAAACTAATTCGCTATTGAAATATTCAAGGGAATATTGGTCTGTTTGTCAACAGCCAAGCGGCAATACTATCGCTCAAATCATCCAAAACTATCTCTATTCTAGTCAGACAGTGTAAACAGGAACTGCTAGGACTAAGTCGACTGTATGACTTTACTAAGGTCTGGGTTCCTACGCATAGGTATTACTATGGTAATGAACGGGAAACGAATTAGCCCGGGAAGGCTCTGCTATGAATGCCTCCTTATCGGTTTCTGTCGCAATCCCGTTAGGAACAGTCAAAAGCAGAATCCAAAAACACTTTCTAGAAAAGGCGAAAAATAGATGGCGAAATCTGGACAAATGTAGAGTCGCGAAAGAAACGTGGCCTACCTACAACGAAAAACGCTCAATGCAACTCATTGGCTACAAACGTAAAGACATCTCGAGACTAATAGCATTGCTTACAGGTCACTGGACGATCGGGAAACATGCAAGCAGAATATTGTCGTAGTTGTGGCAATCGCGGGAAGGAGGAGACAGTACATCATCTTCTATGTGAATGTCCAACCTTGAACACAATCAGACATAAATTTCTGGGAAGGTACCAATTAGATAACCTCTGTGAGATATCTGACACTAGACTCAGTGACATTATTAAATATTTCAATGATACAGGCTGGATCTAATTAATTTATGTTCTCATTTGTCTTCCCTACACTTCTATCTCATTTCATCAAAACGGATTCTAACGAGTTTAATTGATTGCCCGTAAGGTTACGGGCTACCACCTAAACCAACCAACCAACATTTAATTTTTCTTACCCCTCTTTTAGCCATTCAAAATTAAATATCTCAAAAACAAGCGCTAAGTTTTAAAAATGTTTAACACCATTAAATTTAGCGTCGGCTTAGTTATACCCAATAGGTTCCCATCTTGTTAAAAAAAAATAAGTCTCGTTTTCCACAGTGTTATTGTATTCGTTCTCTCATGGAATCAAAGATATTTTAACTAATCTATTTGAATTTTAATTAATTTGTTTGGCTTAGATTTACAGTACGTAATTTTTAGACAAAATATTTAGGGTGTTAGTATAGATTTTAAAAGTATTTAAATTTTAAGGATTATTTTTATTAAATTTAGATTTAAGAAAGAATTTGACTTTTTTGATTTCAACTTTTTCTTATTTGTTATCAATCCTTAATGTATATTGGGATGTACATACATAAATATAACGAAATAATGAATCTTCTGTCTGCTTGTTTTTTTTTTTTTTTTTTTTTTTGTATTTGTCTATTGATTTGTCTCGTCACTTGGGATTTTCTTTTATTTTGAGTTTTCATTTAACAGGTTATTTTTTTCTTCGTTCCTCTTTGACAATATATTATCAGATTGTTGTTGTATTTTTTTATGTTGTTCGTGACGACAACAAAACGACCATGACAATTACTTTTACACTTTTCTCCACAAAAAAAAAAAACAAGTAACAAAGATATAGTCGGTCATGCCTGATCATATAAAACCCTGCTCCATAATTTGTATGCATCAAAATTCTGGGAAGGGTTCTTATATGGGACCTGTGTCCAATTGTGGACCGATATATGCATTAAATTTTTGTATTAAACGTACATATGCATTATAATGATATTAATATTTTTATTAGATTTTTATTCATCTGGCTGATTCCAGGAAGAGGAATCTGTATGAGGTTTCTGAAGTTTCTACTTATATAAAACTTATATGTCTATGGGATTTTCGGTAGAGAGGTTTATATAAGAGCAATGATCAATTACGAATCGATCGTCATGAAATTGGTACACACATTTAAACTTGTATGAAACTTATCTGTGCAAAATTTAATTAAATTACAGATATATTTGAGGCATTTATGAGCGCAATACCGCTATTCTGAAAAGACATTTGTATGAACCGATCATAACCAATTTCAGCAGGCTTCGTCCTTGTACTAAAATCATTATTTGTGATAAATTTCATTAAGTTATCTTCAAAAATGCGGCCTGTACTTTTTTCACGGACGGGCATCAGGAAGTGATTCTGAGCCGAACGGTATACTTAAAGATTATTTTTTCTGTACGTTACAAACTTTAGAAAAAAACGCATAATACCATAATCACCTTGGTGGTGTAGGGTATAAAATGCTAAAGTTGTTTGCCAAAGCAAGTGTCTAGAAAACTGGCTGACAATGTGGTAGTTGTATGGATGGTTAGTTGACTGACTGGCTGGCTGTTGATTGACTGTTTGTGATATTTTAATATTTGAATTGTATGATCATTAATCCAACCACCACTTTATGCAATAACTTTCTCAAACGTTTCTTTAGCATTATTATTCAAAATTGGTGTAATTATTTACAAAATTAGCATTTATTTATTGTGTAGAAATTATAAATTACAATTAAGTAACAGTCGGAGACTGTTATTTTTTTATTAACTGTAATTTGCTCAAATCAATTCATTTGTTTCAATTACATTTTGTTAAGTTGTAAAGAATTATAAATTATTACTTTACAATAATGCATACTCAAAAATAATATAAAGTTGTTAATTTTAATCCAAATTGACCTAGGGCACCCATATGATAACGCAAACAACGGTTACATAAAAAGCTATATAGCATAGAATATATTCAAAGTTTTGAAAAAATCAGCACCCTATGGAAGGTTATTTACATTATATTTTTGAAATCTTAAAAAATATTGTTAAAAATGTAAAAGAAAGTAACGACATGAAAATGTAATTCATATATATGTTTTAGCACTGTGTAGATTTTAGGAAAAATATTTTTATATATATTCAAGTAGTGCTATATTGATGTAAATAAATAAAATATATAAGATATTTTTATCCAGTTTTTTATGAAATATATATCTGCGTTACTATATGGGATTGCCAGGCACAACATGAAAATTTTTTGGTAGTATTTTCCTTTGAAATTTTTTTAAAGAAATGTATTTTTTTTGGTATAAGGCGTGACCATCAATGAAGCTTTGAACAACTTAATTGTGAAAGTGATAAATATGTCTGAAGAATTTTTATCGAATAGCCTAAATATTATGTTGATATTAGTGACGAAAGTGATGCTAGTAACGTTTATAATAGGAATATTCCTCGTTTAGACCTTTAAACCAAAATATGTTCATCACATTGAATATAGAAGAGAAAAATTATAAAGCAGAATTTGTACATATCTAAATAGCATTTGTGTTAAGGTTTTTTTCAGTTTCAGCGCAAATAGAAATGAACTCCTACTTAATTAGAGTTTAGGAGTCCAATAACCATTTACTACTCTGTAAATGAGAATATCCAAAAGCAGATTCGTAAAACAATAATTAAAATTTATTGTTCATGATGAAGGTCATCTCTTAGAATCAACACCTAAAATAGGAAGTTATATGGCAACTTCTCCAAATCAATTATATATTTAATTAATGCTGGATGTTCGATATGTAAAAAATTTTTCTCAATACCATAATAGAGCTAATATTAAAATTTATTTCCTTAAGAAAATTTATGAATAAAAACCTGGCGTTACCATACGGTACCGGTCGATCCTGCCCGATCTAGGGGTCAAACCATTATTAATTTTACACTACACATAGGGACATAAATATAGGAAATATTGTGATATATATTAAATTCAACATTTTAAAAATATCCAATTTAAAAATATCCATTTTAAAAATATCCAATACAAAAATTATAGAAAACTAAAATCAGAAAGAATTTAAAAATTGTTGATTAACCCTTATAAATATACTTATACAAGGTTTTACTTATAGAATACAAAGAATGGAAGGCTTTTCAAAAAAAAAAAAAACTTGACTTTAAGATTGTGTAAGTCAAATTTTATTTATATGTATTAGTGTTGAAATCACTTACACCATACATCATAAGCACACATAGTTGTTCAAAATAGTATTCGAAAATCATTAAATATAATTCATCAGAATTATATCCGCAAATTTTCATAAATGTTCATCTTTTGATGCGTGTGTAATCACAAATATAAACACAATAATTTAAAATTATTTTAAATTCTGTTTTATTTTTAGTACCAAAAATAGTAACTTTTTTCGTTCAATTTAAATTTCAGCATAGAAAAAAGGAATGCCAAAAATAGAATTTTTTTTTTCGGTTTGTGGAAAATATTCGTGTTACGGAAATTAAAATACAATAAATGTGAGTGAAAAAATAATAAAAATATTTAATTTTCCTTAAATTTTTAAGGAAAACGTTGTTCTTTTTGTGTTGTTTTTCTCTCTCACAAGTGTGTTGAATTCACACAGAACTTGTATGTGAGGAGAGAGAAATGTTGTTGTTGTACGAAAAAGACGTTCTTTCTATTCTTTGTATTCTTTGGTTTTACGATATTTGCATGTAATATTAATTAAATGTACATAAATATTAAAAGAGTGCAATTAAATAATTATTTAAAATTTCAAGTTTTTATCGCAGGAAATTGTGACGGATAATCGATATAAAATGAATCGATACCATCACGGTGCTACAGTGAAAGAAAACACTTGAACATAGTGTAGTTTGTGGATGTGGGTTACTATTTATTTTAGAATTTTCGATATACCCCCATAATTGGAAGTTATATAAGAAAAAAAAAATCGGTTTTTCAGAATTCGCGGCTTTAAACATTTTCATCTCGAATATTTTTTTTCATTAATAATTTCCTAATACTATATATAGTAGAGTATCCAAAACCAGAAATGCAAACGGTTTCCGGTTTTTTACAAACGTTCTTGGTTTTGGTTTTTTATAATTTTCGGTTTTATTTGAAACTGGGTTTTTAAAGAAGGCGGTTCGTCGGTTTTTTAACAGCATTTTATTTGACCTTTTTGAGTAATCTTATTCAGAAAAGAAGATTTGTTTTTAAAAGCCAGTTTCAAATACGGTTTTACTTAAAAAAAAACAAATATTTTTTAAATGTTTATTATTTTTACCAAAAGAAAGTACATTTGTAGAACATTTTATTTGTAATAACAAGTAATATAAAAATAAAAAGTCATATCGCTCTTCTGCAACTCGAGGATCATACTCAAAATTTGAATTTTTTTGTTGTAATAATAATTCTGTACAACAAACGAATTATTTAAAAATAAAATTTGTGTAGAAATTACTCGAAATATATTATAGAAAATAAAATCGAAAATCGAAAATAAAAATTATTCGAGACTGGTCAGTTTTTTAACCGGTTTCGACTTTTGGATTCACTATTAAATAGTTTAAATATATTTAATTATTGAGTGCGCACAATAAAATTAGTACCTTGAAATGTTATACATTGAAAATGAAATAAATTTATCATTATTAACTGTGATATTTTATATGTACCAGAGAAGGATAATAGGTATAATATTTTTGGCATTGTAGGGCATAAAAACTTTAATTTTGAAATTATGTTGGTGTGCATAATTTATTATTTTTTCAGAGTAAAACTGCACGTATAAATTTAGGTACTTTTTTTTCTAAATTACAAAAAAATAATATTTTCTTTTTAAAGGTTTTTATCGATTTTTTCAAGAGTACAAAACCGGTTAACCGTTTTTTTCCCAAATAAGATTTTTCTGTGAAACCGAAAACCGGTTTTCTGAAAAAATCGGTTTTTTGGATACTCTATTTATGAGGAATAAAATGTGCTGTCGCTTGCTGAAATCAGAAGTTTACAATTTTATCAAATGAGTGCTCATTGTACTCCTAATAAAATATATTATTAGGAAAAAAATTGGAAAAATTATGCTTTCTAATAAAAATAAAAATTTTAAATGAAAATTTTAAAAAATAAGAATAAAAAAAAATTGAGTTTGTGTTCTTTATATCTTACACAGTTTCACTATTAACAAAAATGCGTATATACTTTTTAAAAACTGTAAAACTTTTTCCGAGATCGTTTTTTTTTAATAACTCCCCATTTTAGGGATATATTGAAAATTCTAAAAACAGAGTAATAATTTACTTACCCATACCAACAAAGTACACTCTGTAACATTCCAAGTATATTTTTTATTTTGTAGCACCGTGTAATTAATTGCAAAGCTTTTTTTTATAAATAAATCCCAACTTCTAAGAAAAGACAATCAAGGTTAAAACAAAAATAAAAAACACGGATCAATTAAATTCAAAGTACATGCTGAGTTACAAAAAAAGCAAGAATTTATCTAGAGCAATACAAATATATTTACAAGAATTCATAAGTAATGAATATATAGCTAAATATTATACCATAAGAACAATAAATCGGGTCAAGAACCATTTTAAGTATTTTAATCATCAGCCTTCTTAATGGATATTTAAACAAAATTACATATGTTGATCACAAAAAACAATTGCTGAGAAAACAGTCCAATGTCTGGTATAATTTAACTTAATAATGCTTTTTTTATTTAGTATTTTATTTTTGCAAACGTATATCCATACAGATATATATATATAATTTTATTGGAAATGGCACTGCAATTTTAATATTTATTTAATCGACAGAACCAATTATTTTTTTTTTTATTATTTTTCTTTTTTATATTGACTGAAAAAAAAAATAATAAATTTTCATTGTTTATACGAGCATCTATATACATACATATTTACAATTGTTGGCCATTTGTTATTTTGCGATATAAATATAAAATTTGTATGTTGTTTTAAATTGTATTTATTATAGGAAAACATTTCGTTAACTGGAAAATATCTTGAATATGTCAATTTAATGTGAAATTTTACATTGAAAAATTTCAATTAACTGAAAGAAAGAATAAGAAAATATAAAAACAAATTAAGGAATAACAAAATATTTAGAAATCTAAATTTGATGTGATGGTTTTCAGTATGAATTATTTAGTTTTAGCATTCAATCGTTCATTAGTCAGATTGTCAATCAACACGAGGTTTTAGACCATTTGAGTAGATATGAGTGCTAAACTAAAATTTTTCTTTCCCTGTTCGACTACATATGTATAACTCAGGTCACTAAAAACACTAAAAAAGTATCGTAAAAAATATGTTGCACATATTGTAGGTATAGTTGTTCTAATCATCAGAAACATTTCGGTGTCTCTCCATCACGTCACACTTTTAAACATTGATGCTTCTTTTAGGAGTTTTTAGTTTATATAATTTTCTGGGTAACAGGTAGAGCAAATTAGTCATTCATGTTTTATAGACAAGAAATGGTACTACAAAAATGTAGTAAAAGTAAAGTCTCCATCTTGCCACCCTTAGCCCTTAGAAGTTTTTAAAGTTGTCAAAATCATGATATTTTCAATTAGCCCTCAAACCATGGACAAATTAGTGGTAAGAAGTGGGTCTGGATGGAAAATTTGTATTTGATATAATTAACTCATGACCATAAATCTCAGTAAAAGAGTAAAAAATGTATCGCTAATAATTCCACGTAATTATTATACTTTGGACTTGATATCGACTAGAAAGTGAAATGAAACATTTCTATCACGTCAAAATTTTAAGAGATATCATTTTATCTTCACCGCATTCAAAAATGTTTAGATATTTTTTATTTAGGTTTAAAGAAAGTAATTTCTATAATTTTTTCTTATAGTAAGAAACAGAAGTAGTCAGTCAGCATAATATTATTCCATTTGCCTTGATAAAGACGCTCAATAACACTAAATACTGGTGAAAATGCTCTCTGTATTTACTGCTCTCATATTTTCAAGGAGACTTAATTTTAACTTAGTTTTTGCAGCTTTATTCCTTCTCTATGAAACAGTCATTCTTGTTTGCTCTACCTATTACCCGGAAAATTATATTATCTAAAGACTCCTTAAAGGTAAATATTTCTTTGGTTGTGGGTTAAAAGTGTGACATGATGGAAATATTTCATTTAACTCTCTGCATATATCTAATCTAGGGTGTAAGAATTAAGCGAAATTTTGCACGATACAATTTTTTCTACTCCTTTGTTGATTTTGTTATTTAAATTTAGATTTTTTTTCAAACTTTTGAAGTGCACGCATTTTTGTCATGCAATTTTAATAATTTGACAATTTTTAGATCTATTTTTATGTGTTAGTTGTATCAAACACAAATTTCCCCTCTTCACCCTCTCCTTACCTCTTATTTTTTTCTTGGTTTATTGAGGGTTAATTGAGAAATTTTTTATTTTGACAACTTTAAAGACTTCTGTGGGAAGTTGCAGGCTTGATTTGTAATACATTTTTGAGGCACCATTTCTTTTCTACAAAATATGATTAACTAATTTGCTCTACCTACTACAAAGAAAACTATATAACCTAAAAACTTCTGAGAAAAGCATATTTTCTTAAGTCGTCAATGGGAAAAAAATGTGAGGGGACAGAAATGTTTTATTTAACTTTTTTGATTACATTTAGTCTAAGGAATAAAAAATTCGCAGAATTATTCGCTATATATTTTTTTACTCTTTTCTTGACCTGTAGAATTATAAGGAAATTATTGTTAAGCAATTCAGTTTTAGATCAATCACAGCGGAAAGTTCTTTTGGTTCTTGAGATTGCTAGATGATTATAAAGATTTATTATAAGTTTAGCCACTAATATATAAGCAGGTATAAGCCCCAGTTAAGTCAGTTTATGCCAGTCAGTCAGTGAGTTTGATATTCCAACATAATGACCGTGTGAATATTGAGGGTGAATTTTTTTTTTGTATTTGGAAGTAAAATAATAGAAACTTATTGTTATTTACAATTAAAAATAAACTGTTTTATTTAAAGGAAATAAACAAAATTTTAATGGTAAAAACGTAACAATATTAAACTGCTTATATATGCAGATATTCGCAAAAATAAAAATCTGTTTTCAACACTTTGGCTACGCACAAATATGATTAGTTCATTCGTATCTCTTTCGTTTAGGATAAAATTCATGTAGATAAAGTAGATTTACTTGCGAATTTTTTATTTTTTAAGAACTTTAATGGAGACAAGAAAAGATCGCTCATTCTATATTTTAGAGAAATAATGATTTTTATAGAGAGAAGCATTACATTATTTATAAAAAAGATTTTAAAACTCTTTTTTAACCATGTGGTCTCCTAACAATTAAAAGATAACTGTGTTAGATGTTCTTAATATGTGAGTAAAATATTCTTAACATCTGGAGTGAAATTTGTTTTTATTTCATTATGAAATTAATTCATTACATCGGTATTTCTTATATGGAACTTCGAGTGTATGTAGTATTGTACGCTAAGCAAGTTATTCGCGATTAAAAGTTACAAAAATCATCTTTTATTATGCATTATTCGTGTTTCAAGCTATTATAGTATTTATATTAGTTGTGTTCGCGTACTTTCCTGCGAGATTTATCCAGCAAATTTTTTTTTGAGAGATTAACAAATATTCAAACATTTACAGGTTTTTAGATTTGTTAATAACATTAAATTAAGAATAGTTTCATTAGAATTTAAATGTTAACCAAAACACTTAAAAAAGCTCAAAATCGTTAACTTAAAACGCTATCATGGCATCTTTTAAAGTTATTTTCAACAACAAATAAAAACTTTTATAAATGGATTTTTTTTTCTAATTCATTAACATGAATCTAAATAAAATAATAGATAATAAATTATTGCAGAATTTAATTTTTTTATCTTTTGATTTTCTTTGTTTATGATCATATGTTTTATCTTCATCAACTTCCATCAATAAAACATACATACTCGTATATTGATGGAAGAAAAACATCCAGCAGCTTTCATCAATTTTCTTTTATAAATGAACTCTCAAATTTTGTCACACTCATGTTCTCTTTTGCAAGATTTGTTAAGTAAACGAACGCTATTTAGCAACTTCCAGCAACATTTTGCATAGCAATTATAATATATTTATGGGAAATATTGAGTATTGTCCAAAATTTTGCTGAAGTACATTTTTATGTACCATCATCAGTTGAGGAGTTATAGGGCATTTTATGTTCGATTTAATGTTTTTTTCTATCCGCTATATCTCAGGATGCCATTGTGATATTGTAAATATATGTACTCATCTTTTATTATGCACATTTTCGAGTAAGTGCTACCTAGTCCATGCTAGAGTGTTCGCAAGTGCAAAATTTTTAATGTCATTAATTAATTAAATTACAATTGAAAAGACTTTGGGCACATATTCTGTCAAGTAAGAGGACTGTCCTTACAAATGTTTATTAAAATCGGAAAGTAACAATTCCCTATTATAAACATGATTGAAATTTATATTGACTTCTAAAGTTATGAAATTCGTATGTTGCTCATTCGGGATGTCCAACTTTATGCCACTTAATCATGTGGAACTGTTTAATATTAGGAGCAATAGGGTAGATTATTAATTCTGAAACTTAATTAAATCAAAAGGGTAGCAATCTAAACCAAGTTGAAATTTACCCAAGCCCTAAATTAGACTCGTAGTGTATACATTTGCCATAAGAATAGTTTTAAACAAGCTAATTGTTAGCAGGCAATTTGTAAATACGGAAAAAAATCTTTAATTATTGACCCAACTAATGAAGATATAAGCCGTAATGTGTACTAAATGAAGTTATATTCATTAAGATTAAGCCGCAATACATACATATGTTTGCAAATATTTATAGCTCTGTGGCAATAGGAAAAAACTACATAAGTAGTTTTTTTTTACTTTTTAGGAGATTATTTTTAATGTTTTTTTAATTTCCAAACAATGCTATAGAAAATTGAAATTTTAGATGTCAATATCAACCATATATTTATTAGATTTTTTCAAATAATTTACGCTGCATAGAATTAGATTTAAATATTTAAAAAATTTAAAAACATGATTTCTGCATATCTTGAGTTATGTACTTTTTCCTTGTTGCCACAGAATTATTTTGTTAAAAAATTGTATGGCTTCATAAAATGTTTTGGTTTACAGAGACAATAAAATTGCGATTATAGTACCATAAACTACGACAGGAATTAACCAATTAGACAATTGATTATTTTTACTTGTTGTTGCCAGATGATAAACATACATACACATGTATATAGATGATGACGGAAAAATTATGATTTTTTTAATGTTTTTTTAGGTCATTCTTATTTTAATTTTAATAATTTTCCATTGAAATGAAAATGGTTTTCGTTTTATGAACCACTCTATATGTATACTTTTTGATGATGATTCTCTTGATTTACATCCGTTGACCAGGCGATGCGTCCGATACAGAAAGACAGACAGACTGACAGACATATTCAGAAATGGGCAATTTGCCAAAAATAATTTTGTTGGTTAATAATTCGTTTGTTTTTGTCTTCTGTTTCTTTTTATATCGCTGATTTCTGAAAATTTAATTTAATTTAATATATTTTTTAATATTTGGCATATGGCTGCTAAGAGTTAATATATGTTTGTCATTGTAAATGTATATAAACGTATGTTAATACATTGTTATTTATGTGCATATATAGATAATAATATATACAATAATACTAAATATATTTATTATATACAAAGAAAAATACATGCGTAAGTATGTTTATGGTCTCTCTATAATTTCCGATTTCTAAACATTTAACTGTAACCACGAAACAAAATATTTTGGAAAAAAAAAATATTGCGAAAAAAAAGAAATAAAATTCAAACATAATCAAATGAATTAAAGAGGAAGACAAACAACTGCCAAAGAGAAGGAGAATGTGATTTTAGCGACAAAAAAATGTGCGAAAATTTTTTCTATCAGATGTTTTACTATGGATTATCAACAGAATAATGTGTGAGAACAATAAAAACAAAAACACTTTCACAAACTCACAAGCAATGTTGCCAGGAGCCGAGAAAAAAAAAGGTTAAATTCAACTTTAAAAAAGGTCAAAAAAGGCTAAATATCCAAATTTAAAAACTTATTTTTTCTCATTCTTATTAGTTTTTTATATTTTTAAAGATATTGTAATAAATTTATAAATAAAACATAGAACAGCTGTCGGTAAAATGAGCCAAATAAAAAATCGCCCAAAAACTTTCCATACAAATTTGTGTTATATTTCATATTAACAGTAACTAATGTTTTGAAGTGATTTTTCGAAATTTTTAAACTATAATTCTTTTTTGATTAAGCATTTTTAAGTTTATTTATTTAGCTTTTATAACAATTTTGCTAAAATTATGTTTACAAATAGTTTCTATGATTAATGAAGCAAATAAAAAAAATATAATAATCGATTTAGTAATTCCATCAAATTAGTTATTAGTATTTTAGTATATTAGTTGTTCTTGATTTGGATAATGAAGCGCTGCAGGCGAAAATTTTTGTTAAATGTAAAAAATATAGATTTTTTGTATGAACAAATATACTAAAATGCTTAAATGAATAATTCTATAAAGATAAAATTAGTAGTAGATAATAAGAAATTATTTTCTTCGTTGTTGAAATAGTAACATTTTAGGCTAAAAAAGACTAAAGAAAGGCTAGAACCTAAAACGAAAATTTTGAGGCTAGAAGCAAAATAAAAAGGCTAGATTTAGCCTTAAAAAGGTTAAGCTGGCAACACTGCATACAAGTATGTATAAAATTCATATATAAATGTATACACACAAATGAATTTATATTATTTATTATGATAATAAATACTCGTACATACATATAGATATAAATCAAATCAAACTAGACAAATAGACGACTTTAACTAAATGTTTTTCAGTTTAACGTGAAAACAAACGAAAAAGAAAGTAATAAACAATAATATTTAATTATTATATATATATATATATATATATATATATATATATATATATATATATATATATTTATTTATTTACTGATTTATTTACTGATTTATTTATTTATTTACTTATTTATTTATTTATCTATCTATTTATATATTTATTTATTTATTTGTTCATTAATTTATTCTGGACTTAATTTGTACAAAATACGCGTGAAAAGTAAAAGCTTTTTTTAATCCATTTTAATACATACATGCAAATATGTATTTACTTTTTTCTAAGTCCATCCTCATTCAAGGATTTTTTTAATCTTTAGCTATATTTTATTTGAAAAATTTGTCACTGATACCAATGATATTTTAACATATATATATATATATATATATATATATATATATATATATAACATCAGATTTGACTTTTAATGACTAGAATTTGCTTCTTTGAATTTGAATTCAGGGAAATGGAGTTTTCTCTAGCAAAATGTTGTAATAAAATTATAAGGACTATGATTTCTTTAATAAAAACACATAATAATGTTATAATCGCTAAAACCTTGCAGTATAACATACTACAACAAATGTATTTGGTGGCTAGTTTTCTTTTAGATTTTTTAATTAAAGATATCTAGAGATAAGTAGTGATTTGTGGGACAAGGTCTTATGCAGGAATTTCGGTTTTCGTCTGATTTTTATTTACGAAAATTAAATATTGTATATTTTTAAAATATTTACGACACTTAAATAAATTTCTGGGATCTTATATTTGAGGTGGTGAATTATGAACCGATAGTCACAATATTTTGTATTATGACTAGCTAAGTTTATATGATACTAATTTCAATACTAATGACCATATCAGTTTATCTTCAAAAGGTCTATAGTTAGATTAAAAGACTTACATGGATAGACAGACGTACGGATATTGTTAAATCAACTATTATCTCATCTATATTAATGTAGGATATAAAAGTTTACATTCTGTTACTTGTATTTTTCCTATTTATATTTTAGTTTCAAACATTTGTTTATTCTGTTGTTAAATCTTTAACAGATTCAGAAACATCTTAAAAACTTGTCATATTGAAAATGAAAATATTCATGAAACTGTGCAGATACTTGTGATTGTGGCGATAACTATGAAAACTTCGTGTATAACTTTTTATCACAACCTTTCATTTACAATACTTTCTCCAACTTCAATAAACAATATTGAAGGTAAAATAACTTACAAAACATCTACTGGATTGCAAAAATAATTTTATGACAGTTCATCCATCCATCCACCCAATCCTTTTTAACTATTAATGGCTTGTTTTGCCAGTTTTACGATATACATTATTACATACATACATGCATACATACATACATACATACTCGTAAAACCAGCAGTAGCAATCAGTTATAGAGGATATTTGAACTATTTTAAAAGGTTTTAGCCAATTTTAGTAGCTTTGCCAATTGCTAATGACAATATTAATTGCTCTCAGGTTTCAATGTTGTTTATAAATAGAAATAATTTATTCTCAAAAACACAAGCAACTTATTTTTCTTGTGTTGAAAATTTAATAGGAATTTTTATAAAGAAAATAATTTTGCAATTGACACAAAAGAAGAAAACGTACGCAAAGACATGAAAAACTAACTAAAACAGTAGCAACAACTGCAAGAAAATAGATGTAAAGTATATAAAAATTTCCCTCTTTTAAGCGTAAATATTGTGCCACACTACTGGGTGTTGTTTATGTTGAACGTTTATATAAAACAACAACATGAAAAACAACTTAAACACAAATAAAATACACACATTTGAATGTTTATTTGATATTAGTGGGAAAACCGAAAAAAAAAACAAAATCGACCACAAAAATCGAATTGCTAAATTGAAAATAAAACTGTCATCGCTACACAACCAACAATGATACTTCCATGTAGAAATCAAAGACTTTTCCATTCATACGAATTTACACCTATGTACAACATACATATGCATACATATGCAAATACTTATGTTGATAGTAGATACTAATATAACGTAAGCATCTAGGAAATATTGATGTGTGCTTGTGTTTAATATTGCAAAATACTGCGATTAAAAAATATCACCAATATTAATCATTGCAAATAATCATTCATACAAAAATCGTGTATATGGTTCATAATAAAAAAAATTTAACCTGGCTAAAACTGATTTTAATCCTTAGTAAACACAAGACTTGAAACTAATAGTATGCAAAATTTTAACACCATAGGTTTCATTTTATAATCATGATTGTTGTTCGAAGTTCAAAAACTTAGAAGAAATATGCTCAAAAGAGTCAACCCAGTAGATAGTCCCAAAGTTTGGAAAACAGGAGCGAACATTTTTAAAAAAGTCAGTTTTTCGCGAGGCACATTTACAGTTTTTTATGGAATAGTATGGATTATTTCGTGAGCTTATTTTTTTTTTTTTTTTGTTATTTTACACAATAAAATCAAAGAAGCATTAAATATAAATTTAATAAAAAAATATATGGACTTTTTTAAAATTACCCGAAAATTACACTTTTTACTTTTGTACTTTTATATAGTAAATTGCAATTTTAAACATCTTGGATATATAGATATATAAGAACAACTATAAATACAATTTATTGGAACCATAGAGACAAATGTCCTTGATATTTGCAAACAGAACACTTTTGTCAAAACAGATTTTACTAAGGCAAATCGCATGGACGGCAGGAATTAGCATAATTAGATCGTACTTTTAATGCTTAACGGAAATGTAGAGGCGCATCAAAAAATTTCGAAAGACAAAAAAAAAATTACTTGGATTAAAAAATAATCACAATATTTAATAGCACTTCTTTGTTATAAACTTAAATAAAATATATTTTCGTATTATATATGAAGAAATAAATAATAATATATAATATATAATATATAATATATAATATATAATATATAATATATAATATATAATATATAATATATAATAATATAAGATGCGATTTTTAGTATAAAAAAAAATTTTAACAATTTTACTCAGAAACCCCAAAAATATGCTACATTAATACCACTAAACATTGAAAATATCATAAATTTTATTTCAACAACTCAGTAGGATATTGCGTGCACTTAAACTTAAAGTTTGTAAAATTTTTTATATGCTCAACTTAAAACCGTCATAACTTTCGCACCCCTGCACGAAATGATTTACGTGAACTGATTCTGTATGTCTTCGAGACAGTTTATATTTATACAATTTGATTTTAATGTGCCATCAAAAATATATATACTCGTATTTTTCTTAAGGCCCAAAATTAAAAATTTTTGATAATGACCCATATGATTATTTTTAAGATGTTTATATTAGCCAATATATACAGTTACATACCTATTTATGTATGTATGTATGTACGTATGTATGTATATAGAGTTGCCCAATATCAGTGCAGACAAGTTTATAATTATTTTTAAATTTAAGATGTAGGCGTGCGTGTGAGTTTGTTTTTCTTGTAATCATATTGCTGTAAACAAAATTGAATTTAAAGTTAAATAAACAAAATCAAAATAAGTTAAAAAAAATAATAAAAAATGAAAACAAACAATAAATTTCAAAGGTCATGATTTTGTTATTGCATTATTTATAACCGTATCTTCTCTTTACATAGCCCTTTAACAATTAGCATTAAATTTTACGGGTACTTCATACATTAAGTACAACATTTCTTATAGAACTTGTTTAGAAATAATTGCTAAATTCTACAAACTATAAATACTAATGAAAGCAACAAGCAATTAACATTTAATCCTTAATTATTAGAAATTTATAATATAAATTAAATTGCATATGTTAAAACAAATTGCGCAGTATTCAGATTGATGAGGTTTTTATATAAACTTTTTTCTTATTTAGTAAAATAATTTCAAAGTTCAAACCCAAGCATTTAAGGCGATGTTTTATCAACCTTAAATTTTCTACGCCTTTTCACTATTTGTTCATGTGTTCTTATAAAATGTTTACATTCTCTTATATCTCCAATAACATACTTATTCAACATATCAATATTTAGTGGTTACTTTCCTGAAGTTTGGAGGAAATCTTATATTATACCTTTGTTTAAATCCGGTAGCAGATCCAACATTTCCAATTATAGAGGTATTGCTAAATTAAGTGTTATTCCAAAACTTTTCGAAAAGATAGTTACTGAAATCCTTTCGCATCAAGTTGTATGTTATCTTTCGCCATTTCAGCATGGATTTAAAAAAGGATGTTCCATTACTACTAACCTTTTGGAGTTCACAACCTCAGTTATAACCGCATTTGATTCCGGTTTACAGACAGACGTAATATACACAGATTTCAGTAAAGCCTTCGATAAAGTAAATCACGATCTCCTACTGTTCAAATTGGATAAGCTCGGATTTTCTCCTGTTTTCCTTAAATGGATCTCCACATATCTTAAAAATAGATGCCAATGTGTATTATTCAGAGAATGTACATCAAAAACCATTCCTGTTTTATCTGGTGTTCCACAAGGTAGTCATCTCGGCCCCTTACTATTCCTAATATTTATAAATGATCTACCAGCTTGCATTAGGAATTCTAAAATATTAATGTATGCTGATGATGTAAAGCTGTTCCATAGCTTTAACTATTCCTATCAATGTTCCTTACTCCAATCAGATCTTGACAATCTTTATGATTGGTGTATGATGAATCTAATGGATCTGAATTTAAAAAAGTGTAAACACATGATGTTCTATAGAAGAAGTCCAGTACTCTGTAGATACACAATAAATGAATATCAACTTGATCTAGTCGAAGAATTTCTTGATCTGGGTGTGTTGCTTGATTGTAAACTATCTTTTAACTCCCACGTTTCACAAATCGTTAATAAGGCAAAAGGAGTTCTAGGTTTCCTCAAGCGCTGGGGAAGAGAGTTTAATGATCCTTATGTTTCCAAGCAATTATTCATATCTCTTGTAAGACCAATCCTGGAATATGCTTCCGTGGTCTGGGATCCTCAATACGAAGTTCATATAAAGAAAATTGAATCGGTCCAGAAACAATTTCTCTTATTTTGTCTTCGTAATCTTCCATGGAATCCTAATATTAATTTACCATCATATGAAAGTCGATTACAGCTTATTGATCTCCCTACTCTAGAAAGTAGGAGAAAATATATGAATATTTCATTTGTAATTAATTTAGTAAACGGTTCAATTAATTCTAAGTTCCTGCTTCGTAAGATCGAATTATATTATACTCCTAATTATACTCCTTTAAAAATAAAATATTTTCGAACCAATTATGCCAACTTTGATCCCATGAGACGTATATGCAATCAATTCAACAGTTTCTATCCATATATTGATTTTTCGTTAAATCCAATCCGCATTAAGAGGAATATTTTTAACTTAGTTAAATAATAAGTTTTTGTTATTGAATAATTATGAAAATATTTTATTGTTAATAGCTTTAAGAATAATATATATGCTAGCCTGTAAGAAATTGTAATTTCATTGGCTATTAAATAAATAAATAAATAAATAAAAATAAAAAAAAATCATAATATCATCCCCAAAAGGCCATCAAAGAAACTTGTATAATCGAGCATAGACTGTAATATCAAATTTATTTATGGATTATTCCATCATTATATCTACATCCATAGGTTAATTTTTTGACATCAAACTAAAGTCAGTCAATTAAAAACGAGGTTTTTAATATAAATAATTTCAATCGCTTTCGAAGACTTATGAAAGTACTAGGAATTTTGAAAAATATTCTACATCAAAGGTTCTAAAGTGGGTGTCCGTGGGCCATTAATAACAGGAAATAACGAGGAATTCCCAAATTAAAAAAACCCTTTGTTTTGATTGGTTTATTGTCTGGTAGATCAATAATGAATCAAATAGAACCGTTATAATTTCACTCCCATAGGATCATTCGCTTGGAATTAATGTGTTAGATCAAAGCTAAATACCAGTGAGATAATATAGTAGATTAGATTTGTCTTGAGGCATTAAGATATCTAATAAGGTCACTAAGGTTTTGTGAGAATTTTCCAAGAAAGCAATTACTTTTAGGGCTGAGGATTCGTATACAAGATGAAGGATTTATTTTTCCTTTTCACAGTCATTGAACTTTCATTGAGGAGGAATGTTTATTAACCTGTTAACACTGTCATCAGACTCAAAATGTAATACTGCTAACGGTTTAAAAGTTGTTTTTCATTTTATGTGCGGCACGTTTCCTTGGCGACCCAGCCAATGTTCAATAATCAAATAATATCAGCGGTTCGCGGGGGAAAAGTCTAAAAGAAAAACAAATATGATGGAAAATAGAAAATCTGAGCTTAAAATTCTAAAACTTTAATTCTTCCATTAACTTAGAAATAAAAAGATTTTATAAAAAAAACAAATATATAGTTTAAACAAATAATGGTTCAACATTGGAGTAAACGACAGGAAAATAATTGATTAAGTTTAACAAAGTTCTATCGAATTCCATTCATAACTACAACTTGTATTCAAAATAACATTATTGATTAGGAAGAGAATTCTCAACTACATGTCTTATAAAATATAAGTACACTTTTTTAACTAATGGATCATTAAAAATTACATAATGCCCTCTGAAAATATAGCGGGAAGTAAAAATATTACATCGAAAAAATTTCACTATAATTTAAAAATCGATAAAGAAATATAAAACTATACTTTAAGAAAGTTGTGGGAAATTCAAAATTCTATAAATATTGTTTGTTGGTACGAGATATAAAACAAAAAGGTTTTTGTGATCTCTGATCATGAATATTTCAGGTACCAGACACATGACTTACAAAGACGAAACGATGTATATGACAAGTTTTATTTTCTGTCTCATTGCGATATAAAGTATTTTTTTTTTTATAATTATAATATTTCTAATAATATTTCCCGAAAGCTTTCTAATGGGAGGTAGTTCAAATTTTATAGCATGATTTTCTTAATCATCAAGAATTTATTATATGTATCAATATACATATTTGACATCTGCTCAAATCATATTAATTTAATAGAAATCTACATAAAATATTCGCATTACCTCGTACAAAATTTTAATCGTGTTGTACACTTCTTTAATGTACATATAAATTAATTTATATACATATTCACATATAAACTGTTAAATGTAAATATTTATATTACCGAGCAAAATATTTTCACACCTCAAGACTAACAGTCTAGAAATAATCATGCAATTCGAGGAAAGATTGAAAGAAAACACCAAATACATGAATCATCAGCGAGGGAACTCACACAATAAAATCACAATAATATTTACGAAAACAGCAGATAAATAATCGCTCAACATGATATTAATATAATTTCGAAGAAAATTTATTTTTTTTTTAGTCGTACCATCGCAATAATTTAAAGAAAATAACAACATTAACCATTTAGTTTCTTTTTTTTTTTTTTCTTATTTTTGAGCTAAAAAATGTTATTCCATGCAAAAGTTATGTAGCAATTAAGAAATAATAATTTTATTTTCCATAATTCTTGGTAGAATCTTTTTTTTAATAAATGTTCAGATATGAATCAGTACGCATTTGTATGTGGTTTTTCTTCATATATTTATGTTGAAATAATGGGTGTCAAATTCCGTAGTTAATCATTTGTTTATAAGGACTTATCCCAAAAATGTAAAAATATTATTATCAATCACACAAATTCAACATATCCTTATGTTAGAAATATCCACAAAAGATAATATAATACATATTATATCATCGTATTATATATATATACATATTAAGAAATTTTGTACATTTTCTTTCACTAATTGAATACACAAACATCACACAATGTAATCGATATTTTTACAACTTGCCTTCATAAACTGTACCTATATTTCTTTAATTATTAACTTGTGTTGAATTCGGCACTGCAAACAAATTCTAAAATCGAAATTACAATTATGAACATTTTTCTCAAAATATTCAGTTGTGTATTAAATACCACCTTATAATAACAAAAATAATTATAATATTTTAGGACCAGTTAATATTTAATGTCAGTATTGTTTAATTGAAATATAATAACAGAAAGAAATGGTTTATTTATATGTGCATCATGTCGCATTAAAGTTGTGTTTTTTTATAATAGTAAAGTGAAAATTAACTTACCAACTGTTTTAATAATTTGATAATCGTCTAGAGTATATTTTCTAACACCTTTGGCTGTTTCAACACTACTATTATCCTCCGAAGTATCATCTTCTTCGTCATCTGTTTCATTGCCATCATCATCTTCATCGTCCTCTTCTTCCTCCTCGTCATCATCATCTTCCTCATCAATATCATCATCATCCTCATCTATATCTTCATATGTATTTTCCGTATGACTTTTTGTGTGTTTTATATGCTGTTCATCGTCAGTTTCTTCGCTGTAGTCTGATTCAACAGGATCTGATGATTCGCTGGAACCCACACTATTGCTAATTGTTCCATTGCGGCTTGTGTAACCACTTGACAAACCACAGGGACGATTATGTGAATTTCCTACTTTTAAAGTTAATGACACATCGTTGGATGCATTTATTTTAGAGTTAGTTGTGGGTGCCATTTTTGATGGTAGGCGGGAGCAGGTAGCAGCTGACATTGAATTTTAGTAATTGGTCGTCAATATTGTGTTTGAATTCCTGAAAAAAAAATTAAAGAATATATAAGCATAATAATATTAATCTAGTATTAAATATTTCTATTATTATAATGATTCATGATTTAATTCTTACTTCACATAAAAAAAATAATAATAAATTCTGTATTTGCTCTCTTGGAAAGTAGTTGGAATTTGTTTCAAATGCATTACTAAATTATAAATTATTTTATTCCATTTATTGAATATAATTTCATTGTATCGGAAGCTATAAACCAACTGTTGAGTGTTTGACAGACTAACCGGCTATTCCCCTAAATTTAATTTACACTATCATTCTCTTTGTCTGCATCTTAATTGAAAACTTTTTATATTATTATTCCTATAACAATCCCATATGAATATAAATAATTAAATTTATATTTAATCCATTTGGCCTGTTGAAACCCCTCTATCGAACATGTTAAACATATGAACGATGATTGGTTTCTTATTCGATAATGTTATTGAGATTAATAATATCATTCATTCAGTGTCTATTGAATTCTCTATGAACTCATCTCCAAGTACTAGACTACTTGAAAAATTGTTTATATACGTTTTTATGCCATCCTAGATACATCGCACACACATACATAAACGAATAGAACATTCAATTGTTAGTTTAAATTCATGACGATGTCCAACATGAGATAATAGAACATTTTATAAACTTACAATAAGCGTACTCATTTAAACGTTTAAGTTTCCTATTTGTGCAATTGTGCAAATTTGCGCGACATGTTTCATGAACCCCCTTCTAAAATGTGCAATATTAAGGATAAGAAAACAAGAAATCTTTGTAAATAATTAAAAAAAAAAAAAATTGTTAAAATCAAAGTTGCATACAATGATTCTATTATAATTAATGTAACTATAATTTCTTACGTCGCAGTTATTAATAATTTGTAAATATAAACAAAAGACAGCTGATTTATAAATGCACAATTAAACAGCGCAATTTTGCGAGACTAAATAATCACGCAAACTTATAATGTTGTGCAAACGATTTTCAATACAATTTTTGATAGTTTATTTGCGAGTGTGCAAAATTGCAAACATTGCACGGTTTGCGAGGTTTTTGCGCGTTTTCATGAGGACACTTGTTGTTATTTTTTGCACATACTTACGTACATATATACATATTTTCTATATTGTATTAAATTATAAACTTACATACATTATTTTAAGTTCCAACTAGGTCTTCTGCTGTAGGTTAAGTACTTTTGAAAAGGTTTTGAAATTGATTAGTTTTGTTAAAAATTAATTGGAAATTCACTTGCACGTTCACAAGTGGTTGAAACAAAAGAGTTTTTTTAAACGTATTATACTCTTTGAGATTAAAGCTAATTAAGGTCATATGTTGAAGAATAATAATGTTTTATTGTATTACTATTATTTTATTTTATTTTTTATTTTTCTTTCCTTTTAAAGAGATTTGAATAAATGTTTAATAATAATTTTAAATAATAATGCAGACATATTCGCACCTAATGTACGTAGATACATATGTACTAATATTAAAGGAATGAATTCATTTAAGACAAATGAACAAATGACGGAAACAAGTGGTAAATAGCGCATAGTTAAGTTATTTTGGACATAAGTATTATTTCTAATTGGCTAATTTGATTAACCCATTAAGGTCCGGACCATGACACCGTTGGGATAGAATGAAACTTTCAGAATATGATTTTTGTCCTCAATAAGACAGAGACGACATTTTTAACAAATCCAATCAGTGGGAGCCTAGTTATCCCCCATTGCGAAAATGCAAGATTGAGCCTTAACAATATGTTTTTATATATATTTTTTATTTATTTTTTGTAAACTAATTTTTGTAAACAATTTCACAATATGAAATAAGTTAAAACGACATTAAAGCAAAATTTTAAATAAATTAGACATTTATATATATCATAGTTTATATATAGCATAGTTTAGGTACCGCAATGGCCATTCTCCAAACGTCTGTCACGATAAGATAAAAAACTTTATGGGGAGATAAAGTTTTTAGATCTTATCCTCTCTATATTATTTGTTATCTATAATAAATATTCTACGTACGATTAGGGGGATATTATTTACCAAAGTAGCGCCTATACGCAATGTTGACAGTATAAGTTAATTTCAACACCATCTTTTACTACCAATATACATAAATTTAAGATGTTAGTAATATTAAAGAACACTATTTTCTCCATTATTTTTAAGAATTTAGGAATATTTTAGAATAACATTATGAAAATGGAATTGAAATAATTTTGATGCGTAGCAATAATATGGGGATTCTTAAAAATTATCTTAGAGACAATATTGATACAAATCATTTAATAGTAGTTATTTGATATTACCCGAATTAACACAAGTGGCCACTTAAAGCTACTACTGCCACCAATCGTTGATTTAATGATGTTAATACGGTAACGGGAGACCCTTCTAATATACAACTAAAATCAAACTAGCATATTTAATTTTGGAGGCAGGTCTTTTCTTATTTCAACGAGTACTGTATAATGGAAATGAGGATCTATTATCACAATTTGAATTAATTTGACTCTAAACCCATATATTTCCAATTTAAACTATCTAGGTTGGCATATTTCCATAAATATTAATATCCAATAGTAAAACATTGCAAAAGTCCAATTATCACGAAGGATGAAATTTTAATTATTTAACATAGGAACAGCGTAAAAAAAGATATAATTCTTAATTGCTTTTCCTGTGTTAGAATTTGGTCCACAACTTATATCAAGGGATATTTGAACATTATTGCGTTATCGGGCATTAAATATTATCGTATTGTTGCGAAAAGTCATATTTAGCTGTTATTTCGGTCGAAAGTTCTTATACAATAATAAAGTATCAAGTTAGGCCAAACTATCAAAAATATTTGTTCGCTTTTGCGCAAAGAATTTTTCTGAAGTTTCAAATTAATAAAAAAGATAAATAATAATTCCAAAAATATCAGTCTTTTTGGAAAATTTTTCAAAATAATCTAGAAAAATAGCAAAATATCTAGAAAAATAGTAGAATTATTTGCAAATAATTATATTATTTTTAGATTACAACAATACTGTTATATCGGAACGTTGCAATATTTATGCTCGAAACTGTAAGTGTACTGCTACCACATTTTTGTACTCTTAATAAACACCGTTTAAATTGATTTAATATTTTACAAAACAAGACCTTCAGTTGGTCAAGACTCCAGCATATGGAATAAATTAATATATTTCAGCCATGCAGACACACCAGAACTTATTGCCTAATGTAATGGATTTTCCTTTGATAAATATTTTACAGGAGTGTCGACCATAATAATCCAACCTTTGTTCGGCGAACAATAGTTAATGCTAAGTAACATTAAATTTTTTGGTTGCATATTGAAACTTCTACAAACTTTTTTTGTTTTACCTAATTTGACATTATTGCACACAAATATGTTAGATTTTTTACATTTCATATTTTTTATTATATCATATTAGACTTTTTCAGACCAACGCATTCGTAAGTTCTATATTGTACAACAACATATACATTCTCTTTGATTTTCTTTTAAAAGATCAAGCGGAGATCTGGATAATCCATTTTCATCTTTATGGTTGGCTTCTTTACTTCTGCTGGTAATGAACCTGACAAATCTTCAAATATAATTTGTTCGATTTGGGGATCATCATTATTATAGATGCATAAAGACTTCAACAGGAAGTTTTATTTCATTATTTTTATTATTTTTTTTTTTAATTTTTTTTAATTTTTAATGTTTATACCTTCACTACAATTTAATGATGGCAAAAGTGTTACATCTATTTTATCAATAAATTTTAACATTAATTTCATCCTCATCAGCAATTCCAGTTAATATATCACGAATTCAGATGGCAAACACAAAAAATATATCATTAAGGCCCAATATTGTTTTTTTGCAAACTTATGAATTTTCAATCACAAAAAAAAAAAATAGTTAATATATATCAAAGTTGAATATTATTATAGATATTCAAACTAGATTCCACTAAGAAAAAATTACCTCAATAATTCCAAGGCAAAATAAAAACGTATTTATTAATATGTATTTACTTATAAATATTAAATAAATAAATTAAAAGTACATATTTTGCAAATGAACATTTTTTCCAAAAGAACTTTAACCCCATTTCTAGCTTCTTACCATTCATCGCACAGTATGAAAGTTTACTCATCTAAACGTAAGTGAATGAAAATAAATAATAAAATTGTATTAATAGATAACTAGTAACGTCACAAAGTGTTTTATTATATCTTAGAGCACCATAGGTGGTTCGGGTATTATATGTTTGTGCTAATATTTTTATTGCACAGAAAAAAATTTTCAGGTGCCCACTTTAAAGTAAACCGTTCGACTCAGAATCATTTTCTGAGTCGACGTTGCAATGTCCGTCCGTTCATCTGTACAGGTCGCAACTTTAAAAATATCATAATGAAATTTGGCACGAATAATTATTATCTCACAATAACGAAGCCTATTGAAATTGGTTATGATTGATTCATTATTTTGCCTAGCCTCCACACAATATCCTCCCGGAATAGAAGTTTAACGATCACAAATGCCATAGATATATCAATATTTTAATGAAATTCGGTGAATAAGTATCAATCTTTGTTCAAAATTTCATGAAGATCGATCAAAAATCGACCAAATCACTTTAACGTACACAAATCACATACAAATGATAGTATATTCATATTCGATACAAATTTTATGAAGATCGCTCTATAATTTACCATAGCTCCCATATAAGCCAACTTTCGGGAATCGTCTTAAGTGCATAACTTCATGTAAATGTTAGTATTAACGTAATATCCTGTATTCGTATATTTTATTTTACACTTATTGTTTGTTTTTAACAAGAGATGAAAGGGAAAAACTAATGGAGAATATAACGAAGATGTTGGTTAAATTTGGCTGAAATAATATAATTTATAGCAACAACATTACAAAACAGCTTACTAAATAAATTAAAAATTGTTGCGTGTATTTTCACCGTATGACTCAACAAACAAATTAAAATAAATAAAAAGAAACAATTAATAGTAATAACGAAATGAAAAGCATATAAGTATCTAAATATCCCACTGTATTTGAATAAAAAAAATATATGTATATGAATGTACATCTCTTAATGTACAGAAACTAATCAGATTTCTACAGTGTTAGCAAAAAATATTCTATAATACCCATTACGGAAATTCTAAGATACGATAATTCATAACGGATGATTTTTAGAGATCAGTTTTCAAATTAAATATCAATAAATGGAATGAAATTATGATGATTTTAGTAATAAAATATATAATTTAATAAAGCCTGACATATATTCTTAAAAAAGAATATATATATATATATATATATATATATATATATGTAGGAAATGAGGGGAAAGGTAGGAGGAGATCACCTAGATTGACAAGTTAGGGATTGACTTTTAGTAGGTTGGGTTTAGGACGAAAGGAACATGACGGAATAGGGACAGTGATATAAAAGACCGACGTTACGGACAAAAGGGGAAGAGTGTTTTGAGTTATTGTGGCGAACGTTTAACAACTAATAAAATTATTTTCTTATCTTGCTAATGTTACTTTTAAGTATTAAAAATGTGTAAATATTGTAAAATAGATAATTAGTGTATGAATAAATATTATAATGAATTTAGAGTGAACTGTGTTTTAAATTGGAGAGAAAAGCAGAAGTATCTAAAGTGTTCAACAAAACATTTTTCAAATTCTACAATTGGGGGCTCAACCGGGATGATCTCACTGAGCCAGTGAAATAAAAAGTATTCATTAAAATACTTTGATTACTACAATATTCGGCAAAATATTGTATACTAACACAGTGAGTCAAAGTGAGATGAAGAGAGAGTTGCAGCTGATAAAGTGAAAAATAACTGTCGATGACAACACAGAAGAGGGGAAGCCAACAACAACATCACGGTGAACGATATGCTGTACAACAACAACTTAAGAAGTGATTTGCAATAGATGTGAGTGTTGTGACCAAAAAATTTTCCTGCATAGATGGCGCATAGAGTTTAATGAGCTGTTTGGGTGCTATATGCTTATTAATAGAGGGCGCTGCTGAGCTGAACGTGTGAAGAAGGTGTATTTTGTGTATGCGACCTATGAACGCTGAGCATAGGAGAAAGAGTTGCAGAATATACGCTTATGGTGTGTTGAGTGAAGGGGTGAGAAAGCAGAGAGTACGTTTTGCTACAACGAAGCGTGAGTGTATCTGAAGTACCGCCCAGAGGAGAAATTTTGTGTTGTGATATATTATCGTGTTTTAATTTCATATCGTTCGCAGGGAAATTGTTTGTGTAGAATTGAAGTGCACGTGCAGATTGTGTACGCACTTGTTAATTTTTTTTTTGTGTGTGTTTTTTTTTTGGAAGACCGTTAGGTCAATTTTTGTGCATTGTGCTCAGCATATAGTTGTTTGTGTTTGTTGTTGAAGATTTTTTTTTTTTTTGGTGGAATTTGCAGCTGCAAGTATTTGATTGTGTTGTCTGTGGTCCGTTAGGTCAGTTTTGTTTTTTTTTGGTAAAAGGGTCGAGAATTGCGTAGTTTGTTTTATTAATTGTGTGTAATTGTTGTTGTCTGTTTTTGGGATTTTGTGTGCATATTGTTTTGATATTTTAATTTTGTCCGTTTTTTGTTTTTATATTTTGTGGCTTGTGCGCACGTGCGACATCTGTCCGTTAGTTTTTTTTTTGTTTTGATACAAAAGGGTTTACTTGCATATTTAATTGCGTATCAGGATCACTTGTTTGTGTTATTGCTGTGTGCATTTTTTTTTTATTTGGGTTTTATTTTTAGTTTTGGGATTTTGCGACGTGCAATATTGTATGGATACATATTGTTACGTGTACATTTTTATATATTTTTATTTTTATTTTTGAAT
The DNA here is from genome assembly GCA_932274085.1 of Protocalliphora azurea. Lineage (NCBI taxonomy): Eukaryota > Metazoa > Arthropoda > Insecta > Diptera > Calliphoridae > Protocalliphora > Protocalliphora azurea. Next base: position 45,005,163 of record OW026522.1, read on the forward strand.
TTATTTTTTTAAGGCTTTAATTTCTTTTGTTTACTTTTATTTTTTTTATAAACCTTTTTTTTTATTTTTTTTCTTTTGAGATGGAACTTAGTGACATTTTGACATTGACGATAGAGGGGCTGAGGGAAAAGCTGGGTGAATTAGGACTTTCGACGGACGGTAGTAAATCTGGTTTGCAGGAACGATTGATTAGACACTTCCAAACCCCTAGTACTGCGGATGATGATAATTCTGAGTACGGAGAAGCGGCTTCAGGTGGTCAGCGCGCAGAGGTGTATCATCATGGGCCGTCAACCTTTACCTTGAGGGATATTGAGGAAACTTTGTCGAAATTCTCAGGAGAAGGCCAGCCGGAGGTTAACCAGTGGCTCCGTGACTTTGAAGATTGTGCCCATACAGTGAGGTGGAACGAACTGCAGAAATATATTTACGCCAGGCAGTTACTAACAGGTGCTGCGAAGATGTTTGTTCGAAGCCAAATTTCTGTTCGTGATTGGCCATCTCTGAAAACTTCATTGTGCAACGAGTTTGGGGTGCAGTTGTCCTCGATAGAAGTACATAGATTGTTGAAAGGCCGTAGAAAGAAATCAACAGAGAGCTTCCGCGAATACCTCTATGCTCTGATGGAGATTGGTGCACCAATTAGCTTGGATCAGGAGAGCACTATAGAATATTTCATCGAGGGTATCCCGGACTCAAAGGTCAATAAATCGATTTTATATCAAGCTATAGATATAAACGATTTAAAGGCCAAAATAAAGGTATACGAAAAGATAAATGGGTCAGTGCATCAATCAGCTTCGAAAGGTTTCCGTCCAAAGCAGGAGCAGACCAATATATTAAATCAACCTCAAGGTGAGAAGCGGTGTTTCAAATGTGGTGACAAAGGACATTTGGCGAATAAATGTAAAACTGATGGTGTAATATGCTACAAGTGCAAAGAGTTGGGGCATAAAAGTTTCGAATGCAAGAAGAACGTAAAGGATGGAAATGTAAAGGTTATGAAGAAGGAAGAAAATAATGTCCAGACACTGTCATCATTATCTTCGCATAGGATATTTAAAAGCATCATTGTTCATGATCGTGAAATCATGGCAATTATTGATACTGGCAGCGACATAAGTTGTTTACGCAAGGAGCTATGGAAGATGATGGGCGATGTTAAGTTGAGTTCTGAAACCAAAACGTTGACGGGAATAGGCCAAAAGGATATAACGACTCTTGGCTGTTTTTCTACTAATGTTAATCTTGACGGAATTTTCGTTACTATAACATTTCATGTTGTTGAGGATCAGGACATTTTATATCCTGCTGTTATTGGTAATGACGTTCTAGAATACGTGAACATGACCATTACAAGTGATAATGTGAAATTCTGCTCAACAATCTCCAATACAGAGTCTAAAGTTGAAGGTGGATACAATAATTTAACCTTACAAGATGTCTTTAGAGAATTAGCAAATATTAATACCATAGGCCAAATAGGTGACTTAAAAGTATATGATCAAATAGAGTTGGGTCATTTACACAACGAAGAAAGAGTGCAGATACTGAAAATGTTAGAGAACTACAAACCTGAGAAGCCAGACATATTTCCAGTCAAGATGAAGATTTTACTCAGCGATGAAGTTCCAGTTTGGCACAGCCCAAGAAGGATGTCGTTTGTAGATCAGCAGACCGTAGACCAACAAGTAAAGGAATGGCTGAAGGAGGGTATTATAAGACCAAGTTATTCCCAATATTCTTCTCCTGTGGTTCTAGTGTCGAAGAAAGATGGTTCTAAAAGACTTTGCTGTGATTATCGCCGACTTAATGAGAAGATAATAAGAGACAATTTCCCAATGGTAATGATAGATGACATTCTGCAACGTTTACAAGAGTGCAAGGTTTTTACAACACTGGATTTGCGAAATGGATTCTTCCATGTGCCTGTAGAAGAGGATTCCAGGAAGTACACAGCTTTTGTTACTCATAATGGCCAGTACGAATTTTTGTATGTTCCTTTCGGTATATCCAATTCCCCAGCTGTTTTTTGTCGTTACATTTCTGCAATTTTCCATGATTTGATAAGGGATGGAACACTTGTTGTATATATGGACGATATGATAATACCGTCAAAGGACAGAGCGGAAGGTCTTTTGAAGTTACGAAAAGTTTTACAAGTTGCAGCATCAAACGGGCTTGATATAAAATGGAGCAAATGTCAGTTTCTAATGGAGAAGATAACATTCCTTGGTTATATAATAGAGAATTCAACAATACTACCATCGGAGGAGAAGACAGCAGCTGTGGAAAATTTTCCATTACTGAGAGATAGAAAATCTATTCAACGGTTCCTTGGTCTTACATCATATTTTCGAAGGTTTATACCTAATTATGCCATAGTGGCTAAACCGCTTTCTGATTTATTACGGAAGAATGTTCAATTCAAGATGGGTGATGAACAAATAGTGGCGTTTCAACAATTAAAATCTTCCCTCGTTAGTGCTCCTGTATTGAAATTGTATAATCCTAAGGCAGCAACTGAGATACACACCGATGCTAGTATGTATGGTTATGGGGGTGTTCTTCTACAAAAGAACTCCGAGGACCAACAATGGCATCCCATAGAATTTATGAGTCGCAAAACTACCCCTGCTGAAGAGAAGTACCATTCGTATGAATTAGAGGTTTTGGCCATAATTGAGGCTTTGAAGAAATGGCGAATATACGTGATGGGTATAAGAATAAAAATTGTAACTGATTGTAACGCTTTTACAATGACAATGCGAAAACAAGATGTTCCATTAAGAGTATCTAGGTGGGCGCTTTTTCTACAGCAATTTGATTACGTAATTGAGCATAGATCTGGATCAAAAATGCGTCATGTAGATGCATTAAGTCGCGTTTCATGCTTGCTGATGGAAGACTCATTGCGACATCGAATAAAAGAGGCACAACTACAAGACGAGTGGAACAAAGCAGTTCGTGAAATTCTACAAAATAGTTGTTATGAAGACTACTACCTAAAATACGATATTTTGCACAAGGACTCTGGTAAAGAGTTAATAGTGATACCAGCAAATATGGAGAAAGAGATTATAGAAATGGCGCATCGACAAGGGCATTTTGCAGCACGGAAGACTCAAGATCTGGTAGAGAGAACTTTTTATATTCCTAATTTGAGTAAAAAGTGTGAGAATATAGTTAAAAGCTGTATAGAATGTATTATGGCTAATACTAAAGCGGGACGTCAAGAAGGATTTCTCAACCCTATAGATAAAACAGATAAACCGTTGATGACGTATCACTTGGATCATGTTGGGCCAATGGAGACAACTCATAAGCAGTATAATCATATTTTAGTGGTGGTAGATGCTTTTTCCAAATTTGTTTGGCTGTATCCAACAAAAAGTACGGGAACTCAAGAGGTTGTTGATCGTCTTCGGAAGCAGTCTGTGATATTTGGAAATCCATTCAGGATGATTACAGATCGGGGCACAGCATTCACATCAAATATGTTTAAGGAATATTGCGAAGAAGAAGGTATACAACACTTACTAATAGCAACGGGAGTACCTAGAGGAAATGGTCAGGTTGAGAGGATCCACAAAATTATTGTGCCAATGTTGACTAAATTATGTATCGAGCGTCCTCAAAATTGGTACAGGTATGTTGATCGTGTACAGCAAGTTATAAATAACACAACGTCGAGAAGTACAGGAAACACTCCATTTAGAATATTAACTGGCTTAAATATGAGAATTAAAGAAAATCCTGATATTCGAGCAGCTCTAGAAGAAATAGCGGTCTATGAATTGGAACAAGAACGTGATATTTTACGAGAAGAAGCTAGGGAGAACATCCAAAGAATACAGCAGGAGAATAAGCGAAATTACGACAAGAATCGTGTTTTAGAGAGGCAGTATAATGTCAATGATCTGGTCGCCATTAAGCGCACACAGTTCGGTACCGGCTTAAAGCTCAAACCTAAATTCTTAGGTCCATATAAGGTCATCAAGAAACTGAATCACGGACGTTACGAGGTCGAGAAAGTTGGTGAATTTGAAGGTTCCAGTAGGTGCACATCTGTCGCTGAGTACATGAAGCCGTGGGGTTCTACATTCGGGTCGAATGTAAAATCAGGAGGGCCGAATGTAGGAAATGAGGGGAAAGGTAGGAGGAGATCACCTAGATTGACAAGTTAGGGATTGACTTTTAGTAGGTTGGGTTTAGGACGAAAGGAACATGACGGAATAGGGACAGTGATATAAAAGACCGACGTTACGGACAAAAGGGGAAGAGTGTTTTGAGTTATTGTGGCGAACGTTTAACAACTAATAAAATTATTTTCTTATCTTGCTAATGTTACTTTTAAGTATTAAAAATGTGTAAATATTGTAAAATAGATAATTAGTGTATGAATAAATATTATAATGAATTTAGAGTGAACTGTGTTTTAAATTGGAGAGAAAAGCAGAAGTATCTAAAGTGTTCAACAAAACATTTTTCAAATTCTACATATATATATATATATATATATATATATATATACTTATATATGACATTTCAATTGTGTATTTTTTCGACTAACTAATTTTATTCTAATTAGGGCTTATTCTATTTAAGGCTTGTTTAATCGAAATTTTACACTTTAGAATATTTGTATAATAACCAGAAAATTTAAGAGACTTTATTAGGCAATTTCTCAAATGGCAAAAATCACGGATTTGGATAGCTCAAATAACAACTTTCATTGTAGTCTTTAACCTTTCAGACAAGCTTAATCTTTATTCGACATTTTTGTTTCAAAATCTTTTATCTACACTGTAACTTTTATAAGTATAACTTTTTATTAACTCACCAAAAACAAATGAATAAAATTTTCAGTCACTTTATTCAAGACAAATGCGTATTTGTTATACTGAATGTAGTATAAAGCTGATGTACCAAAAAATAGATTCACTTTTCGTACTAGAATACAGTCAGTAAGCAAAATTTTTCAACTTTCGATATTATTATTTAGTTTTAGCTTTATTATTATTTTCTTGTTATAAATGTGTTACAAAATGCTCTCAATACAATATTATCGATTCACCCATAGACTACAAAATTGATTCAATAATTTTAAACAAAATACAAACACAACAACAACATCAAAAAACTGCTTGCTCATTTTTTCATTCATTCACCAAAAACAATCAAACTTATTGCACATTACAAAATTGAAAATAAACATTAAAATACTTAAAAACGTTTTCACGGTGCACTGAAAATTAATTTTCTATTCTCTATTAAGTGAATTTATTATTTAATTGTCCATGTACAAAAAAATAAGAAAAAAATCTATGCCAGAGTTGATTTAGTAATGCAACGTATTGAATAATAATGGTAATAAGAACAATAAACAGATTTATACGGTAATTGACCAAAACGGCAAGAACGCCAACAACACAACAGAAAAACGAAAAAAAATATATCGACCAAGACCGACTATCTGATACCCAACATCATTGTATGCGAGCATAAAAATTCGGGAAGGTGACTTATATTACACCTGTGGCCAATTTTACTAAAAGTAAAATAAAATATATATGAATACAGAATAATGCGTTAATAATAACAACGCTAATAGATGATTTTATGCACTTTAGAGTGATTCCTGGAATTAGGTTCATATACGAGCTATGGTAAATTATAGACCGATTCTCATAGAATTTGGCATTGTTGCTTCTACTTACATAAAACTTATTTGTGTCGAATATTAATTTGATACTAACATTCGTATGGGATTTATACACGTTAAAGTGAATTTCGTACGAGGGGTTTATACGGGAGCTATGGTCAATTGTGGACCGATCTTTATAAAATTTGGTACAAAGACTTATTTGTTTTATCTTATTTTTAAGTTATTGAATTATCTTTAAAATTGCGACCCGTAATTTGTGCAAAAGGTATACATGGACAACCAGCCGGACAGATGGACCTTACCTTAAGGTGGATGTTGAATAACTTTTTCTATGCGTTACAAACATCAGCACAAATGCATAATACCTATGGTGTTCTAGTGTATAAAGTCAGAGTATTTCAACAGATTGTTGCGAATTTGTTACACCTTTCAATAAAAGGGAGAAAATATAAATTTTAAAGAACGCTGAATTTAGTCTCAAAGTACTTAAACAATTTATGATCGGTAATTGCTCTTATGTTCTCTGTTTTGCGGTATCAAAGCAAAATTTTTTGACTTAAATTCCAGTGGAATGGAATTTTGCTGTTATCAGCATTCATGATATTTTTTCTACTTGATTACATTCAAACATAAAAATTGCACCGGTCTTGTACTTTTTGAAATATTGTGAAGATCAATTTTCAAAATACCAGACATTTAAGAAATTTTCGAGAACCTGACTTTGTCAAAACTACATTTATTCAACGTCAACTAATATCGGTTTCGAAAGGAAGGTGCAATTGGTTATTGCCCTTTTTTATCTCTGTTTGTTAATTCCAAAGTAAACTCAGGTAAAAAGTGTTACAAACAAAATAACAACATTAGTATACCGCTGTTTCATTTTTGTGATTATAAAAACTAGAAGCTGAAGTGAGTGCGGAGTTGGCAAAATACTTAATATAAGGTAAACAGTAGTTGGAAAATATTTACTCCATAAAGAAAATTATATTCGTATCTACCTGGTAATCGGTTATTTAATGATACTTTGTTATACAAGAAATATATTATATTATATCTCCCAGTAACTGCACTCCATCCTGAAAAGTCTTGGTGCTAGCACGAAAGATATATCATCAAAGACATGTAGCTTTTCATCTTAAGATTCTATAATTTTTTATATTTTGGGGGATTTATGGTTTCCTTAAAACTTTTCTGTGACTGCAGTTTAATATTATCCAGACTTATATTCCTACATCACTTAATGGTAGGTTCTTTCTTAACTGTTTTATATTTGGTTCTACAAGGCAAAAATCCCTCTTTTGCTTTTTTTTGTTTTTTTTTCTGCTACTTCGCTGATTTCTTGTCCATTTATGCTTATTTTACAATTTCTAGAATAAAATTAAATTTTTAATATTTATTTGAAAGATTTTTGCCTGTATTTAAAATCTGTGGTAAAAACAAATTTTGTTCAAATTAAGTTTAATGTACTATAAAGAACTAAGCACTTGTTCGTCATTCTTAAAAAGTTGCTTATGATATACTCGTAGTATTTCAAATAAACTCAATTTACAATATAAACAAAATTTTAGATGATTCTGATGATCAACTAATATATATATGCGCTTTATCAGTATTCACTGATGTTGCAAAAAGTTTCTCAAACGAAGCAAATTCACATATAACTTCACGATGTGTCAATGAATTCTCACTTAGATATTCAACTTCTTTACTACAATATTTTGCTTAGTTCTTAATATTTTTGCTACTACTAAACTAAAATTCAATTTTCTCAACAACTTTTCATGGTCCTAATTAAAATTTTGTATATGTTGTTTATTTGAATCGGTGCTAGGTAGGAAGATATATTAGCCATTATCAAAATTTTTTAACCTGGCTGAAACTTAATAAGTTTTGTGATAATAATATCTTAAACAAATGGGTTACAGATCTTAACTAATAAGTCTTGAAACTAATAGAGTGCAATATTTTAGCGACACAGGTTTCATTTTAGAATCATGATTGTTGTTCAAAGTTCAAAAACTTAGAAAAAGTACTAAAAAGTATTTAACTTTTTTCCATTCTTATACACATTTTGCTCGCTTCTTTATACATGGTAATGGAATTTTGATGACAAAAAATTTTAAATTTTCAAAAATTTAAAAATTTTTGATTCTTTGCACGGGTCTGTGCGCCCCTCAATGAATTACAAATTTTGAAATAGGTATACTTGTCGTAATTAGGCATACTTTTCGCTATATCTCATTAATATACCCGAAATAGTCAACGTAGTAGATAGTCTCAAAGTTTGGAAAACAAAAGCAAACATTTTCAAAAAAGTCACGAGGCACAATCACAATTTCACATAGAATAGCATGGATTACTGCGTGAACTTAGTTTTTTTTGTTATTTTACAGAATAAAATCGGAGGAGCATTAAAAATAAATTAAAAAAAAATTTATGAACTTTTCGAAAATTACACTTTTTAATTTTGTATTTTTATATACAGAGTAAATTGCAATTTCAAATGTCATTGATAGTTGAAAACGGGAAATTTTTGTCAAAATAGATTTTGCTAAGGCACATCGCATAGGCAGCGCGATATTAACCGTAATTAGCATAAATAGGTGGTGTTTGTAAAGCTTAACGGGAATGTAGAGGCACATCAAAAAATGTCTAAAGATTAAAATTAAAAACAAAAAAATATGGATTAAAAAAAGATCACAATATTAAATAGCATTTCTTGTTAATAAACTCTAATAAAATAATTTTTTTTTTTTGCAAAATTTTTAAAAACCGTGATTTTTAGTACAAAGAATATTACGCTAAAACTTCAAACGTTGTAAATATCATAAATTTTATTTGAAAAACTTAGTAGGTTTTGATACTACACGTAATTTTTATCAGATTTATACATAAACTTCTAATTTGTAAAAATTTGTATATGTTCAACTTAAAACTGGTATCTTTCGAGGCCCCCTGCACGAAATGATTAATGCGAACTGATTCTACATGTATTCGAGTCACTTTATATTCATACAAATGGATTTTAATGTACCATCAAAAAAAAATTTTTTTTTTTTTTTTTTTTGGAAGGCCTAAAATCAAAAATTGTTGATAATTTCATGTATTTAAAGAAATGAGAAAAATAGAACTTTGAACCGCGATAAAAGCTAAATCACAAAAAATTTAATTGACATAAAATTTATTATACAAAAAAAAAAAAAAAAAAAGTTAATAAAAAATGTAACCTTTTAATGTTTTTGCCAGGTTTATACCGGTATTTGAGTTTCAGTACCGGTATACCGATACCGATATAAATTTAAAAACCGTTATTATTATTGCTAATTATTCATATTTATCAATAACATATTTGTAACTTATAATGCTGCTGCCACTTTCATAAAACGTTATTTGATTTATGGTTACATAAAACTTATTAAAATCCTTTGTTCGCCAAATTGAAGAAAAATAAAATAAAATCACATCGTTAAATTAATTCAGTAATTGATGTTGAGATGTTTGGCATAATTAAAGAAGGACCGTTATTTTCGGACATTAAAAAATTAGCATAAACGCAGTGTAAAACAACCAATTAATGCTGTACTCAAAGTGTTATTTATCCGGCAAAATATAAAACTAGCAATAATATAATTCTGAACGCTGAACCAAATTTAAAATCATAATAAAGTATTAAAATCGAATAACCGATTAATCGAAATTAAGAAACAATGAACTCTAAATATTCACTTCATTTAGAAAAGAAAAGAAGTCTAAAACAATAAATGTAACTAACATAAATGTAATTATCATGTATGTTTGATCGTTGGTAGTTTGTTGCCACCACACATAACAATTTGTTAAGAGTTTGGAACAAATTATCTAGAATTTCCGGTTTGTTGCAAAACATTCACTTTAAAGAATTACAAGAAAAAAAATCTTAAAATGCAAAAAAAAAAAAATAATAATAAATAAATAAATAAAATCACACAGAATTGTAGACCAACATTTAAAGTCTGGTTCTGTTGTGTGTTTTTTTTTCAACTTTTTAATTTAACTTACAAACACTATTATTACGTATTTTATTGTTAAATTACTTTAAGTTGTTGTTGTGATTGCTGTTTTTTTTTTTTTTTTTTTTTTTTTTTTGTTATCGTTATGCTGCAACTCCAGCTTCAACTTGGTTTTTAGCCAACTTTCATTTAGTATTAAAAATTCGTAGTATTGTGAGCTGTCTTAATGCAACTCTTATACTAAATATTTTTTTGCTTTTGTAATTTTTTTTCTTTGTTTTTTTTTTTTTTATTTAGTACCTTTTTTTAAAAAAAGTTGAAAAATTGTGGTCTCAATAATAATTGAAAGTTCGACAAAAACACATACACTTTCACGTTTATAACGACGTTGCAACCGCATCCAACAATAAATTTTTGCTAAATGATCGTTTTGCGTTTACCACCAACTTAATTATAACGAAATTTTCAAGTTTTTATTTAACAATTTAAAATTTTCCTTCTCTTAAAATTAATGTTTAGATTTTTTCCCGATTTGTATGAACCAAACGATTCCACGTTCTAAATGAAACTGAAACGTAAAAATATGAAAAAGTGCGGCCACAACGAATACTGACGACTGGCTAACAAAAAAAAAAAAAATAATAATAATAATAATAATTGTTGGATGCTGTTGGCTGTTTGCTGCCTGTTGGTTTGATTTTATATTTTTTGTTTTTATTTTTCTTTATTGCTTTGTTGGTTTAAGGTGGCAGACTGGAAGTCAAGCTAACAGTTGTTGCCGCCAATATTTCCCCAGTTTGTCTATGAAAAACTGTTTGAGAGTCGACGATGATGATGATGATGTGAGAAAATACATAATGTTTACAATTTTTCGTCATTTTACGTGCAATAATAAATAGTCTGACGAACTCTTTTGCTGATTTGTGTTTGTATCTTGTAAGAGTAAAAGAAACAAATCCATACGTATGATTATGTATCCGTAGAATACTTACATATACATTAGAGTGACCCTCTTTTTGTATGGAGGAAAATAAGGTGTTCAAATTCTCGTTCTCACTGCTTAGAAATAGCCTAAAAACTAAGAAATACAAAATTTTGCACTGACTGAAAAAAAAAGAAAATTAGAGATGGCTCAAAGCAATCGAAATCTTAAAAATTATAATTTTATTTTTTTGCGTTTATTTAACCATAAACAATTTATATTCCGAAATGGCAAAAAAAAAAACAACTAATAACAATCAGTAATAAAATAGTAAAATAATTTTAAATTAAAACATGTAATTTTTATCTTAATATACCACAGTAAGGTAAGAGTTGAACCAACAGTTGAGTGAGAGAAACGAGACTCTTGGTGTTATGCCAAAATTTACCGATAATAACGTGTGATGTCAAGTTCGTAAAAGTAAGTTTTTTGCAGATTTTGATATCTTTGAGTAACCTCAAGAAGAAGAAGTTTTAAACGACGTATTTCTTAGTTTTAGGCTACTCGCTTAATTCCAAGAAGTGACAACAAGAATCTGCACAACTTTCATAATTATGGCCACCCTAATATAGATATAACGAATACAATCGGTAACATTTTGATAAATTAAAATTTATATATATAATTATATATATAAATTTTATATATAAATAATTACTCATTGCTGAGGTTTAAATCTTTTTTTCAACAAAATTTACTGGAACAACAGCTGTTTTAATAAATTCATTTAGTGCCAACAAATTTATCTTTGGTGCATTAAACTCCTCCTGGTGAGCATTCGCTAGACTCCTGGTAGACCGGACACAACTTATCCTCCACGAACGTCGTAATCAGCTACAACGTACCAACTAGATGTCGATTTTTCACTGTATTGTTTGCATAATTTAAACAAAAAATCATTTAAAGATTTTCATAATTCACAGATTTTGGATCTGCATTGTTTATTTTTGAAGTACTTTTTTTCCGAGATGAGATTTTGGGTACAAAGAATAGTAGTTCTTTTAAAATCAGTGGTTTTATACTAAAATTACACCAAAATTTCAATATGATACCTTAACTCGCTTAAATTTTAATTCAGTACAAATATTAAGATTATTTATCTAAAAATCAAAATTTTAAGTTGTTTGGGTGATGGTCTAAAGTGATTTGACCTCATTTAATATGTTCTTATTAATCGCAATTGTCAAAGTAAATATTATATTGGATACTGCCAAAAAATTTTAGGACTCAAATTAATCCCGCCAAGTTTAAAAAACTTTAAAACAATGAGGCCAAAAATTAGAAAAAATATTTTTTTGGATCCAAATATATCTCAAAATAAAACAGATAGTTTACATATATGAACCGATTATGTGAAGCTAGGTATGATAATATTAAAATTTTTACGTAGTAATTTAATTCTGATTTAATTTGTTTCTCTTATATTGAAATTTTGTTAAGATTTCTGAAAAAATAAAGACGGCTCTTATATATAAGCATATTTTTGTAGAGATTTTAAAGAACTATCTATGTCTAAAATTTTTTATAATCAAATCATAAATGAATTTTTGACGATTTAAAAAAAATTCATACCCAAGGTGACTAAATTTGGAGGTCCACCCACTACCCCACTGACTTCCTGTGCTCCTATAAATCAACTCGAAAACACCTCACCTCTGGTCATGAAAAATTCTATTCAGATACACAACTATTTCCACAAAAAAAGATTTTTGGAATCAATATGCGTTAGTTGATTTGAACATGGGCGCGCAAATTTACCGTCCGTTTTTAAAGACCAACATCTTACTCGCTATATCATCTCGCATTTTCTTATTTTAACAAGCGACAAAAACTTGTATAAAATAAATTTTTACATACTTTGTAAAAGAAAACTAACAGCACCAGTTTTGGATTGAACCAACAAACTTTTAATTTTTAATTCGATACTCTAGTCTACTAATCTATGTGAATGCCTTTTTATATGATATGTGCAATTAAGTTCTTATTTATGTGTTGTAGAGTAAACAAAAGTAATGACATCTTATTACCAAGTTACTACTAAAATAAGTAGTTACCAAAGTTATTGATGGGAAATTTTAGTATTATAAGAATGTTTTTTAAATTAAAAATTAAAAATTTAATGGCCTAATTAAAATTTTGGAGTATATACAAATATGTTAGAAATTTTGTAATTTTTCACAAAAATATTTATATATTTGTATTTTCATGATATGATATTTTCCATTTATAGATAATGGATTGCTCGCAAAAAATTATTAAATATTTTTGTTATTCTATCGAGTGTAACTTCCATATAAATATTGAATGTATTTCCTAACCCCGCACTTTTTTCACATATTACATTTGTTATATTAAACTAAAAATTTAATTGTAAGCAAAATGCTTTTATTTAAATTTGATGCACCATACAAAATACGTTTGTATGTATGTGAACATATCATCTAAATACTTAGCTCGTTTCCCCTCAAAGTTTTTTTTTACCCTACACCACCATATATGGTTGGGGTATTATACGTTTGTGCTAATGTTGGTAACGCACAGAAAAAAATATCCAACACCTACCTTAAAATATGCCAATTGACTCAGAATTACTTTTTTAATCAATTTATCGATGTCCGTTCGTCTGGCTGGCTATAAACCTTGTGCGTAAAGTACAGGTCGTAGTTTTGAAGGAAATTTTATGAAATTTGGAACGTATAATTTTTTTGATCCAAGGACCAAGTCTATTGAAATTGGATATTATCGGTCCATTATTCCACCTAGCCCCCATTCAAATGATCTCCCGAAATAGAAGTTTCATGATCATATTTATCTTAACTATAACAAATAAGTTTTATATCAGTACAAACCTTTGTGCAAAATTTCGTAAAGATCGATTCATAATTGAACGTAGCTCCCATATAAACCCTCTTCCGAAAATCACTTTAATATGCTTAAATATCATTTTAATTTATGAAGTATGAAGTTAATTTTTGGCAAAAATAAGTTTTATGGAAGTAGAAACTATTTATATAAAATATTATTAAGATCGGTCCATAATTTGTCATAGCCCCCATATAAGGTCCACGTCCTGGAATCACTATAAAGTGCATAAATCCCATATAAATGTTAGTATCAACATAATATATTGTACAGGTATGTTTTATAGAAACATTGGCCACAGAACCCATATAAGAACCCTTCCCGAATTTTGATGCATATACACAATGGTGCAGGCTGCCATATGGTCGGGCTTATCCGTCTATACCTTTCTTACATGTCCTTTTGTTATACATTTCTTTCAAAGTGGCTGGATATATATAGGTTTGTCATACCGTTTGCGTTATTCATCCCAAAAATTACGGATATATGATCGCAGACCTTGATAAATTCGTCGGAATATGAATGATTTTTCGGAAAAATCGAATTACAAGAGTTTACTTAAGAAATTCATTATTTCAAAAATGTCAGAAACTTTCGAAATTGTTTTCTGTGAAGAAATCGAAATAATCTTACAAAATATGAGCAAAGATCTTTTAAATTTTCGGAAAAAGTATCAAAGTTCAATAAAACACAAATTAAAGAAAAAAAAAAGATTTAAAATTTTCGAAAAAAGCCCCAACAAGGAGCAAATATGAAATGCCTAAAATGAAGTGCATATATGATTCGACACAGCCGAATATTTTCTAACTTGTAATATTCATTAGTATATTTTTAAGTTTATTGCAATTTTACATCGCTATAGATGTAGTTGTTCTAGCCTTTGTTATTAATAGTTGCTAGATTTCTTTTATATGTATCTTCTAGTCGTTGTTTTGCTATCGCTGCTGCTATTGTTGCCATCGCTGTTGTTGAACATCAAAATCTCTGTCATATCACTTTTATTTTGAATGTTCTGCCCAAAGATCACTGTTATGTCAATGATAAAAACTCGCCCCAAGAGTTACCAATTGTTAGCAAGAAACTGCTGTAATCGAATTCATCATCCTTCATTCATTCTATTTGTATATGCATTTTTCTTAATTGGAAACACTGTGCTTTTAAAGCAGCACAAGCTATACGAGCAAGTTTAAAAAAGAAAACATTATTATACTATATACAGAAAACCATTTTTATTTCAACGTGAAATGTAAAAGTACTTTTTCGTAGATGGGGGTATGCTATGGGTGTGCAAGGTCACACTACTTGAAAACTTTTAAGACTTTTCGACGTCATTTACTGTATGTGTGTGAGATTTATTTTCATTAAATTAATTGTGAAAACAATTATAAATAAGTATTTTAGATAAAAAATAAAAAGCTTCTTTCGTTTTCTTCTAGAAAAATTAATAAATAATAACAACAATATTCACACATAACACAAATCTACGAGTACATACATTTAGATATGTATGGATTTTGTAGTTCAATTTATATTTTAAAACAAAATTAATATTTATTTTTTGCAAATTGCACATAGGGGCAAAGGTATACCAAACGTGGCATTAAATAAACCGCTGTAATTTAACATAAGTGATTGTAATCGTTAAAAAGAAAATTTCCTCTAGATTTTAAATCTGAACAAAATTAATGAAAAAATCAATGAAAATATTCATATAGATTTTTTCTTATTTTATTAATTTTTTTCTTTGGTGAATATGAAATTTATAAATATTATTTTATTATCCAATAATTAAATATATATATATATAAATACGTGCCAAAAATTACACTATTCTGAATTTTATTCAGCATATTACGAAATTATAAATAATTCCCGAAGTCATAAAAGCTATTATGAATTCGGGAAGTGCTATATGTACGCACTGTGGCACTGTGGTTCCTATGAAATTATATATATATATATATATATATATATATATATATATATATATATATATATATATATATATATATATATATTATGTCACTTATAACCTCTTTCCTAGGAAATATTTTTATGGGTAGATCTTTGTTTCAAAAAATCTGTAGATACAAATTTTCATTGAATTATTTTTAAAATTGTGAGCTGCAGGATACATCACACATTTCAAAATAGCCTAAAATCAAAAGAAATCGCAAAATATTAAAAAGGTGTACACAACTGAACATTCTGATCTTTAAGGTGTATGAAAAAGTTATGAATATGGATATTTGAGTTATCTTTTTTATTTTAAAAAATTTTAAAACTTAAGAAAAAAATAATAATAATTATACTATATTGATAAACTGTCAATTTGACCAATTGCATTTTTGTACAAAAATGTTTGCTCTAGTTCTTAACAAAATTTGCCATCGTTTGATTTTTGATTTATTTCCAATGGTCTCCATATAGTTGCCCTTATGTCAATTGTTTCATTTTTATTCCAAATATACATATTTATTTAACCAAAAAAAAAAAAAAAAAAAAAATATGTGTATATTTTGTTCTCTTTTTAATATTTATTTGTATATCTTTACACTAAGGTAGTATCGCTGATATACATTACAAGAACTTTAGAAATTTTGCTTCAAATTTGTGAATATAAAATACATACCATTTCATATACACACGTACATTAGATTGATCCGAGAAACTGCTTTTTGGGTTCTGAATAGGGTTTGGGATTTCCCGCAATATTTTCAATTTTCCGGGAAACGGGAACGAAAATATCAATTTCCCGGGAATTTTTTAAAACTTTAGTTATAAGAAAAAAGGCCATGATTACTTGTAAAGAAAAACTTTTCTTTATTAAATAAAAAAAACGAAGCATTACAAATCATACTGAATTAACGAAAAAATAAAATAATATAAAATTATAACACCATTTCTAAGATTTAAAAAATTTTAAATATTTTATACAAATAAAATCAGTACCGTTAGTAGTTTATATTAGAAACTGTTTCTCAGATTTTGTCGTAATTGTGTTTTTGATGCTAAAACTTTAAAAAAATATACAGTAATTTATTGGATAAATTTCATTATTAATAACGTGCCGTTTATATCCACTTTATTTTCTAACCTAACCTAATTGTACTAAGTTAAGCATAAATCTGGAAAATACGAAAGATTGGTTTGCAGCAATCGTATTGTTCAGAAAATAATCTCATATACGTATGAATACAACATGGGAATTGATTTATATATATATATTTTGGAGTTATAACTTTTACAGATAGTAATTATTTTTGAAGTTCGACTTATTTAATATTCATTTCCACAAATCTATAATAAAACTAAGGTATCTAAAATTTGAACATTACAAAAAGACTAGGTTAATACAAGTGAACCTAGACTTTTTCGTGTGAGAGAGAGAGCGAATTTGAAAGGGAACAAACTTGCCTGTACTCCAAAATTCTAATTCTAAAAATTTCACTAATTCAATAGTCAATAACCTAATTCATGCAACATTAACGTTCCTATCAAATAGCGTGTTAGTTGTATTATATGCGTTTAATTCTTACAAGTACTATGTTTAGAGTAACGTCAATCTTTCATTAATATAAGGTGTTAAAAATAGCAAAATGTTTCTTATAGAATTTTAAAACTACGAGAATTTTTAATTTTCCGTTTCCCGCCTGGTAATTCCCGTACTCCAAACCCTAGTTCTGAGGTCTGAAAATTTTTAGCTTGTTATGAAAAAATATTCATACATTTTTGTCACTGGGGGAATTTTTTCGTTATGGTTCTGGTAAACATTTTCTTTTTAAACATATATATTAAAATATACCACAATTACTGCACACATTTTCTTTATTTTTCTTATAATACAAATGTTAAAAAGTTTTCTTTATTTTTCTTATAATACAAATGTTAAAAAGTTTGAATTTTTTGCATTTTTTTGCAAAACATATTGGAATTATCTTTGAATATGGGATAAATATTATTATTTTTTATTTATTTATTTATTTTTTTTACTTAAAATTACTAACACTTTAAGGCCTATTTCGAGAAAAGTCTCAACCGCTGATAGGAAACTAAAAAACAATTATAAAATTTGTTTAGATATTTTCTATAATTTTCTGAATTATGCTAAAGAACCAATTTTGTAATTATCTCAATTCAATAACTAGAAAAAATGTTTTAATTAAAAATTTTGAGGCAGATCTCAAAAATTTCAATTTTACAAAAAATTTTGTAAAAAAAGTTCAACATTTTTTGACATCTTCTGAAAGACTGGACCTTGAAAAGTTTTGAATGATTATCCTACATCCAGCAGTGTTCGAAAATGATAAATTTTGGAAGAAAATTCAAAATTTTTTATTGTCGATATCGGTACTTCAATATGTTTTTAAAGGTATAACAAATTGTAACAGTTTACCTTAAATTTCGTCGCACGAGGCAATTTAAAAAAACCCATATTTTAAATAACAAAACTTTTACCTTTAAAAGTATATAGTAAACTTTTATATATATTTTTGGTATTTACATTTATTAATTCTTCATTAATCATTTCATAACATGTGTTAAAATTATTCTGATACCTGCAAGCATTTCGGAAATATTCAGGCTCAAATTATGGAATATTATCCTGTGAAAAAAAATTTAATTTTTTTGCTTTATTTTAAGAAAAGTCGGAAAGGCCCTACTGTGCAGCATTTTTGAATGTTATAGCCACAGTCGAGTTGTTCTAAAATTATTAAAAAATCAGTAATTTTTTTTCGCAAATTTAAATTATTTTGGAAAATTTATAAATCGTAAGATGTCAAAAATGTAATATATTGTATAATTTTACCAAAAATTTTATCTATATAATTTTTTATTTAATTTTCGTTCAACAAAAAGAACATTTTATAACACACAGAATGAAAAAGAATTAATACATTTGGAATGTAGGTATGGGTGAGTATATTATTACACCACTTTTAGAATTTTCAATATTCCCCGAAAATCGAGAGTTATTTCAAAAAAAAATATATATATGATTTTCCAGACTTGGCGGCTCTAAAAGATTTTATTTGGAATACCTGTTTTCCAATTTAAGCTTTTTAATTGGAAAGAAAAGAATTTACCCTTTTTAAAAACTATATCGACCGTTCCATGAAAGAACGCCTGAAACAATTAATTTTTTTAACTGATATATTTTAATTTCCATAAAAATTTGCATACATAAACTCCATTAAATCATTTATCGACTTCAGTTTTCAGTTTCGGGAAATTGTGATTTTATTTCGCTTTTTCACTTTCTCAAAAAACCAAAAAAAAAAAAAAATTAAAAGTATGTAACTTTTAAAAATAAGAAAGACTTTTTAAAAGTACTTTTTAATACAATTGCATTTTTTAAATGCATATTTCATTAAATACGCTATTTACATTTTTTTTTTTTTTTTTTTACAAATTTTGAAAGTCTAGAATCTTTACATTAAAATAAATTTTTGGGAAGCGCAAATCTGCAATTTAAAATACAATTTAAAGAAAACATTTTTCAAATTTTTTCATATAAATATAATATTTTTTTGTTATTTTTTGGAAAAAAATATTTTAATTTGTGTAAAAGTTAATAAAATATAAAAAGTTTGCAATTTTAAATATTTATATCTCTTGAAGTTACTGGGGGATTTCTGTAATTTAAAAAGCATATAAAAGCTATTTATTGCCTTTTTTAGTAAATCAGTTAGCTTCTACAAAATATCCTTTCCGTTCAAAAATATTTGCAAAATACAAATTCAATATATAGATGCATTTTTTACAATTGTGAATTAATTAAATTTACTCATATTTTTAAAATAATACCTGAAAAATAGAATAGAAAACATGCTAAAAAATCAAAAATCTGAAATAGCATTTTCAACGAAAAATGCATTTAAAATATACAATTGCATAAAAATGATTTTTTTTATATTTTTTATTTATAAAATATTCATATCGAAGCTAATGTAATCGCAATTCAAACGCCGTTTAAATCATTGAATTCTACAAAGATTTCCCAGAAATATTGTTACTTAAAATTATATACTTTTGCGATCTTTTTTTTTTTTTTAGAAAATGAAAAAGCGAATTAAATCGGTAAATTTTTGTGCGTTGTTTTATGGAATTGTCGATTCATAACAAAATTGTGTAAGATATTAGAGACACAAACTGAATTTTTTATTTTTTATTCAACCATTTTTGTCTCACAATTTATTAGAAATCATATTTATTTTTTTCAAATTTTTATTATCTTTCTCTTTTTTATTAGGCATAAAATAAGATATCATTTGACAAAATCGGATTAGAATTGTAGAACATACGATTTTTTTCGAAGTTGCGAAACTCATAAAAAACTGTAATTTTACATGTATTTTTTGTTGTCATATTTATGATGCAAAATAACACGTAAAATAACAGCATTTTTTTACAATTCTCATCTGATTTTATCAAGCGATAGCTCATTTTATTCCTAATAAAATATAGTATTGGGAAAAAATATGCTTTCCAATAAAATGTGCTACTCTTTAAAAAGCTTAAGGCCTTAAATTAGTTAACAGGTATACGAATTAAAAACTTTTGTATAGTCAACATCGTGAGGTTTTATATATGTATATATATAAAACCGTCAATAGTCGTCGCAAAAATAAATAAAACAAGACGTTGTTGCATGTAATTACGTCAAAATATTTTTACCGATCCTACGTGAAACATAAATGAATGATGTGTGTAAATAAAAAGCATTTATATCCAGGGTGGTCAGATTTGGAGTTTCGACACCAAAATTTGGCCAGTTTTTGTTGCAGAAAAATGAAAATTTTTGGTTGTGGATTGGTTGGGGATATTCCAAATATTTTGGGTTTTTCTGTTTTTGGGAAAATATGTAATAATTTCACTTTATGGTTAGTTAATAAAAATGAATTTTGACCAAAAGAATATAATTTTAAAGAGAAACCAAACTTCCAAATAGTACGCAGAATGAACTTCTGAAGCATTAGTAAGAGTACACGTTCATCTGAACTCCAAATATCAAATTATCAGCTATTATTTTGATGTATAAAGAGTTACAGCTGTTTTTTTCTCACTCTCTCTCTCTAATTTAAATAAGTGTCAAACAACGGTTCAAAATAATAAAAAAAAATGTTCATTATATTGGGGGATATATTGATGGCAAATATCAGAAAGTTGATTGTAAATTTTCAGTATTTTAGTGAAAAGTGCAAAATATATAGTTTGACAATTTCTGAAGGTTTCGTTTTTCTCAAATGTTCGTTTTTATTTTGGCTTGTTTAGTAGTATAATGTTTTATTTTTAAATATATGTATAACTGTTTCCTAACTTATTGTAAACAAATTGAGAGTCTATGTACAGGCCAATATCAAATATTTTTGACCTGGCTGAAACTGACTTTAATACTTAATAACTTTTGTGTTAGCGCTATAGGTTTCATCTTATAATCATACTGTTGTTCAAAGTTAAAAAACTTAGAAAATTGGTTAATAATTACTTTACTTTTTTCTACTCTTCTACAATATTTGTTCTCGCGTTTATACTTTTTGATCTTATTCAATATTATATATATTAATCGGACTTGGTAGATAAATTCTACACCTTCTTTGTTATTGTGCAGAGTTTCACGAGTTACATACAGAGTACTGAAATTTTGATGACAAAATTTTTTAATTTACTAAATATTTTGGTTTTCTGGGCCGGGTCTGTGCGCCCCTCAACGAAATACAAATTTTGAACTAGCTATTGATACTTGTTGAAATTACGTGTATTTTGCGCTATATCTCGTTAATGTGCCCAATAGCGAAAATTTAAAAAAGTCAGTTTCTCGCGAAGCACTTTCGCAGTTTCTAATGGAATAGAATGTATTACTACATGAGCTTAGTTTTTTTTTATGATTTTACATTATAAAGTAGAAGAGCAATAAAAATAAATTTAATAAAAAATTTAATGGAATTTTTGAAAATTACGCAAAAATTGCACTTTTTATTTTTGAATTTTTATATAGCAAATTGCAATATGTACAAATCTTGGATATATAGATATAAGAACGGCGATAAATCTAATTGATCGAGGCTATCAATCAAAACAGATTTTGCTAAGGCAAATCGCATGGATAGCAAGAAATTAACCATAATTGTAATAAAAATTACGAATGATACAAATATTATGGACGAAAAATTTTTTTCTTGGATTTAAAAGCTTTGTAATATTAAATAGCATTTCTTTGTAATAAACTCTAACAAAATATATATGGAGAAATAACTTTAATTTGATCCCAATTTTTCTAAATTTTTAAAATCGCGATTTTTATTATAAAAACATTTTTTTAAATTTTACTAGGAAACCCTAAAATATGCCACACTAATACCATCAAATATTGAAAATATCAAAACTTTTAAT
The DNA here is from genome assembly GCA_932274085.1 of Protocalliphora azurea. Lineage (NCBI taxonomy): Eukaryota > Metazoa > Arthropoda > Insecta > Diptera > Calliphoridae > Protocalliphora > Protocalliphora azurea. Next base: position 45,027,058 of record OW026522.1, read on the forward strand.
TTAGTAATTCAGTGCGTTTTGATATTATATACAAAGAATGTTTTGCACAAATATCTCAGCTGGATATTAGCTTAGTCATTAATGGGATAATATTAACGAGAAAAGTCAAGACCGACTATATGATACCCTACACCATTGTGTACGAGCATAAAAATTCCCGCAGGTGACTTATATTACACCTGTGGCCAATTTTATTAAATGTAAAATAAAATATACAAATACAGAATTATGCGTTGGTACAAAAAAACTAGATGATTTTATGCACTTTAGGGCTATTTATGGAAGTGGGTTTATATGGGAGCTATGGTAAATTATGGACCGATTTTCATAAAATTTGACAATGTTGTTTCCACTTACATAAAACTTATTTGTGTCGAATATTAACTTGATACTAACATTCGTATGGGATTTATGCACGTTAAAGTGATTTTAGGAGGAGAAACCCCTCTTGGGAACTATGGTCAATAGTGGACCGATCTTCTTAAAAGTTAGATTAATACCTGTACAGAACTTCTATGCACTGAATTTCATTAATATATTACTATTTTTAAAGCATTTTTGAGTGTTTAAACCCTATTCCGGGGGACATTTGTATTTCAATAAGCTTCGTTCTTGTATGATAAAAGACTCATGTGTCAAATTTCATTAAATTATCTTTAAAATTGCTACCCGTACTTTTCGAGGGCGGATCAATATTTCCGTGACTTTTCGAACTTCCCTCGTAGTTATATGAAATGCAACTTTATTCCCATCAAGTACCACCTGTTAATAGACTACTGTCAAATTTTGAGCAAGTTTCGTCATTTACTTTGTGTTTAACAGCTGTTCAAAACATACAACCTCGTGTATTTTTTCTAAAAATTGAAAAAAGTGAATTTCGAGTGCTCATTAAACATTATTTTTTTCGAAAAAAAAAAACCGTCAATTAAACCAAGGACAAGCTGGATAATTGCTATGGGGACTCTGCACCATCGATTTCAATGGTAAAAAAGTGGTTTACTGACTATCGTTGTGGTCGCACAAGTACAAATGACGCATAACGTTCTGGACGGCCAATTGAGGTCAGTACACCCAAAAATGTCGAAAAAATCCATGATATAGTGTTGGCCGACCGAAGAGTAAAAGTGCGTGAGATTGTTGATGCCATAGGCATTTCACATGACAATGTAATTTCGATGTTAAATGATCATCTGGGTTTAAGAAAGTTGTCTGAACGTAAACGTGTGACAACTTCAAAGGATTGTTTGGAGTTGTTTAACTGCAACCCGAATGAGTTTTTGTGACGTTTTGTAACTGTGGATGAAACATGGATCCATTATTGTACTCTGAAGACCAAGCTGCAGACTAAACAATGGGTTTCTCCGAGTTAACCTGCTCCGAAGAAGGCCAAGGTAAGTTTGTCGGCCAATAAGGTGATGGCAACAGTTTTTTGGGATGCACGCGGGATAATCCACATCGATTACCTTCAAAAGGGAAAAGCAATAAACGGCGAATATTATGCCAACTTATTAGATCGATATAATGAGGATTTAAAAATAAGACGACCCCATGTGGCCAAGAAAAAAGTTATTTTTCGTCAAGATAATGCACACTTGTGCAGTCTCAATGGCAAAACTCTTTGAATTGGGCTACGAATTGGTACCTCATCCGCCATATTCTCCGGATTTAGCCCCTTGTGACTACTTCCTATTTCCAAACCTAAAGAAATGGCTCGGTGGAAAGAGATTCAGCTCCAACGATGAAATTATTGACCAAACAAATGCCTATTTTAGGGACATCGAGAAATCCTATTTTTTGGAAGGGATACAAAAACTGGAGAAACGTTGGACTAAGTGTATTGAGTTAAAAGGAGATTATGTTGAAAAATAAATGTTTGTTCTGCAAAAAAACTGTGTTTCATTAAAAAAATCACGGGCGTATTGATCCGTCCTCGTATAATAAAATTCGTTGCCAAGAATTTAATCCTCCAAAAGAAATATTGAGTAAAATTAGTGATGTAATTTATCTAATTGAGAAGGTGTAAATCTGGAGTTTATGATTACAAAGTACAAGAACTTGTTAAAAACCATAAAATTTCATGTTTTTTAATTAAAAACGTCTTTTTTAGAACGGGGATCTATTCGGGATTTTTTTTTTTTTAATTTTGTTGTTGAACAAAAAATATCTGACTGCCCTGTTTAAATCAGTAAATTTCAATGTATTTATGGGTATTTATTGTTTTATAGAGAACAAAACTTCTCTTAAATATTATGTAATATCTTTAATAAATGTCCCCTTTTTTCTCGCTTTTTACGCCTTTTGTTCCCCTTTTACGCCCACTGTTTATAATAAGATTGTATGCAATATATGAGTAGTCACATTGTTTAAGCGATTTAACTGATATTTTGCACATATATATGAGGAATTTCAAAAATTTTCGAAACCTTTTGAAACCGACTTTATGCGTCTTATACTTCTAAATTTATTTTAAAAACAGGAAAACTGTTGATGCATTTTGGAAAACCTTACAAAATAACTAAGAAGTTCAAAATTGTATATCAACTGCAATCTAGTGAAAAGTTATGCGGTGATAAAAAATTGAAGTTTTTTTAAATATTGCAGTTTTTTTCTTCCATTCTCGCTACAGACAAATATCGCTTTTATAAATTTTAAATTTAAATAATTTTATAAATTATAAATTGCCCAAAATATCGCGTAAACAAAATTCTTTAAAAAATTACACTTCCAAGTCAAAGGGACGTTAAAAAAATTTTGAAATGCAACAGTTTTCACTAAATTTTTAAATTTTGTTCCTCATTTTTTTAAGAACAGATATGAACAGATATCGTCAAGATTTGATAACATAAAACAAAATTCAAGAAACATCATTTATATCTTCCCCAAACACATTTTGCTTGCTGACAACTATTACGAAGAATGAATTACGCTAATATTGATGTCAAATAAAAGCCTTTTATTTGCTTAATACTAAAATTCAGGTGGCATCAAAATATTTTAAGAACTTATAATTTATGGACGAAAAAAGATGTTCTTAACCTCAAAAATCAGTCCCACATATTTCGCACCATAGTTCGAATTTTAAAATAATAAAAACTATTTTCGATGTAAACTTACCACTAAAATATGATTCATGTTTAAATTTTTTAGAAAATTTACTTAAAAAAATAATAAGGAATATTATCATGACTAGAGGTTTAAACGACTATATTTTTCAAACCATTATTGATATCTCAAAATATGTCTATTATTATGAGCTATTTTGAGAGATTTGTAACCAATAAACAATTTTTGTTATTTACAAAATTGTGCAAAAATTCAAATTTAAATTTTTCTTTTCAGTGTACTTCAATAAATATTAAAGATGCAGTAATAATTTTCACATGTGCTGATAGCACTTTGTAAGTTCTATGAAAATGTATTATCTTGGTTGCGATAAAACAGTATCTGTATTTTTAAGATTTCAATATTTCAATAATTTTTTGAAATGAAATAATAAAAATAATATTTTGTTTTTAATAGATTTTCAAACAATATTTATTTTGAATTAGTAAAACATTTAATAATAATTATTTTATAAAATTTTAACATATACATTTTTCAATTATTATATATTTTATTTTGAATTATTATTGTACAAAATATGTAAAAAAAGAAGTAAATGATTTTGGTCTTTTACATATTACTTATGGTCATCCTCCATATTCACTGACCTAAAAGAAACATGAATCGTTATTAAAACGGAAGAATTCTCTAATTGAATATTACTTACCATTTTTTTAACGTAATTAAGTCTTTCTCCATGTTACCTTTAGCTTAAGGCTATGAAGCTACCCAGCTCATATACCAATGAGAACAGACGAGATTAAACTGTTAGTGAATAAGTAATAATGAAAAGGTTTAATATATGATCAGTTCGAAATAAATTTGCAATTTCTAATTGACTGGTTTTGCATAAAGGTTCACACTAACTGAGTAGATTTGTGATAGTGACCTATTTTGAGACCCCATAATATTGCTTCTAAGGTGGGTCTGTGGAACCCTCCTTCAAAACCTAAACTCAGATACTTATATACTACTCTAGATAAGTATGTTATGTCCCACTGTGGTTGATTTTTAAACAGGACATATATACCACAACTTTATCAAATAATAAAGTTATTTAAGGCATTTGTGGGCGCTAAAGTCATTTTTTGGTATAACTATTCTAAGAAATTACAACTTTCTTAAATTTAAGGTCATTTTAGTCAGCACCTTTTTAAGTTTTATTTGTATTTAACGAAATCGAACCATAAAAAATCTATACATGAAATTAAACTCCTTATAAATATATGTCATATTTTTTTCAAAGGAGGATTTTTTTGTAGAACAGAGTTATTTACGCATAGAGTTCATACGGAAAATTAGCCTTACAGAAAGCTTTCCGTACGAACATTGTTAAATTGATTCATAATACGATGAAACGTTGTCAGGACATAAAACCACAATATTTCTTACCTATTTTTCTTCTCAATCTTGCCAAATATTTACGGATGAACATATACCCCTTTCATAAGTTTTTAAATAATCTAGAAGAATATAAATATCAATTTAATTGTAAAATCTTGACGATAATTAAGACAGCTTACATCGGTAAGTATATATGAAATATTTATCATTTTCTAGCTTTCAAAATTTTATTATTTCATTTTAATTTACAAAATAGTGATTTTTAAATTTTAATTTTAAAATTAAATAATTTTTTTTATAAAATTTTATTTGATGAAAAATAGTGATTTGTTTAAAAAAAATCAACCCATAATTTTTTCTGTGTAAATACATAATTGATTTTTCACGAAAAGGCCATAAGAACTTTACTTTTTTTATATAAGAAACAAATGCCGCTATTTTTTTTTTCAGAAATTATCATTATCTACTCTACACATTTCAGCATTACAAAAATAAAACAATCATTTCAAAATAATTTATAACAAAAACAATATTTGAATTCTTTTTCAAATTTTGAAAAAAAAATATAATGTGTAAATAAATATAAATTTGGCTGTACGATTTAATACGTTTCTTAATTTGTGAAAAAAAATCCTCTTTTTGTTAAGAAAGTTGCTATTTATTATAAAATTTTTTAAATTTATTCTCAATAGTGCAATACCCTCTATATTTCTGAATAATAATTTTATATTTTGACAATTTAAACATTAATATATAATTTCTGACTAATTTATACAAAAAATTTAAATTGGTTGAATAGTTCTTTAGATATACAATAATAAATATTCACTTTGTATGGCGGCTACACCCCTGTAAACTTACCCCACCTATTTTCACCATAGTTGTGTAAATTGACAAGAAAATTATTTCGAGACTTTCGCTGTAATAACTCCCTAGATATGCAAAGAATATTTTCATCTCAGTTATGAATATTAATAAGGATATTATTCCCACTTTTGCCCTAATAGTTTTTCATTTAAGCGATAATCAATTTTTACTTTGTATGGGAACTACCACTCCATCTCTGCCTACCCTCCTATTTTCATCTCAATTGTTAAAGTTGTTGAGAAACTTAGGTAGGTAGGTAGGTAGGTAAGTAGAGAAGGGTTGCACAGTACTCAGAAGAGTGCATCCACTCGGAGACCTAGTGGTCCGTTGTGAGTCCCTTCGTAGAGAAAATAGAGAAAATTTCTAGGAGAAATTATAGAGAAGACCAGGAAAGGCAAATAATAGAGAAAAGCTGAGACCAAGAAAAGTATAGAAAAGAATAGAAAAAACCTGGAAAGGAAAAGTGCTACCGCCCTAAATCGTTTGCTCTAAGCCAACGATCCCCTCTTAGCCAGCCTATTCCCATGACGAATCTTATTAATCTATCGAGATCTATCCTCGATATACTGTCCAATTCATCAACGAATCGACTGCCTAACCATTTCTGCCTACTTAGTTGTAGACATGGACAGTGACATATAATATGTTCCACCGTCTCTAGCTCCTCATTATTTTCGCACATCCTGCAAAGAACGTAGGAACCTCTATCCCAATTCCCTGTCATTCCCCCTATGGGACAATGACCTGTCAGAATACCTATCATAGTCTTCAGGTTTTACCTTTTCATGCCTAAAAGTAGATTTGTATCTGCTTTATCAAGTTTAGGCCATAGGACCCTTGATAATCTGCAGTCCGTTCTACGATTCCATGCATGATTGGTTCTATCCCGAATCCACTACCTAATTAACCTGAAGTAAAAGCCCAGAGGTAGTCTCACACCACTTTCACTTGCAGCCCTATCCAAAGCTGAACCGTTCCTAGCTAATTCATCAGCTACCTCATTGCCCGTTATCTCGCAATGACCCGGTACCCAGCAGAGTCTGATATGATAATTTTCCATCAATCTCCTAAGAGCTTTCTTACAGTCGCTAACTAGCATAGACTTGACAAAATGTCCTTTCAAGGCCTTCAGCGCCGCTTGGCTATCTACATACAGAGTTACCTCTGTATTCTCTTCAATGTTCCTTGCTATCAATTCTGTGGCCCTAAGAATACCTAGAATTTCCGCCTGGAACACACTGCAACTATCCGAGAGTCTATACGTTTTCCTGATGTTCTCCTCAACCAGATACACACCTGCACCAGTGCCTGTATCCATTTTGGATCCATCAGTGAATACCGATACTCCACTGAATAGTTTCTCCCTACCTGTTGAGAAAGTTAGTACCACAAAATTTTAAGATTTTCTAGTAATAGTTCTTTAGATATGCGATATCCTGCTCCGATCGCAAAATAAATTAGTCTATTTAAACTATCTTGCTTTTTAAATTACTAACTAGTTTTAAATCAAACATTAAATGGTAAATAACAATGTTTTTTACAATGCTATTTTATTTATACAAATTGAATATTTTAGAAGTGCATAATCCTCTATCTCTCTTTAAAATAGCCAATATTGTAATATATTAAAAACAAGTTGCATATAGTAGTTAATCGTAGTTTTAAATAAATATTGTAAAAAAAAATGTTTTATATAATTGAATATACAGTTTTTTTGCTCTCCTGAAAACTTCTGTTTTTAAATATAGAGGGATTTGTATATAGAACCTCCACACTATCTTTCAAAAATTTGTAAAGACGAAAATTATGACAATTCACTTCACTACCTCTTTTAATTGGTCAATTGAAGTTTATGTAATACACTAGCGTGATTACGAACAGTTCACTTTTACGAATGCCAAAAATTCAAGACAAACAATATTGTAATTTTCTTTGGACTATTTATACATCCTAAGTGATAGCTAACATTTTAAAAATCAAAAAAACTTTTATTAAGAAAATATTTTTGCACGTTTAATATTAAATATTTTAAATTGAATTGTACTTAGATATGTGTGATATATTAATTAAGGCGACTCAATGGAAAAAGTGTTTCTGTTATCCCCTGAAAATTTACCTCGATACGTTTTATGATGACCGCTGGTGAACTGAACGGTTTTCAATAAAGGATTCCATCTATTTCACCTATAGTATTTTTGTTTAGAGGAAAATTTCTTTGCCGACCAGTGAATGAGCATTCAAGTTACCTTGATCGATACATTAATATCCTGACTATATTTCTGAAATACGAATGCTAATATAATTGATTATGATGAAATTAATCGGTTGATAGAAAGCAACCTTACTAGAATTTTGACCAATTTAAATCTCATTCCTCCATCTGAACCAACAAATGCTAACGAAATCAATGGACATAATGTCCAGACAAATGAAAGGAATATCATCATGCACAATTTTAGATACTGCCAATAACTTTTCGAAATCTAGTTCAAGCACTACTACCATGCATGCAGATAAAATAACTTTTATCATTCAAAATTGGAATCTAAAGTAGATCTAAAGTAGATTCCTCGGTAGATCTGAATATAGACGAATTTTTATACAGGGTCAGATCTCTGACACGAGATAATTTCAATGGAGACTATTCTGACATTTGTAGAAATTTACATGTTTTGCTTACGGGGAAGGCAAGGGATTGGTACTGGAGGTACCATAAACAGGTAAAACGCATTGAATGGGTCGACTTCTGTGACGATGTCAATATAAAGAGTTTAAAACCTCGTTCGACATACGTGAGGAAATTCGAAACAGGCGTTCATTGGTACAGTGTTTTCATCATAAAGAGAATAAAATTTTTAATTAACTTTTTTAGCCTTTTCCAATTCAATTCTTTTAGGTTTTTCTTGATATTTGTAACGCACAAAAAATGTTACAACCTTAAAGTATGTCAATCGACTGAGATTCACTTTCTGAGTCGATTTAACGATATTGGTCCGTCCGTATTAATGGTCCACGTAGACTTTGTCCGCTATTAGTCAGAAATTATATATTTATGTTTAAAAGAAAATGTACCAGAATTTCTTTTTTTAACACATGGTTGTCATCGTTAGGATGTTATTTTTATGCTTCTTGTTTATTGCTTTTGGAGTACTTCTGTTAAAACTATGCTTATACATTTTTTAAAAAATTCTGTTTTAGCCTTAAGAAAAAATAATAAAAATACTTTAAAATTTGTGAAATTTAAATTTTCTTAGAAATTATTAACATTTTTTTCCTGCAAAAAGTACATTTATTCTCACTTTTTTTGAAGTAATTATTAATGACTTCCAAAAAAACAAACCATATGATCTCAGTTCTACTTTTGAAGTGCTGAAAATGTTATTTTTTGTATATAAATATTACTTTAAAGATAAATTTTATAGAAATACGTAAAATTGCGCTACAGGTTCTCCACTTTAAAAATTTACTATCACTCCTAAGTTGATTTATAGAAGTTTAATGTTTTAACATTATATATAAACTTTTAAAATAAAAATATTTTAAAAACGACGCCAACTTTTAAAAATGGTTAATACTAGTATTAATTGCAGTGTCATCGATTTAGTTTTGTCCAATGGATTCCCATTTTGTTGAAAAACATAATTTTCTATTTCAAATGTTATTTATAACTATATATCGTTGCTGTACCTACAAAAAGTATTTTTGAGTCTTTTCCTTTAATTCTATTATTTTTTTTTTCTAATATTCATCTCAAAATCTTGGAGACTTGGTTCGTAATTCCCTCTAAAAGAAAATAGTTACATCAAAAAACTATATCATTAATATATTACCTGTTATATCCGTATTACGATTCTTTATGGAAATTTATTCTTTATACTTTTCTTAACAAACGCATGCGAGAAAAGTTTAGCGAAGACACATTAACTTGTCTTTGTGTTTTAATATTGTCGGAACGTGTGGGAAAATTACAATTGGGTAAGATTTATTTTTAGAATTTTTTATAAATCTTTTTAATGTGTGACAAGCACAGAAACCAATTAGCCGTTTGCAAAACGTCTGCACGATGACTCAAATATTTTTTCTCAATATAACACCTTAAACTTTTCCAAGAAAATAACATAAAAATAGTTTATGTCTACTTGGAACTCATAAAATATTTATCTGCAAAAATATTGATTAATTTATACGTTATATGTTCAGGGTGCCCCGGAAAACTACCTTTGTGATTATGATGTAGAAAGATATGGGTCTAAAGCTACTAGTAATTAACAATCGTGACTCTAATACCAGTAAAATATAAAAAATATGGATGCGTAAAATACACAAATTTTTTCCATGATGCGAACAAATTCTTACTATTTTCGTATTCAATTATAAAAAGTACTTATCCTCAGATCTATTCTCTTTAATAAATTTCTATAAAAAACTGTTGTACTCAATAATTAAAAACTAATTGAGTGTTGAAAAAAGCTATATTTTTTATATATATTTTAGACTTGCTTAACAAACTCAAATTTGACAAATGAGCAAGAATAAAAAATTAGCAAAATTATTTTTCTGGCATTTTAAAAAGAAAATGTGACAAAAATTTGAATTTTTGCCAAGAAAAGTGGTCGGTGAAATCATAGTGCAGCACTGCATTCTCCTTATCAAAACTAATAACTAATTTTATGGAATTACTATCGATTGTTGTAATTATTTCTTCATATACTTCATTAATCACTATTTATGAATATGTTAAAAAAAAATCTTATAAAAGCGAAAAATTACCTAAAAATGTGAAAATTTTTAATCAAAAAGGATCATTTTTCACATGACATATTACCCAAATTTGTATAGGAATCATTGGGTTATTTTGCTGGTAGCCGTTCTATGTTTTATTTATAAATTTATTACTATATTTAAAAAAGTTATCAAAAACTAATGAGAACGAAAAAAATAAGTTTTGAAATTAAAAAAGTTTTTTCTGGCTATACTTTTTGTGGAATTTAGCCTTTTTTGACCTTTTTTAAAGTTAAATTTAGACTCTTCCTCGCCTCCTGGCAACACTGCTGATGATATATGCATAAAAATTATGAATATGTAATTTTGTATGATTTTCAAACAAAAAATAAGTTATTTACCTAAAAACAAGTTATTTACCTTATAAGGCCATCATTATCAAATCTAGTAATATGATCTCAGCCTGAAAATCAGTGTAATAGTGTTGTATGAGAAAGAATTTACCTGTGTTTCGACTACTTTCATAGAAGCTCATTTCAGTTTGGTCACCAATTTTCGAGCCATCTGTATATAGATCGGCCATTGGATTTTTCCCATTTTGGTTATGCATTTATTTCGTAAATATCTAGTTAGAATTCTGTAACAACTTTCTGTAGTTATTTGACCCATTAGTAAAATATCATGTATGTTTTGATACTTAGTTATATGGTCTTTAACTAGCCCTTCTATTGATAGAATATTTTCAATCGCCCTTGTTGATGTAGTTCTCATTACACCGCATACGCTAATGCAGCACTGTCTTTGTAACTTTTGAAGAGTGTTCGGGTTTATACCCCATTTTGAACCTATTGCTCTCCTGCAAAAGACCCATATTCTATAAGCTTTCTCCACCCTGTTATTTATCTGGTCCTTCCAGGACAGTCTCCAATTGAGCACTACTCCTAGATATATAACCTTATTTGTTGTCCATTCCAATGATATCATTGTCCCTGCGCTGACTTGATTACCTATGGAAAGATTTTCGATTTTTTTTTATTGAAGTATTTAGATCCCCTACTAGTCAGACATAATACCACCAAAGGATATACAAAATTACCTATATAATACCATATATAAAATGGTCCAACAAACTTACCTACATATGTAATAATTTTTCAAATTAGATAAATTTAGGGATCTTGTTGATGGTTTTCTTATAGACGATAGCAGAAACGGGGGGATGTAATTAATAAAAAGGTCAATCTATAAAAAAAGGATTTAATTATAATTACTCAATTAATTATAATTGTTGGGGTGAGAAGGAAACAAAATAACAAGATTAGTGATAGAACCCATAGGGAAGCTGGCTGTTGTTGCATAAAAAAACTCACCTTTGTTTGGGTTACTTTTAGGAAATGAAGTATTAGTATTCTGTTGGTTTCAATTCAATTACAGATTTTATTATACTTAAACAATTTTAGAGTTGATTTCAGGTGGTAAGTATAAATAGCTCAGGGATAAGATAAGCATACAACCTTTCAGAATGCGGTAAGTATAAATGTTAGGTTCAGATAAGTGTAATTTGGCGATAAATATTTTAGATGAAGTAATCTTCACGATATATGGTTAATAAGTGACTTTTTCTTCAGGATAGCAATACTATAGGTAGTAAATAATTTATTCCAATAAATTTCGGTTTTTTAACGAAACCTGATTTTAAATCAATAACATTTTCTTTTACAGTGTGTACTAAAAGTGCTGTCAATTTATACAAATTACACTTAAAAAAATAAATGTCTTATTGAGTTTAAGTAGTAACTAATATAAAATTTATAATGGATAATTATAATTTAAGTGTCCAAGTAGTTTGAATAATAGTAGCACAAAATTTTAAATATAAAATATTTAATATTTTGTGTTCATGATATAAAGCCTAAAAATGAATATCCCAAGACTAGTTATACTGAAATTAACTGACACAGATTTATGTCATCTAAAACTTTAGTGATGTCTGTCCGTCCGTCCGTCTGTCTTTCAGTTTCAGATTATTATTTAATATTTAATATGTATAAGTGTTTGTTTATTTTTAAGGACAAACTCTGTATAATGGTTTAAAATTATGAGGATTTAAACGAAATATATATTAATTTGATTATTTATAATTTTCTACAAAATTTGAAATACCACACTATTTAACATTAGAATAATTGTTTCATAAAAGTAACAAAAATAGTTGAAATTTAACAATTAATTTTGGAAATGGGTTATACCATAGAATAATAAATAGATATTTGTGTGAGAGAGAAAAAACCTGATTCAATTGTCAAAATCCTATTTCATGCAACAACAAAATACATGTAGTCACATATATTTTGTTTTTGTTTTTTAAAAAATTAGTAATTTTTTTGAAAATTTAGTTTGAAGAGCCTCTCACATAAACTTCTAGTTGTATTCTATGGGTTTTATATGATGGAAGTGGATGTGTCCACTCCAAAAAATACATCAGCCGCTAATATATTATCCAAACGATTTTATAGGTTCTGTTAGTCGAGCTAGGTCATCACAACCATACGTAATAAATTACTTGTATTTAGAATTTTTTTAAATTAAATCAGACCAGGCAAAGTGTCGGGAGACCATATTATTTATCAATGTCATCCGAGCGTTACATTTTACATGTTGTAGATGTTTTGATCATAAATTGAAAGTTGATCGAAAATCATATTTTTAGTGGTATTTTAAAACTGGTCCACCTCACGAAAGCGAAATAATTGATGATAAATATTTATGACAATCAATCTTCAATTTTGGGGGTAAATATACAACATTTTTTGTCTTTACACAAATTGATACACTTTATTAGGTTAACGAATTTTTTGCAAATCGTTAATTTTTTCTTCTTAAAAATCGTGAATTACTGGTTAATTAACTTTTCTTCAGCTATCGTTTGATATATGCAGCACTAATATTGTGGAGTATTTTTTTCTGGGATCTTTAAAAAATTACCGTTTTGTAGCATGTTTCAATAATCTTAGGAGGCTGAAATGTGACCAGCATATTACAAATAATACCTCCATTCTGATTTTCACCAAAGCGCGCCAATAATTTGGTTATTTTTATAATACACGTCAATTGCGTTATTAATAAAACGGAAACATTTTGTAAACATTTTACGAAGTAATGAAAAAACAGTGAAATTAAACAATTTTTTAGCTTTCCTGAAAAATTATTGAAAATTACATAAGTAATTTAGTCAACACAGGGACGATAAATTAGTAAACTTATAAATCATCTATTTCTAATGGCTGCCACACATTTTGTTGAAGTTTCGTCCAGCATTTTAGAAGAAAATAAGTTTTTTAATTTCAGGAAAAAAAAACTTTGTTATATTAATTTTAAGTCTAACTAAATAATAATTATGTGTCATCGATATATGGGAACAAAACACGGTGAACTATTGCTCAAAGCGCCCATATTTACGTTAGGCTTCCTTAAAGCTAACTTAAAAAAAAAACTTTTAGTAAAAAATATTGCCAAATTAAAAAAACGATATAATAATATGATTTCTGCAGTATGATATCGAATTTTGTAAAAAATTCAGTGGATATTTTTAAGTTGAACCCACCAAGTAATAAAGACACAAGGGCCAAAATGAGAGTCAAATTTGTTGGCCTAAATATCGCTTCAAATAAAAGAGATATCCTAGACATGTAAGCATATTTTGCAGACATTTACAAAAACAATATATCGTCACCTAAAATGCAAATGGTCGTAACCACATAAATTGAAGGTTGGTTTTTTATTGAATTATGATATATTGATACAAAATTCATCTACACAAAAAATTTCATGTTCATATCATCAAAAATGACACCATATAATTGGTTCCAGTAAAAAGAATTGGTTTGAAAAGTGGTTTATGCTCTATCTATTCTTGTTTTAAGTGAACTATTGAAATTTAATTTAATTTTTTTTTTAATTTTAAAATAAACGTGTTAGAGCGCTATATTAGGCTACACCACCTTACTGATAAATAATATAATTTACGCCTTAAACTATGCTTTCATATTGTGAAAATTATGAAAATAATCAAAATTTTTTTCTCAACTACAAAAATGCAAACACAAAATTTAACTGTCATACCAAGCTTTGCTTCTTATAAAAAAACAACACTGAAAGCTTCTGATGACTTCTAAATTTATATACATAAGAAGTATTGCCGTTTTGGTTATTTTATTTTCCAATGTGGAGGTGATGACTTTTTCATTTTGGTTTTTTTTTTTTATTTTTTTGTTAAATCAAAATTTTATTCTTATTAGTTTTAAAAATGCTAGTTAATCTTGCCAACAACAAAAAAATAATAAAAAAAATAAAAAGAGTGGTCTAAAAACTCATCATACATTTAAAAACTAAAGGTTCCTATAACTTCTCATTCCAATTTTAACTTACAATGCCAAAAATAATTTAAATCAATAGAAAATATAAAGATTTTCTAATATTTAACCAAAAAGTGAAATGGATTGGAAGAATTTTGTGAGAAAGTTCTGAATATGTAACAAACAACTTAAATAATTTTGACTACAAAATAAATTACTATTAAAAAATGTATTTTTGTTGAAGATCGACTATATGATATCCTACACTATGGGTTAATTTTATGGTTAATTTTATTTAAGCCAAATTTTGTTAACATATTAACAATTATGTAGGATTTAAGTACTTTTAACTGATTTTTGGGATAGAAGCTACAATTAATTTTAATGCGATCCTTTTGAAACCGAATGCCATATTTTATGTAGATACAAACAAATTTGTGCAGAAATACGCTTATGTGTATTTAAGATATTTGGGCTTCAAAATATTACTACAACAGAACATTTTTTTGGGGACTTGGTGAAATAATGAACTAATTGCGACTAGGTAAAAAGATTCTGAGTCGATTGGTATACTTTAGGGAGTTTCGAAATACGGTGCTGTACGGAATAAAAAATGTACCTTGTTTAGTAATTAAAACTATGCAAGACAATATAATTAAATTATAATATAAATTTAAAAAGGGCATCACATTATCTTACAAATAACTGCAATAAAAGTGATCTATGGACCACAAGTTTGTACACAATTTTTAAATTAACTTATTAAAATTTAATATATGTGAGTTCTTTGGTACATGAACGATTGATATTGGACATTTTCGCCAATCCTCTCAATTAAATATCTTTTACTTTAAATCCTTAGATTTTAACGCTTCTAAAAAATGGAAGTCATTTTACCAAATGCTAAGTCCCTATAAAAAATAACTCCTGCTTGCATTCTTTTTCCTTAAACACATAATTGTAAAAGTCAACCTTATTTTCTATTACTGCTAGACCAAGCTATTTCAAAATTCTAAATTTATTACAATCTGGTTTGTTTTCGACATCATATCGTAAGGACGTGATAATAATTAAATTTTTATTATTAAACTTTATATCCCGACCCGCTACAAAATTAGATCAGGGATAATTGATAAACATTGTTCTAAATTTTAAATAATTTTTTCTTCTAAAGACTAAGTAAAGTTTATGATATGCAAAGTACATATATAAAGATTATATTAATTTTTATATAATAATATTGAATTTTTAAAATTTGTTTTTTTTTCCTAATTTAGTTATTTTTTCTAAAATAATAGTTAGAATTTTTTTGCCGCGATAACACTGTACATAAGTTTGTATAAGCGTTGTCTACTTTCAATTTTAAAAAAGCACTGAAACTACGTAAAAACGCGTAAATTTCGCAAAAAGACACTGATATATTTTACTTTATTATACTTTTCAATATCGAATTGCATTACTTCTATTAATTAAAATCTTATATACATACATTTTCATAATTTTTAAAAAAATAACCGAATTTTATTTACTTTGAGATCTGAAGCGATTTGGAATTACAGATTACGGCAAAATTTAAGCATAAACTGGATAAACGTTTTGAAAAAATCACAAAATATTATATTTAGATATTAAGATTCTTAAAATAAATGTGATCAATGAAAGCGATAATCGCCACTATAGCTTTTCATTTTGAAGCAATAAAAAATAACGCAGCTTTAAGTAATCTTACTGACACCTATGGGAAAATATTTATTTTAGAAAAGCATAGTTCTTACATCCGTAACTATAAAATGAATATAATACGATACCATAAATTAGGAAATTCAATTTAAACTAATTAAATCAAAATTAACGCATAAATAAATAGTTTTCTATAGTAAAAATCATTTTGTAGTTTGCACACAGCAATTTTTTTTTGCTGAAATTTTTCGCTTTTTTTCTATTGATCTTACATTTACGTTCACACACAAAATATTACTTCAGCAATTTTTGCTTCAATTGTTTTCGTTTGGAAGTACGTAAATGAAAAAACTAATTTCGAAGTATAGGCAAGTTTGTGCCCTTTTATATTTCCTCTCGATCGCCTTCACAAGACTTTCAGTAGGAAAAATTGAGTTGTGTGAACTCACATATACCATTAAAATTTTTAAATTTGGTGTTACTGACACTGAAAGAAGCAGCGAGCACTGACTAAATATTTTTCCGCTTCCAAATTTTTAAAAACCACTGAAAGCAGTGCTA
Source organism: Protocalliphora azurea (assembly GCA_932274085.1). Taxonomy (NCBI): domain Eukaryota; kingdom Metazoa; phylum Arthropoda; class Insecta; order Diptera; family Calliphoridae; genus Protocalliphora; species Protocalliphora azurea. The sequence continues at coordinate 45,043,689 of OW026522.1, forward strand.
AAAGCACTGTATTGACAACAATGGTTTGTATGTATAAATAACAAAAAAAAAAAAAAAAAAAACAGTGAATCATTCTTTCAATTCTTCTATACCCAACTAAAAAAAACATACATAAAAAATAATTGTGTGTATGTATACATATACACAAACAATCACTGCTTGCTTATACAAAAATGTATGTTTGTGTGTGTATATTTTTAATAATTTTTTTTCAGATTTTTGCTAACTCAGTTATTTATGGACCAATATTTTTAATTCAAAAACCAAATTTTTAGAAAAATATTTACAACAGATTTTTACAAAATCGAATTCCGAAGATTATATAGAAAAAAGTCCAAAAATGTATTTTGACATATCTCAGTACTACTGAATTGATTTTGTTCATTTCTTCCGAAAAAAAATATAAAAAAAAAAGATTCCGAATTTTTGAAGTCGCAAACTTGTATAGAGGCTTAGAAAAGTCGAAAACAAATACGTTTTTAGAGGCCTTTCCGGCTTTTTGGCGATGTCTCGGCCATTAGTGAACTGATTTTGGTGACATTTACTAGTATCATTCTAAGGAATATTCCCTATAATTTGATGTATAAAACATATATATCTGATAACATATATATCCGATAACTTTGGCTTTCTAAAAAGTGATTTTAACAGACTAGCCCGCCTGTCTGTTGAAATTACTTTTTATAAAGCCACAGTTATCGGATATATCAATAAAGATCCTGAAAATATATACTTTTTGGGGTCTTAGATGAATATTGTGATGAAGTATATAAAAATTTAAAATTGTGGTTACGGCCTTTTGCATTTTCATAATGTTTTTGCTTCAGAGGTAAAAAGTGTGGTTACGGCTTTTTGCATTTTAGATGCCAATATGTATATATTTAAAATTTGTGTTTAATCAAATCAAATGAATTTTTGAGATTTAAAAAAACATATTCGAGGTGACCAATTTTGAGGTCTACTCATCACCCCTGACACGCTAGGGACCTATATTCCCCCAAAATCAGCTAAGAAAAACCTTATCTCTGACTACTGTGCAAAGATGATATGGGTTGTTGGCAGTATTTATTTATTACAACAAAATATTCACACGTTTCCAATCAGTTTTTCGAAAGCAATCTCTAAATCTAAAATTCCTAATTTTAGCTTTTTAACAACTTCTTGTCGACCTAAATTATAATACAAGTTAATTTGATAAATAATATTTAAAGTATTGTCAAGTGTACAATAAAACACATCATGCACTCCATTAGCTATAATTTCTTAGGGGTTGTTTACGTTTTTCATAAGACACATTTGAATTTAAGCTGATAATCTAACGGCTTTCTTTATACTACAAGTAAAAGGTAAAAGCTTTTTTATTGTTATTCACCACCTTTTAATGTTCGGTGGTGATTTTGTATCCAATAAAATGACAAACAGCTGTAATGCCGTCAGTCAAACAAAATAAGTCCCCGAAAACGAAGGTTAATTGTAGTAGGTAAAACAAAAACATTTGGTAGCTAAACGACGGGGTTTAAGTGACCGGAAATGCAGGTTTCATATATGAAAATAGCCATTTATGCTCTGACATTTTTAACTTACGCATATACCGGTTATGGTTCCAGCACAATTGCACATCTACGTGATGCCATCATAGCGGCAGAGGCCATATTTGGAGACGTCTTTAAAAATCTTATTACTGTTCTCAAGAAATTTCGCACGGTACAAGAAGTTTTCGATGCAGCAGTAGAAGATCAATGTGTATTTAAATGCCCTACGTTGGAAGGTGGACCAGGTGAGTGAAATGCTATCTTTAATAAGACCACCGTCATAAAATTACGTAAATCAAATGTTTGATTTAGTAAATTAATATTGTGTCAGTCATAACTTATCTGATTTAGTAGCAATGCCAAGGCAAAGTTTGTTTATTTTCGTCTTTCTCTGCTACTACAGCGGCAACAATATGAGGTTTTTGTTGCTATTGTTTGTACAGAAGTGTTGACAAATGTTTTCAATCAGCTGTTCCAGTTCCAGTATTATTGTGTATTCCAGTACTTTGTTGTGCGCATGTAGAACAATTCGATAGTCAGTGTTGCCATTCAGAAACTACGTGTTGAATTTGTATTGTGCGACGTGTTCCAATTACAAACGAAAGCTTTTTTTAATAATTTTCATCTTAAGTGCGTGAAATACAATAGATGTCGCTGTAAATATATGTAATTAAATCTACAATTTAAGCATGGACGCGTATAAAGGCGTATAAACTTACTTTTTCAAAATCCGTTTTTTGCATAATATTGCTTAAGTAACCGATTTACATATATTGATACAAAAATAATTTTAAAAATCTGTCGACTTCTCCAAAAAAGTTTCTTTAGACACGATTTTATATAATTTTTACATATTAATTTTTTTTCTCGGGTTTTTAGATGTTTTTGAACAAATAGAGTTTAATTCAGTATTCGTTTGATACATAAATTTCAGAATGTAAAGAAGTCACTCAAAATGTAGGACATACATTTACTCATTTACAAAAAATATAAAATAAGAAATGTACCTATTATCCTGTGAGTTTTAATGCATCAAAGTAAGAACAAGTAAAAGGGCGTATATCCATAATTTAAATAATATAATAAGATAATCTTTTGTTGATTTCAGCAAGTTTATTCGAAAAAAAGACAAGTAAAAAAAATATGTTGTAGGTCAGATCCGATCATTTCATACCGTACACCATACGTTATAATATTTGTGGAGATCTTTCATGAGACCTATGGTCAATTGTCGACCGGTTATTATAAGATTTGATGGTGTAAATTATATTTCCATAAAACGTATGTATATGTAATAACATCGTGATGTTGCCAGATTCCCAACAGTAAATTTTATATAGGAGCTATGGTCAATTATACGCCTACTTTGATACAACTTTGCATTAGGTTTTCTACCCATATAAAACTTATTCGCATCAAAGATTGTTGGTCTTCTAGCAATTATATTGGACTTATGCTCTTTAAAGTCTTTTTTTTAATGAAGATGGTCTTATATAAAAGCCATTGTGTCAGTTTTCTACCTCATGGAATTTGGCACACTGATTTATGCATATATGCAGCTTACTTGGTCCGAATTTTAATGAAATTGTGATTAATATATAGCATTTATAAACATTTATTACCACTATTGTTCTATAAAAATATATGGATATAATCCTTTATTCTGTCTAAAGCCATTTTCAGCCTCAAAATTTTGCATATTCTAATTCGAATTTTTTAGTGACACCTTCCATACAGATACATGTTTAATAAATCTTAACAAATATTGAAAAAAAAAAATAAGAAAACGATTAAGTTTTATGATTTTATGAAGTTTTTTATCGTCTCTTGTAAAATTTTCTTTATGGCTTATACGCCCTTATACGCGTCCATGCTTCAATTGTCTAGACTCTAGAGGAAAATAAATTTTTTTTTCAGTCAATTCTAAGCATAGAGAAATTTCTTAAATGAAATTAAAGAATTGAAATATAAAAATGTGTACATATATATTTAAAATGATTAAAAATTATAGAAAGATATGATTGATAATTTATATCTTATACAAAACTTGGCATTCATCTTGCCGTTCCGCTTTTTATAAAATTTTATATAAAAAAAATTTGACTTTAAATTTTATTTTAATGCCAAAACGTCACATAGTTTTTTCTTTTTTCTTTTTTTTAATAGAAGATATGTATTTATAATTATTTTGTAATATTTTACTTCGCCTTTGAGATTAATTTAATAAAAAAGTTTTTGTTTTCGAGTTCGAGGCTAAAAATATTATAATTATGGTGTCGTTATCGAGTGACATCTTCATGGTAATAAAATTAATAATTATTTTTGTTAATATACATAGATATTAAATACGTCATAGGAAGTAAACATATACAAAACATTATAGAACACACAATTGGAAAAACATCAATAAACATACTAAGGTGTGCGTTCAAATAAAATATTAATTTTTTTTTTTTTTTTAATAAAAGATGAACGGAGTAAGTTAGGATTAAAATCAACTACTTGTAGCATTTCTCATCTCCATTTATCAGTTTATATAACAATTAATTGCTAACTAGACTATTTTTAATTTTTTTAGGTATGACTTCTTATATATATATATATATATATATATATATTGTCCTGCCAGTGTTTATGTAAATTTTGTTTTCGAAATATAAGCTGCAGTTTTAAACATTATTGGTACAGTTATTTTTTTAGACTTAATACGATGTTTATACAAAATGGTTAAAATCGGTCTGTAATTTTATTATTACTATTATTTTACATACCTCCCTTACAAATATTTTCAGGAATATACTTGATTGATCAGAACTGAATAAGCAAATATTTGAATGAAATTCGATGTAGATAGGATTTTTATCGGCATTAGACATCATGTACTATCCAATTTCAAGAGTTTGGTTGCAAAATAGACCATAGCTTCCCGAAAGTTTATTTAAACGTGTATAAAAATTGAATATTTCAAGAGTTTGATTGCAAAATAGACCATAGCTTCCCGAAAGTTTATTTAAACGTGTATAAAAATTGAATATAAATAATTTAGTTTGTGAGTTTATTGGCAATAATTAAAATGTATATAATTATAAATCGCACTACCAAATTTCCAGAGGATAATTTATTTATTCATAAAGCAACATTAAATATAATATAAAAATCATAGCCTAATGTCCTTTTGCAGATAAAAAATACATGTAAAGAATTTAAAATTAAATAAGTAGAAATACTCAACTTATCGTCGTTTAAGTTTTCAAATATATTTTAAAGTCTTCCAAATAATGTTGTCACTTAAAATTTTGGTTTTGCATCCGCAAAGTCTCAATAAAATGGAAAATAAATTTATACTTTTGTTCTTAGGAATAATTTTCAAATCGTTGTATGTATTAAAATAATTAAGCATCCTTCAGAAATTTAAAGTCCTTTAAAAAAGAAAAACGGACACGAAATGAAAAAGCTAAAAACGCAGTTATACTATATTATGGCTATATTTTCACATGTATATATATGGAGAAAAATTTTTAATTTTTGTTTACTGTTCAAAATATTTTTTCATTTGTTCAAAAAAATATATGAGGGATTTTTATTTCTAATATAAATATCCATCATGATGAAAAAAATAAATATATTTTAAAATAACTGTCAGCATGAAAAAAAAATCAAATAATTATTTTTTATTCATAATTTTATTTTGTTTTAAAAAATATTTTATGCTATTGGGCATGTTCTAGAAATCGAAATGAAGTGAAATTGAAATCAAACGGAATTTTTAGTTAAATTTTTTTAAAAATGACCGTAGTTTTTCCTGGTTTTAAGAGTTGTTCTTATAGAATTAAGTAGTACTCAAAGAATGAAATATATAAGAAGAAATATTTCTATGAACTTTCATTACAGGGCCGTTTTTAAAATTTGTTTTAAATCCACTTCATTTCGATTTCTAGAATATGCTCGTATTTTATTTATTTGAATTTTGTACATATTGTGTATTTTAAGTATTTTTTATTCAATGAAATTGTTTAGAATTTTTCCATCCGATGAAAAAAGTTGAATATAATTTTCAACTTTTGTAATACATATCACAAACGATTTCTTTTATTTTTTTATTTCAATCAAAATGAAAAAATAAAACTATTGAAGAAAAAAAAATTGATGATGAATTTTTATTATTTTTTGTTTGGCACAGCTCTTAGAAGCTGCTCTATTTTTCGGGCCTGGAACTCATTCTCTGAACCAAGTTTTACCTCATTCTTAAGGTCCTTGTTAAACTTTTTTTATTACACTGAAAAGTTTTGTCAAAATTTACTTAATCAACATTTTGTAGCAAGTTAAAAAAAAAAAACTAAAAAAATTAAAATTTTATTTTGTACATTTTTCTTTGATTACCATCTGTATGCGGACTAACAACCGGATTTCAAGAATTAACCTGTTGTTAAATCTGACATGTCTCTGAAAGATATTGTAATCAAGAAAGATATTCAAAATTAACGGTAGTAAGAGTTATTACAAAAATTTTGTGTTATGTGTGTTATAGATGTTGTCTGTTATCTGTCTAGTACTGAACTGATCAATTTTGACTATTTGCACTAGATTTTATCTTGTTTATAAGGTGACGATTTGATCCCAATTCTTATAGGTATAGGATATTTGGTTAAGAGTTTTGGTTTATCGCCAATTCTTTGAATGTTTTCGTCCATCAGTTTCTCCACTACAATATCTGTTACAATGAGTGATTAATAGAATCCCATTGGTAAACCTTTTCTGTTTATAGAAATTTCCATTAAATTTCAAATATCTATTCTATTCAAATATCTATTAAAATTCTAAAAAAACAAATGTTTCTCGATAACGTTATCTCATCCCATCTTTCTTTAAATGTCTTTAAGGCTAAATTAACAGGTAAACTTGGAAACAATGATACGACATTAAACGAGATTAATGTCTCATCGTCATTTATAGCATTATATTTAGATTTTTGGGTTATTTCCCCAAGTATATTCATCATAAGTGTGCATAGGCAATCCGATGAAGAATAGTGATTAACACTGCAAACAATTTGATTAAGAGGGCCTTGGAATGGCGAGGAATTTCACACATTAAACATTATTAAAATCAGAAACATTTTATTGAACAACAGTTTCCCAATTAGGCTTATTGAAAAATTAATACATGACTACTGGAAACAAGTACCTAGGAATAAACGTAATTATAACGAACCGATAATATTTAAATTGTGTACATATGTATAAGGATTATCGAGAGACTAGCAAAACCTGGCTGTATTGAACAGAAATTTTACAATATTGCACGGAAAACTAGAAGAAATATGAAAACTCTTTTTAACAAAACTAGGAACAAGATACTTTATCTAGATAAAGCACATACAGGCAAATATATATCAGGACTACAAAAAATAGACTAAAGACTACAAATTTGATTACAAGTTAAGAAATAAAACGACGCATAGAACTGTATTAACGGCACTGCTCCGTTACCTACCATTATCGACACTTTGAAGGAGCAGACATAATATGTAGTGAGAATAACTGTGCTTGAGATGCCAAACATATTAAAATTACCAACGAATAATTTCGTTCAGAATTATCGTCACCTCATAAATAAGATAAAATCAAGTGCAAATAGTCAACACTGATCAGTTCAGTATTAGACAGACACCAGAAAAAAAATCAATGTTTCATTTTCTTGTCAATATTTTTCATGGGAACTTCGGCTAATGTTGAGTAAATTTTTTATACCCCACACCACCATAGGTGGTTGGCATATTATGCGTTTGTGCTGATGTTTGTAAGGCACAGAAAAAATCATCCAATACCCACTTTAAAGTATACCAATCGACTCAGAATCACTTTTTGAGTCGATCTAACGATGTCTGTCCGTCTATCCGTCCATCTGGCTGACTGGACGGCTGGCTGGCTGTCCATGTAACTTTGTGCACAAAGTACAGGTCGCAATTTGGATATAATTCAACGAAATTTGGCATGTATGACTTTTATGACACAAGCACGAAGCCTATTGAAATTGGTTATGATCGGTCCATTATTTTACCTAGCCCCCATACAAATGTCCTTCCGGAATAGGGGTTTAACGATGCCAAATTTCATGAATATAGGACCATATCTAACCATAGCTCCCATATAAAACCCTTCCGAAAATCATTTTAACGTACATAAATCACATACACATGTTAATATCAGGTTTATATTCGACACAAGTAAGTTTTATATACATAAGTTGAAATCATAGTACAAATTTTATGAGGTTCGCTCCATATAAGCCCACTTTCGGGAATCACCCAAAAGCATGTTCATCAACGAATTTTAATGAACATGCACATTGGTGTGGGGTATCATATGGTCGGGCTTGACCGACTATATCTTTCTTACTTGTTTTTAATTTCAGTTTGTCGCCACAATATCTATTGAAATTCAAGAAATTTGTAAATGTATTGCCTAAAGGTATTTCTGTTTAAAATTTTGTGTATTAAGAAATAAAAATTTTATATGCAATTAATGCAAAAAACCTCAAAACTATTCACCCAAAATGTGATGCGGGTAATGTGGAATAGTAGATGCGGGTAATATGGATTGCCGTCCCACATTACCCAAAAGAAAAATCTTGATTGAATCATGGAAATTTAAATACATTTATTCATGTCGAGTGTCCAATAAATCTTTTACAATGTATTCTTCTACAATTATTCAATAAACTTGAGCCTGAATGCAAAAATTCTTAAAAACTTTATAAAAAGTTCAACAAAAAATTACAAACTAATTTAAAAAAAAATATTTTGTTGTAATTTTTAAAAACTAAGCTAAGCTGCATAAAAGTTTTACTCTGAAAAAGTAATAAATTTTGGTGTGCATAATTTCAAAATGAGTATTTTTATTCACGTTATTTTATTCACGTTATAACTTCTGAGAAATTATTATTTTATATTTTAGTTTGAAATCCCAGGAAAATGTTAGAATATGTTCTAAAATCATTAGTTCTATAACTGGTGTAGTCAGTATAACTTCAGATTCTTTACAATATCCTTAGAATTAGTGGTGTCGCAATTAATTCTGGCACTCATGGAGTAGAACCGCTTTGTGATTCTAAATTGAGTTTAAAGAATGTGCTTAAGAACTAGTGCTGTGTTACTTCTACATCACTTCTCTGAACAAATTACTGATTCCCAAAAGACTTCTTAAAACTGTTTAAAAAGTTGAAAAAAAAAACATAAAAAAATCGAAAAATTTAAAAAAAAACCGGAGCAAAAAATATTACATTGATTTTAAAAAGTGGTCTTGATAAAATGGTTCATTATAATGAAAAATTAAATAGAAAAATCATTGATTTCAACAACTGGGCCTTTAACTGTTCCATAACGCTTCTATTGAACTAGTTTTGAATGTGACAATTTTAAACAAAAATCATTGATTAAAGAACTAGTTCTAGAACCGTTCCATAGAATGGGTACCGGCTAGATAACACTCCCACAGATCTAGTTCTGGGGCTGGCAATTTCGAACAAGAATCATTTTATTTAATTACCTTTAATATTTTATTTGTAAAAATGAAATTTATTTTGTTATCGAAATACTTAGAAGTGTGAACTGTCATGCGAGAAGATGTAATTGTAAAAATGCTAAATCGTCTAAAAAATTATGCTTAATTGTTCTGCAGCAGCAAACAGCAATGCTAAATTATTTTGCTAAGAAGATTCATATTTTCGTTACCATTATTTCTTGTAAAATTGAGTACAAATGACAATTTATAAAAAATTTTTCTTCAGAATTTTTTAATTTATTTATTTACTTCAGCTGCATATATTACAAAATAGCTGAGAAAAATTTACAATTGCTTATTTTTATGAACAAAGATAGTTAATAAAATACTTATACTACAGATACTTGTACTAAAAAAATTGTGAGAGCTTAACAAACGAATGAGCTTCGTTTTTATATTATTAGGTGAATCTGAGAAGTCAACAAAATTGTATAACGTATTAACTTTTGAACAGATTTTAGTATAATTGGATGTATGGAGTGGAATAGCTAACGGATGGTAGGATCTCAACATCCGATGAGGAATAGTAACGGAAACTTTTCAAAGAATAAATTCAGAGTCAATTTTGTCTTGAAGAAGGACAATTATAAATGATATGTTAGAAACTGTTCACCTACTTTTCAGCGTTGGCAGCTTAATTAAAGCAAGTTGACTTCGGCGAATATTCGGATTCCAGTTTATTTATATAAGGATCCCGGATAACGGATGCCTATTCCAAAATTGGCCTTACAAAGGATGTATAAAGAAAACAAAGTAAACCACTAGCTTTATTTGTAGTTATTTGAAAATGAGAGGTAAAAGTTAGTTTCACGTCTAAAAGTTACTCCCAAATCTGAGAAACTATTTACTATATTTAATTTAATATTACTAAGATTAAAGGAAAATATGTTCGGAGTGCATCTATAATAAACCATGTGTTTGCATTTTTTGAGATTTAATTCCTTAAGTTTTCATCACACCATTTGAAAAAATTATTTGAATCCGATTGGATCATTAAGATTAAATATTTTAACACCACCTGCATACATTAAAATTTTGCAGTGCTGAATATTTGGAGGAAGATCATTAATAAAAAGTACAAATAGGACCTTTATATATTCAGATTTACAGTTATTATATAAAACTCATTGATTTCTATGATTTAAATAGGAGTAGATCCGGTTTTTGATTTCTGTTTTGTATAATTTACTTAAAAAGCTTTTACTTAAAAATTTATTGAATGGTCCACATTGCACGATTTTGGATCTACATGCCCATTTACATGTAACATAATATGTAAGATTTTTCTGTCAGAGAGTGTTAACATAGTGTCTACATTACACAATTTTTATCAAGATAAACGTCAAACTTAACACGAATTTGTGGAAGATGTCAATAGTTTCACAAAAATAACAATATGGTGTATTCATTATTGTTTTTTATATATTAGGTTTGACAACTACAACAACTAAAATAATAGTCAGCTGTTTAACTAAGGTTACCTTGTATATATTCGCACTGATTTTGACGTTTGTTTTGATAAAAATTTGCCTAATGTAGACACTAAGTAAATTCGCTACTGAGAGAATTACTTCACGTGTAGATTCAAATATTAGTATTATTATTATGAGACTATTGTGTTGAGAATTCTCTACACAACTATCTTATAAGATAAACTGTCAAAAAAAAAAATACACATATACCAAGCTTGTTTGTGTGTGTGCATGTGTATTTTGGAAACTGCTAAAAAAAAACACTGTTTTTGTAAAATTGTTTCCTTTTAATATTTGCATTGCATTATAAAAACCATTTTTATAAAAATTGTGATAAAAAAGTGAGAATTTCTTAAATAAATGATGAAGTAATGATATTTTATAGGATTTATTAGAATACGTATTTAAAATTTAAAATAATATAAACAAAATAGTTACTCTCTTCTGCCGGCGTTATCTCACATATTATATCAGCGTTATTCTCAGTTGCAGACCTGGGGCAATAATTTTTTTTTTCAGTTTTTAAACTAAATCCATTTAAATATCCAACAATTGCAGCTGATGCTTATAACAGACTTACATTATATAAAACAAAATATTAAACTCTGTCACGTAATTTTAAAAAAAATGGGACAATTTGTACCCAATAATAAGTCAAAAGTACCTATTAATACTATATGACACTATAAAGAAAAGTAAATACAACGATTGTCCACTGACAGTCAAACCAGGGTTTCCGCCTGACCTGAATTTCGTTATTAGCGAACGTTCGTTAAAAACGAAAAATTTTCGAAAATAAACATTCGAAAATTTAATAGATATAGAAAATTCAATTTTTCAATAAAATATCAAAACTAAATGTTTCGGTTTCGAGAAATTGTATAATCTTCTAAATTTCTCGAGGAATTCTTACTTAATTATAAAAACAACGCATTTTCTTGTTTTTGCAAGCAAAAGACTAAAATAAAGAGAATGTAGCGTCATTCTTGAGTCATAGTTCATAGCGATCGGTTGTAAAATATTGCACTTTAAAATTTAAGACGTTAGTTAAATTTTCAGCAATTTTTAATAAAATATAATATAATAAAATTTTATAAAAAATGGTTAGTAATGTCGCTACTAAATAGATTTGAAAAAGAGCATATTTATCTAAATAGCTGATATTTATCTATCATAGCGATCGGTTGTAAAATATTGCACTTTAAAATTTAAAGTGCAAATTTTCTTTATACATGTGAAATTTTAAAATTGTACTTTTTTTGCCACAATTGTACCAAAATATAATGTAGAATTATATTATGTTAACTTTAACGTCCCAATTTATGAATAAAAGTACAATTTTGAATATAAGAATAACTAGAAATGAAAAAATATAAAATTAAAATCAAATAAAAAATTTGTTAATTTTTAATTTTATAAATAACAATGTGTAATTGTTAGGTTTATTGGAGGTATTTCTCTGCAGTATGTGTCTATGGGTGGTTTTTGTAGTACAATTTACAAATAAATATAAAGTCCTCCCAACTGGGGTTAATGTCGTTTTTTTTCTAACAGTCAACAGTCAACACTCAGCGGGAGCAACAAAACATAGCTAGTGTTATTTAATCTTTAACCTTTGACGAATTATAATGACATTTGTAATAATGTGCATATTATTATTAGTTCTCCTTTGGAAGAGTGCTAGAGTTAAAGGTAAAGAGATATATTATAATTACTCGTAGACAGATTAATTATAATCGGGATAGTTTAAGAAGAAAAAGAAATATAAATTATTATTTTTTATCCAGTTAGACATAATTGAGTTAGTGTTTATTATCACATTTTTCTAGGGTAGCCGCACGTAGAACAAATAAGTATTTATGTGTGATTTTCTTTTTGCCTAATGTAGACACTAAGTAAATTCGCTACTGAGAGAATTACTTCACGTGTAGATTCAAATATTAGTATTATTATTATGAGACTATTGTGTTGAGAATTCTCTACACAACTATCTTATAAGATAAACTGTCAAAAAAAAAAATACACATATACCAAGCTTGTTTGTGTGTGTGCATGTGTATTTTGGAAACTGCTAAAAAAAAACACTGTTTTTGTAAAATTGTTTCCTTTTAATATTTGCATTGCATTATAAAAACCATTTTTATAAAAATTGTGATAAAAAAGTGAGAATTTCTTAAATAAATGATGAAGTAATGATATTTTATAGGATTTATTAGAATACGTATTTAAAATTTAAAATAATATAAACAAAATAGTTACTCTCTTCTGCCGGCGTTATCTCACATATTATATCAGCGTTATTCTCAGTTGCAGACCTGGGGCAATAATTTTTTTTTTCAGTTTTTAAACTAAATCCATTTAAATATCCAACAATTGCAGCTGATGCTTATAACAGACTTACATTATATAAAACAAAATATTAAACTCTGTCACGTAATTTTAAAAAAAATGGGACAATTTGTACCCAATAATAAGTCAAAAGTACCTATTAATACTATATGACACTATAAAGAAAAGTAAATACAACGATTGTCCACTGACAGTCAAACCAGGGTTTCCGCCTGACCTGAATTTCGTTATTAGCGAACGTTCGTTAAAAACGAAAAATTTTCGAAAATAAACATTCGAAAATTTAATAGATATAGAAAATTCAATTTTTCAATAAAATATCAAAACTAAATGTTTCGGTTTCGAGAAATTGTATAATCTTCTAAATTTCTCGAGGAATTCTTACTTAATTATAAAAACAACGCATTTTCTTGTTTTTGCAAGCAAAAGACTAAAATAAAGAGAATGTAGCGTCATTCTTGAGTCATAGTTCATAGCGATCGGTTGTAAAATATTGCACTTTAAAATTTAAGACGTTAGTTAAATTTTCAGCAATTTTTAATAAAATATAATATAATAAAATTTTATAAAAAATGGTTAGTAATGTCGCTACTAAATAGATTTGAAAAAGAGCATATTTATCTAAATAGCTGATATTTATCTATCATAGCGATCGGTTGTAAAATATTGCACTTTAAAATTTAAGACGTTAGTTAAATTTTCAGCAATTTTTAATAAAATATAATATAATAAAATTTTATAAAAAATGGTTAGTAATGTCGCTACTAAATAGATTTGAAAAAGAGCATATTTATCTAAATAGCTGATATTATTATATTATTTGCTGGAGATTAATTCATAAAATTTTGCGCTAAAAGAAAGAAAAAACATTGATGACTCTTCTGGGCGAAGTTTAAAAAAAATATTTTAAATATTACCGTTCTTATGTAAATGTCTTTATTAATTTTATTGTTCATTACATGAATTATTATTTTAGAAATGTAATTTATTATTAAGTACCTATATTTTCTTAATATTTGATATATTGTTTTTCTTTTTTTTTTTTTGAAATAAAATCGTATCTCCCTTTTACAGACCTTGAGACGCATCTAAATGTTCTACAATCGGACCAATAACTTGTGTTATTTCAGGCATGTTCAAGATATGACATATTCAGTTCCCTTGTTTTATCGAGCAGACTGGTCAGCAATCAAAAACTGGGTAGAAAATGAAATTATGAGTCAGAACATTGATCAACCTGTTTCTAATTTTGGTAATCTAGATTTTTATTTTAATAAATTAATATCTATAGTTAATTCTTGGCATCGAGAAATCTCTGATGTTAGTGAACTTTTAATTAGCCAGAGAAATAAATACAAACGTAAATTTCAAAGATATAGGGATTTAAACTATAAAAATCAATTAAAATGTATTTTGAAGCTATTAAATAAACTAATTGATTTCCACCCTAATAAAGATCGAACTACAACAAGTTCTTAAAAACAGCAATATGTAAATGGTGAAATTTTAAAAACTGACACTGAAAGGGATAATTCAGTAGCTGACTCAAGATTCATTCATTATGTTAACGATACAATTCTTGACAGATCTAACGTAGAGCTTACCAATTTAGATTAAGTTTTATTAAAAAATAATAAAGCGCCTGCTTTAGATATTTTTTTAAATTTTTTGAAATTTTAATTAAACTCATCAATTCATGTTTAATAAAAGGATATTTCTCAACGATTTTTAAGAAGGCTAACGTTATTTAAATTCCTAAGCCAGGAAAGGATCCTAAATTACCATTCAGCTATAGACCTATCAGCACTCTAAGCCTATTGGATAGAATATTTAAGAAACTAATGAAGAAGATAATCTTAGACTTCTAATCAAAATAATATTATTAACCCTCAACAGTTTGGATTCTGTAAGGAGCATTCTACTTTACATCAATAAGAAGAGTCGTTAATATCCTTTAAATATACGAAAGAAATCGCACTGGGGTCATTATTCTTGACATCGGAAAAGCTTTCGATTCAATGCATGATGGCCTAGTTTTTAAGCTTAATATCTTAATTTACAATAAAAGTAAAGAGCTCATTTGCTGTATCCAACGATGACATGCTATATAGTGATAGACAAATACCTGCGCAAGAGTCAGTATTATTACCTACTCTTTATTCAATATATGTTTCTGGTATTCCTGTTTGCATGAATCAAAACGTAGCTTTTTACGCGGACGATAGTGCTTTCATTTCCTGCGTTACTAAAAATTACACAAGAAAATTTCAGATAATACAAAATAAAGATCTGAAAATAATTCATAACCTACACCTAAGATACGCTACTGATGAAATAGAAACGTTAACCAAAAAATGTTTAATTCATTTGCAAGGGAACTGACTCTGTTATTTAATGAAAAATGCAGAATATCTACATATGAAATAATTACAAACAATCCCGGTTTTACAATGTTCTCTTAGTGTATACTTAAGTGTAAACTTATTTAAAAATATTTAAATTAAAACGCACACTTATGTAATGTTTCGTTTTACAGTTTAAAACTTAAGTTAATAAGAAAATAAAACTTTAAATATTTACAATAATATATTTACAATATATATATTTACAATATATTTATAATAGGGTGGTCCATACTTTCAAAATATATTTTTTTAACTAAATATTATAAATATATTTCTTTTTATCCTAAAATGTTTTATCCTAGTTATGTTAATTTTTTAATTAATATCTTTTAATTTAGATTGCTATTTGTTTATGGCAATGCGAAAAATCATTATAAATATCATAAATTATTTTTTTGGGCAAAAAATTTTTTGATGCCACTGTAATGTAGCACCAAAAATAAATAAAAAACCAACAATTTGAAATAACTTGAAAGATGTAAAAAAATCTTAAGATTATGTACTGTAAAATTGAAAAGTTGTTGGTGCAAAATATATAATCCCAAAGAAAATATAAATTTAGAATGCATTTTGAAATCTTTGTAAAATTTAAAATAATTTTATAGGATTTTGTATTTTTATTTATTTTTGTTTATTTTAAATAAATATTTTTTAAGACGTCAAACAATTTACATATTTAGAAAAATATTAAGGGATGGAAAAGAATACTTAAGTTTTCAATCATAAAATAATTTTAAGAACTTAAGTACGATTTTGCCACTAAGTGAGCAGTATAACACTGGGCCTAAAACTCTTTTTTACTTCAAGAGTGGTTATTTTTAAAATTTCTTATAGCGTTTAAGTATGTACAAGGTTTTTTTTAGACAAATTTTCCTTAATGCTGTGATATTAGTAGTTTCTTTATTTAATTATTTAGGTGTTAGTTGTTCTAATACTTTTAAGTTAATCCTCATAATATTGTAACTAATTTTTTTTAAGGGTTTCAATAAAGTCAAATATAAAAAGAAAAAAAATCAGCTTTTAATTTTAGATTGGGAACAAAATGGAAATGAAACAAAATAGAAAGCTATTGTTTTTGAAATATTGTCAATGATAATCGCAAGTCATTAGTAATATTAGTATCGAATAATTTTCCTAATTTTTTGTTAAAGAAATCGAATCTCTAATGAATATTTTTAAGTTTCGCTATTTATATCGATAAAGGTTCACTATAAAAATAATAGATCAATCTTCGAGATCGAAAGATTTGCTGTCTCATATTTTTAGCCTCGAGTTCGAAAAAAAAACAATAACTTTTTCATTAGATAAATGCATAAATACAAATGTTTGTAATAGATATGAAGAAGGGATGCCAAAATTTGTACAATTGTACTTTTTCTGGTACAATTTGAGACTGAAAATTACCAATTTGGTACATTTTAAATTTGTTTATAATTTAAACTTTTTATAAAGCTGCTATAGAAGATCATCCTATTTAGAAACCAAATTTCAAATTAGTTAAGACAAAATACCATGATTATAAGTGATTCACAGTCTCAGCTTTTTATTTTAAAATTCTCGTATCAGGGTCTCATAGACTATTTAATATTCGGAGACATATTATCATCAATAGCTTGTATTATTAATATTAATTGTTTAATAAAAACTATGAAGAAATTCAAAAAGATATTGATAGGATTAAAGAAGAAAAAATAAAATGCATTTATTGGCAGGAATTATAAATTGTTATCAAAATGTATATAAATGCTGACCAATTTGGATATTTTAACTAAAAAATTTAGTTTTGTAAAATTTTATAATTATTTTATTAATAACATTAATATAAGTTTAGTTTTAAAAGCATTGCATTGAATTCTATTACAAGAAATTAATATCGTAATATAAAAGAAAGTTGTTATTACTGAAAATTATAGCATTCGTTACAAAATCGAAAGTGTTAGTTACAAAACTTCGTGTTTTCTGCCAAAACCGAACTTTTGTCTAATTAAAGACTAAAGACTAATTAATTTATTGAGAAATAAACCATAGAACCATATGATAGTGAAGACGATATCATATTAGGTGCCGATAATAATATCATATTGTATTGTATAAAACGATATTAATATGATATCGAAATTTCTATATATTTGTTTCCAATAAAATAAAAAAGAAAAATTTGAAAAAAATATAATTTTCAACTAACGAAAAGATGCTGGGGAAAAAAAAAATAATTTTTTAACAGTTTTTTTTTTAATACTTAAACCAAATGTAATTGTGAAAACTTATCCATCATGTTATGCATGATGATTTTTATATATTTCATATTTATTTAGGATTTTTTTTTTATTTTAGCTGATTGAGGTTATTTATTACTATATTTAGTATATTTAAATGCAAAAAAAAGAAAAACAGCGTAATGTTTGGTATTAAATAGCTTCATAACAAAATGTAGAATATCACGATTTTACAATAGTTATTCACTTAGATGATATCTTTATAACATCCTAGACGATATCGTAATAATATTGTTTGGTTTATTGGGTTACTTGCTTTTTAACTATCATGAAGTGAATTACTATTTTTGTTAGATATTTACCAATGAATTGTAACTCAAACTAAAATATATAATATGAAAAGAAAATCACACATAAATACTTATTTGTTCTACGTGCGGCTACCCTAGAAAAATGTGATAATAAACACTAACTCAATTATGTCTAACTGGATAAAAAATAATAATTTATATTTCTTTTTCTTCTTAAACTATCCCGATTATAATTAATCTGTCTACGAGTAATTATAATATATCTCTTTACCTTTAACTCTAGCACTCTTCCAAAGGAGAACTAATAATAATATGCACATTATTACAAATGTCATTATAATTCGTCAAAGGTTAAAGATTAAATAACACTAGCTATGTTTTGTTGCTCCCGCTGAGTGTTGACTGTTGACTGTTAGAAAAAAAACGACATTAACCCCAGTTGGGAGGACTTTATATTTATTTGTAAATTGTACTACAAAAACCACCCATAGACACATACTGCAGAGAAATACCTCCAATAAACCTAACAATTACACATTGTTATTTATAAAATTAAAAATTAACAAATTTTTTATTTGATTTTAATTTTATATTTTTTCATTTCTAGTTATTCTTATATTCAAAATTGTACTTTTATTCATAAATTGGGACGTTAAAGTTAACATAATATAATTCTACATTATATTTTGGTACAATTGTGGCAAAAAAAGTACAATTTTAAAATTTCACATCCCTGATGTGAAGAATTGTTTGAAAGATTTCGAATGCAAAGCCTAAATGTTTGAAATGAATTCAATTAATTAAGAATTTATTTTCAACTTTTCTTTTCAGAAATTCGTCCTGTTCAAAATAAACTTTATACACCAACAGCAGATGGCTGTGGTTCTTTAGGATTACGCATTAGTACAGAATATTTACCAGCTGTGGAAATGGAAATCTGCTGTAATGCCCACGATATTTGCTACGATACTTGCAATAGTGACAAAGAACTTTGTGATCTTGACTTTAAACGCTGCCTCTTCAAATACTGTGACAGCTATGAGAAAACAATTGCCAGTGATTTTATGACAAAAGGCTGCAAAGCAGCAGCTAAAATGCTTTTCACTGGCACCTTAACTTTGGGTTGTAAATCATATTTGGATTCACAGCAACGGACATGTTACTGTCCTCCACCGAAAGTGCAACGAGAAAATAAAAATAATTACTATAAAAATAACAATGAAGGCGATAAATACTACAAGGAAAAGAAACAAAAGTACGGCTGGAAATCATCTAACGAAATGTAGTCCATCATAATCTGTTAAAAATATGTATTTTATATAGTATTTCATAGAGATTTTATGTATATACGAATAGAATTTATTGTGTTGTGAATTTATTTATTGTTTGCAAATCAGCTTTATAACTTTAATACGATAGCACTTATTTAATGCAGTTTTAAAAATATACATAATAAATACATAGGTGTATTTATTTATACAAATAACACCAAAGTTTATACAGTTTAAAAATATAAAGAGTCTTTATTTTCTACAGTACTGGTTATATAAAATCATTTAAGATTTTGAGAACTATAAACAATTTGTTGGTTTTGTTTCAAGTAATAATTTTTCATATTTTATTTATACTACAATTATTAGTTTTACTTCGAATTAACTTCATGAAACAGTTTAAAAGCGTTGAAATTTTAAATTATGTTTTTCCATTTTTTATTGAAAATTTTTAACTGCTCATTAAATATTTTTAAATATAAAAACAATTTTAATTAATAACAAAAGTAAGTATGATATGAATAAATACCTAAATATGAATAATGATTAACCAAAGAAACCGCCATTCATTCCATAAAATGTTGAGAACCCACTACTACTGCTGCTGGAAAATGAGCTTCCTACAAAAAGAAACATGTCCAAAACACTAGATTTTTGCAAATAAAACACATAAACTAAATTAATAATGAAACATAGAACTTACTGAAACCATTGCTATAGTATGGATATCCACCATAACCACCACAATATATACTTGTAAAGCAGGGGTAATTACCATACGTGGGATATTGTGGATAATAACCATACATTGGATAGCCACCTGTGCTTCCAAATATACCACCTATGCCACCATAACCACCATATGGATAATATCCCATCCCTCCGTATTGTGCCACAATTTGTTCGCAAAATATAAACAACAAACAGGTCAGTATAGTAAATATTTTGATATGGCTCATTATCGTATTCTTCTCTTTAAATATTTTGAATAGTTTTTAGTTTACGTTTGTTCTTTTTCAGTTGTGTTTAACTTCTAAATCACCAACCACAAAGGTTAATTAGTTTTATACCAAAAGCAACAAAACGTATCAATTGTAGGTGACATTGTTTTAATCACTGATTAGAGTTTAATTACCAATCGGTCAATGATTTTTTTATTTAAATACAATGATCGTGAATGTCATGGAAATAAACAAAAATTTATTTTTGTTAAAATGACAACATTATTAAAAATAAGATAAAAAAATTTTTGCGATGTTAAAACTTGTTGAAACTTTAACATCTAAATAAATTCTTTAGTTAAAAAAATAATTATAAAGTGCCACAAGAAAAATGGCCTCAATAATTAAAATACAAAATGAAAGCGTACAAGTTGCCTAGCAAAATTACCAACGGGTTTCTTAAAGTTCGATTTTTTTGGAGTCATTTTCTCAATAGTAAATAAAAAACATTTAAATAATTTAATTCAAATTTTAATACATCGTCGCTGCTCCGACAAAGATAGTTATGTGTAATCTGTGAATTTTTTTTTTTTATTCAACCATTCGAAAGCATTTTTTATCTTCCATTGACCTACCAAACCATTTTCAAAAGAATTTACTAGTCTGAAAGTTATTGAGCTGTATTCAGAGTAAATTTGTATGGCTTTCATATGAAAATTAAGCTTTATTTTTGCTCTCCTCAAAAGTTGTTAAAAAACACATAAATATTTTGGCCGGAGGCAGCGACGATATGTTGTTGTTGTTTTATATACTACTACCATTATTACAGTAGATTTTTACTGGTAGCCACATCCTTTTTATCCCCATTTTTGTCAGAATAATTTTTACTTTCTTTAACTTGATCTTATATTTAACTACTGTTTTTTTGTTTTTAATTTATCACATATGTATACCCTAGAAGGAAGTGTTGGCTGGATACCACGCCCACTTCTATTAAAAAATGGTAGCTTGGCTTGCCAGTAAGCTAATTTCAGTAGTGGTAAATAAGATCGTAGTAAAAATATCACAGTGCACGAAAAATAGGCGTGATACCCATATAGATAAAAATTTTTAATATACAATATATCAAACTTCCTTGTGTAGGTCAAATTGTCTTAAGGTATTTCAATACGGTAATATTTTGTGTTAAGAATTGCCAAAAATTCGAATATCATAATCCAATTTTATCGTCTAAAAACAAATTGTTTAATTATGAAAAAATACTTATGATTTTTTCGAAATACTAATGGTATTGTACTTTAGAAAAGGTCAGAAAAGGCTAAATGTCATATATATATTTATTTATTTATATTTTGATATTTTTTAAAGATATTGTAATATATTTATAAATAAAACATAGAACGGCTGAAAGCAAAATGACTCAAAGACAAATCGTCCACAAAATACAAAATTGGGTTATATTTTATATGTAAAATGACCCAATGTTTTTCGTAATTTTTGAATTATAATACCAACTTTTTGGGTGACTTGGTTTTCGTAAGAATTTTGTAAATTATATTCACAAACAGTTTCTATGGTTAAAGAAGTTTATTAAAAAATAACTATTCTAACTGATTAAGTTAGTCTATGTGATAAATTAAGTTATATTTGATTTAGAAAATTAGCGCCGATAATTTCTCGAATTTTTTTCCGAATTAATACATAAAAATTCTTAAATGGATGATTCTGTAAAAATAAAATTAGTAAAAGCAAATATGAAATTATTTTCTTCTTTGCTGAAATACTAAAATTTTAGTCTTTTTAAGGCAATTTTAAGAATCAAAAAAGGCTAAAAAATCCAGAAGCTAAAACGAAAATTTTCAGGCTAAAATCAAAATAAAATGGCTAGATTTAGCCATAAAAAGACTAAACTGACAGCAATGTTCGTATGTATCAATAATGTTTTTGTACATTAATAAAAATAAAAAGTTTACATTGACAAAGAAAATAAACAAAAAAATAAAAAAATATTGAAAGAAAAATAAAAACAAAATTAAATATAAAATCTTTACATTACTGTCTAAAGTAGTTCAGTATTTTTCTATCAGATTTTTTGACATACCAAAAAAAAAAAATACGTAACATTTTATTTTTGAAAAATGTTGATATTTTCTGTGCTCATCTAGAAATACCTTTAAGAGCATCAAAATGTAGCAAAATTGATGTGGGCTAAAAACTGGGCGTGGTATCTAACTTATATTTTAGTCCATAGTTTTCTAAACAAAATACTTGATGTACATTTGTGCTAAATTTCATGGAATTTTCCTGAAAAAAATTTTTCACAAAAAGTGGGCATGGCATTTTTATTAATATCATATCATATATTTCCTTTCGGAGGATACACAATAAATACATATATGTATGTGCAAAATATCAGTTAAATCGGTTGAATAATGTTACTACTCATATATTGAAAACAATTTTATTATGAAAAGTGGGCGTAAAATGGGAGGGAAACTTAATAAAAATCCTACATAATATCTAAGAGAAGCTTTGCATTCAAGAAAACAATAAGTAGTTATCCATAAATATATTGTAATTTACTTATTTAACTGTTTTTTTATTTTCACACATTATAAAAAAGTGCTGCAAAATATTTCCATAAAATCGATTAATTAAATCAATTAAATTATAGTACAAGAAAGGTTTCAAAAATAATGTGAAATTAAAATTTGAGTATATTTTTTTCTTTTGTTTTTATAAAGCCATTGTTTCATTATATTTACTTCTTTGTTAGTTAAATCAATAGGCCACCTTAATTTGTTAATGTTCGATAATACTAAATAGTTATTAATAACAAATGATTTAAATTTTAGATTATAAAAGAAAAACGATCTTTAACTTCAATTACGCGTTATATACCAGATTAAGTTTCATCAAATCGACTTACGAATAATCGCACAACCATTTTTTGTTAAAAAGAGTCGTAAAGTCGAAATCAACTTTTTGGTTAGAAAATTGTCGAGAAATCGACTTTCTTGTCGAAAATAGTCGTAAAAAGTCGAAAATAGTCGAAAAGTCGGAAAAATTAGAAAACAGTCGAAAAAATTTATTTTATTTATAAGGAATATTTCCTTAGCAGTTTTTATTTAAACTACATCATTCTAATGAATCTTATATACAAAACGTAACAAGTTCAGATACATTTATCAAACGAATAACTTTTTTTATAAAATTAAAAATACGTTTGGTTAGATATATTAAAATTTGTAATTTCGTAATTTTACTTAAAAAAAGTTTTCAAGTCATACACTAGGTTAAAAAATTAAATAAATTTTAATGAATATAAACTTTTAAACAACGAGTACAAGTTCATGAAAATCAAACGCATTCATTGTATTAAATATGTTTTATTACAGATAATGATTGTGACGTCATTCAATGCCAGTGGATTATTTGACATAAAGCGGAAATTCTAAATGACGCAAAACACTTTCAATATTTACTCATATATTCATACATTTATCATTATTGCAGTTGAAACAAAAATATGAATTCACACTGACCAAACGATGAGAGTGTTTTGATAAAAGCCATCGCAAACTGCCAATCTAATTATCTGTATATTTATCCGTACATACATACATACATAAAATAAATATATATTGTAATATATTTTTTTATATGTGAAATTTCTCTGACAATTGAAATTATCTTTTACGAGTTCAAAAATATAGGTACAATTAAGAATTTTAAATTCTCAATCTTTTCTAAATAAAAGAACTCTTTACAAACATAAAAAGATTTTATGATTTTCTGAAAGATATTGCTACGGAGCAGGAATGGAATATAAAAACATTTTTCGATACAAAAATAATAAAATGGTTCACTATTTATTTATGCCTTATATATAGCAAAAATTTAATACCATTTTTATATTTAAAATTAAGTATTAAAATACGATACTAAGTATTGAAACTCATTAAATATAGCTGACTGAAATAAAAAATAATTTTAATGCTTCTTCACTTTGTTTTTATTCAGGAAAATATAAACTAATATCTATTATAAAAATGAGATATAAGTTTGTTTGTGTATCAATCACGTCTAAAGGGCTGAAACGAAAATTGACTCACAGAGGGTACCACTGCTGGAGGAGATTATAGGCTATGTTGATCTCAATTCTACATTTTACGCCTACTTAAACAAAAACGCAACTTTTCACCTTGCATGAAATTTTACACATAGATAGTGCTCGCACAAGAGGATGTTATAGGTCACGCCCACATTAGAACATACAAAAAAGTGAACCGATTTTTTTCAAATTTTCACAGCATCATTTCATGTGTTTCAAAGTGGAAATATGATATTTTTTCTCTATCGGAGGGGGGATAGTGTTACCCAAAGCAAATATTAGTTATCGGATATCTAAAGAGGTATTATAATGAGATCCCTAAAATTTTGTGGGGACCACGTAGTACGGAATATAAAATATAATTTTTTATTTAAATTTTAGTATAATTCAAGGACCGTAATGATTATGAGTTTTAAAATAAAACTCAACAAATAAAGATTATTTTGTGATTTTTATTTTATTGCTCAAGGAATAAAACTTATTTCCAATTCTTAGTGAGAAAACATTTTTTTTTATAAACTCGATTTAACATTTTTTAGCAAAAACCCTTAGATTTTTAATAAAAATCAAAATTTTTCCAAAATTGTTGTACATTTGTTACATTTTTCGTAACTTTTCAACGCTCCACGTGACGGGTATAATTTTCTGTTTTTTACCGCATTTTCGTAACTTTTGATCCCTTCAATAAAATTATTTTTGCGACTTTCTCAAAAAATTTACCTATTACCCCATCATTTCTGTTGAAGAGAACAAAATTTGAAATATGCTCTTTTCTTGTACGTGAAAATGTTCTTATTTTGTGGCAGATGACATTACATACATATTTTGCTTCTTTTTTTAAATTCATTTTCGGTCTACAAAAGCACAGAAAGAGTAAATTTAGCTATGTTTTCATTAAAAACAGTATTAAAATCCATTAAAAACAGTATTACAATCCATTTCGCTTTTTTTAGAAAGAATCACTTTAGAAGCTCTTGAATTGGTTAAAAACTAATTTTGTGCAAACGAAAAATGCTGTAAAGTTTTGGTCATATAAAAACATATCCAGATAAATTATCACACTTCGTTATATAAATTAAAATATTACATTTGATTTTAACAATAATATTTTTAAACCACAAAAGTTGTTGACTTTTATAAGGCCCGATATTTTGGTCTGAAGGCGCACAACTTTTTTATTAAAAGAATTACCTAATTTAAAAAGATTTATTCAAGGGAAAATCGTAACCGGTTGAATACAAAAAAAAAAAAAAAAATGAAAATATGAACCTTCTAAAGCATTGTTGAAATTAAAATATTTTTTTAAACGTTAATAAAGGTTTTGTCTATGTTGCCGGCATTCGGCAACATAGATATAGACATATTCTTCGCTGAATAAACTTTTATTGGAAATCAAAAAATTTTGTAGGTGCCGGTAATATTATTAGAAATACCATTTTTTCTCTTAAAGATTTATTGAATATGGTCATGTTATACATCATTAGAAAGGTATTCAGAAAAATGTATCAAGACTTTAGAGGCCCATAACTCGAAAACTATGAGAAAGCGGGCAGCAATTTTTACACTACCTTAATCACAAGTAAGAGTTCTACTGAATCATGTGCTTGCATTATTTTCTTCTAAATTTTAAATAGACCATAAATATCTGTTGGCCACTTATTTTTTCAAATTCCGAAAATGTAACTTTTTAGGAAAAATTTTAACTTTTTTGACAAAAAACCTGTAGTTTTTTTCAAGCACACAGACGGACGATTAGCGGAGATCGATTTCATCGTTTATTTGATGTATATTATTTCAATTATTATTGTTTCATTACACACTATTATTTCATTTAATTTATTTATTCTTTTTGATCATAGGAAATATTACAAGAGAAAAGACTTTTTGAAAATGTACGTATAAAGTAGTGAGTGATTTTAATACTCAAAACTCAGTAATAAATAAAGACAATGAAAATATAATAAAAATATCCAACAAAAAAGATGAAAAAACAGAGAATATGAGAAAAAGAAAAACTAATATGCAAAATGAAACAAAATAACTTAAACGTATTATTGGACAATTTTTGATAATGATAAAAATTGCGATAAAGAATGTTTAAAAATATTCGAAAAATATATTCAAGAGAGTGAATTACCAACAACATCTGCACAAGCTGCATTAAATTTTTCAAATCAAATTTTTTTCTGCTAGATTTAGTAGAATGGTTTAGCAAATTGCATTTTTATTTTGAAAAATCTGCTAAATGTTTTCTACCATAATTAATTTACTGAAAGTAGATTTTTAGCATAATTTTCAAAACATGATAAGAGAAATATTTATACTAAATATTTTACATTGATTTACTTTTAAAACTGAGACTTAAAATATCTCTCAGCAAAAATTTTGTGTTAAAGAACTTAATTAGTTAATTTACTGAAAATTAGATCAGTGAAAGAAGTTTCGTCTTAAAGTGCTAAACCAATCTTGTTGATCCACAGTGGAGAAATAAGTTTTCAGATTATTGTTAACAGGAGTGAGTAACTGAAGCACAGACGGCGCTACATTGGGTCATCACCTCGAGGTTAAAATGTATATCGGAACTATACCATATTATCTCTTATTGTTTAAAATATATTTAACTTAAAAAATTTAATTTCTCGTTTTTGGTCTTGACTTATTTGCGTTTTTGTCCTGTAACTTTTAAAATAAAAAAAATGAGAAATTTTCCATATTTTTTAATTAAATGTAATTTTGAAAAATTTTTAACGTACACCCTTCATCCAGCAACAGTCGAAATTTATAAATTTTTGAACAAAAGTTTTTGAATCTGTAATTGACGGTTTTAGCACTTTTTTGGATTAAATTAGATAGAAAGATATACTTTTGAAGTTCTTGCAAAAAATTGTGACAATCCACTGGTAAATTTATTCATACGAACTAATTATCTGAAAAAAACCATGTATTTAATAATAAACATTTTGACCTCAAATAAAGAGTAAAATTATATATATTTATCTGAAATTTGAATTTCTGAATTTTTATTTCATTACTTTATGACGTGTTCAAAAATTTTTCTGATACTTGTATATAACCGTTTCGAAAATATTCGGACTTATATTTAAACAAGTAAGAAAGATATAGTCGGTCAAGCCCGACCATATTATCCCCCACACCATTGTACCATTCGTGGAAGGGTCTTACATTAGACATGTGGACAATTGTGGACCGCTACTTTTACTAAGTGTAAATTAAAATATACGAATACAGAATATTACGTTAATACTAACATTTATATGAATTTATGCACTTTAGGGTAATTCCCGAATGTGGGCTTATATAGGAGCTATTGTAAACTTATTTGTGTCGAATATGTGATGTATGTGATTTATGCACGTTAAAGTGATTTTCGGAAGAGATTTTTATATGAAGCTATAGTCAATTATGGAAAGATCTTCATGAACTTTGGCACAGAGATTGATACTTGTTCAAAACTTCCTTGCACCAAATTTCATTAAAATATTGCTATATTTAAGGCATTTATGATCGTTAAACCCCTATTCCGGGACGACATTTGTATGGGGGTTAGGTGAAATAATGGACCGATCATAACCAATTTCAATAGGCTTCGTCCTTGTGCCATGGAAGTCCCACGTGCTAAATTTTATTGAATTATCTTTAAAATTGCGACCTGTACTTTGTACAAAAGTTTACATGGACAGCCAGCCAGATGTCCAGCCAGCCAGAAGGACGGACGACATCGTTAGATCGACTTAAAATGTGATTCTGAGTATATTGGTATACTTTAAGGTGGGTGTTGGATGATTTTTTCTGCGCGTTACAAACATCATCACAAACGCATAATACCCCACTACCACTATGGTGGTGTGGGGTATGAAAATATGTTCGTGCAAACTTGATTTCCATATTTTTATTTTAACAAAAGTCTTCTATGAATATGAATAGAGTAAATTCTTTTATACATATTTCTAAAAGGACACAATTTTCTTTCAAATGATATACAGTAGGACTATTTTTATTTAGAACTAGGGTTTAGGGTTTTCCGCAATAAAAAATCAATTTCCCGGGAATTACCTGGAATTTTCTAACGCTTCAGATATAAGAAAAAAAGGCACGATTTTTTATAAAGAAAATTATTTTTTATTAAATAAAACAAAACGAAACGTATTGAATTAACGAAAAATGAAATAATATAAAAGTATAACACCATTTCTAAGATGAAAAAAAATCAACATTTAATAAAATTAAATTGCCGTTTATTTTCACTTTATTTCTCTAATTTACTTTATTATTTTTAACTTAACTAGTTCTTAAAGTCGCCGCATTTTTTTTTTTTTTTTGTTTTTGATCAATCATAGTGAATACAATAGAAGATTAGTTTGAAGTTATTACATATCAAAAGAAAATGTTGTGTTAGAATGAAAAATCTCCCGACGAAGTAATTTTTTATAATAATGAATATTTTCGAAGTTCAACTTATTTAATATTCATTTCCATAAATCTATCGTAGGTTTTACTTGTGAATGAAATAAAAAATGAATTTTTTATTTCCATTTTTTATTTCTAATTTAAAATATTTGTTAATCAATTTATTAATTTTTAAATAAAACATTAAGGATTTCTCTTTATACTAAAAAAAATGAATTTTGATATAATTTTGTATCTGATTGAATAAAATTAATTAAAAAATAAAATATTTTATTTAACCAAGTGAAATATATTTTTTTGACAAAAATATAACCAAATTATTTTTATATTTGAATATTCCAACCTTGAATAATATTCATATGTATCTTTTTTAATACAAAAAAGTTCAACAAGTTTTTAATATTTTTATTTTAGAAAAATTTCAAATACATATTTTGATATTTTCATTAAAAAAAATCAAGGAAATAAAATTATTCAGCCATATGAGGTTTGAATAGAAAAAAATCATATATTTTTTTCAGTTAAATAAATTTATTTAAGCTAATTAAGTTAAAAATAATAACGATTGTTTCGAAAAAAAAATCTGTACAGGAGTATCTAATGACTAGTCGAGTAAATAATGCGACCAATAGTCATCGAAATGCAAATAATTGCATTGAAAAATATATTACTTATTTTTTTTCAAACAAATTTAAAATTATTCAAATAAATTTATGTTGAATAAAAATATTCAAAAATTTTCCATGAATAAAAAAAATTAAATATTTGAAATCAGATTTTATTTCATTTTTAAAAAAGAAATAAAATGAAGAATAATTACATTCAAGCTAAAGAATTAAAATTAATTTTCAAATTAGTTGAAGACTTTGGAATTTGATTTAAATTTTATAAAAGTATATTCGAATACTTCTGTTGAAATATTTTCTAATCTGACTTGTTAACAAATTGAATAATATTTAAATAATTTTATTTTAAATTATTTTCAACCAACTGAAAGTTGTATTATAGAGAATACAAAATGATTTGAAACTATTTTATTTCTAAAAATATTGAATAATAATTGAATATAAAAATAATTTATTTTTAAAAAATTATTTTGAACTGAAATATTCACAATGAACGACTATGAAATGTATAATAAAACTAAAGTATTTAAAATTTTAACATAACAAACATAAATTTGATTTAAAATTTCACAACTTGTAAGTAAGTTGTAAGTAAATCCGTTAAATCATAAATAAACAAATACATAGATAACTGAGAGAAAAAACCTAATTCAATAGTCGAAAACCTAGTTCATGAAATATTAACGTTCCTCTCAAATAACGTTCTAGTTGTATTATGTGCTTTAAACTCTTGCAAGAATCATATTTAAAATAACGTCAATATTTCATTGATTTAAGGTGTTAAAAGTAGCAGAATGTTTGCTATAGAATTTTAAAAGTACGATAGTATTTAATTTCCCGTTTTACCGGGAATTCGCAAGAGTATTTTGACGGGAAATCCCAGTGTTTCCCGCCCGAGAATGCGGGTTTCCAAACCCTATTTAGAATTCCCAAGAATATTTTAACGGGAAATCCCAGGATTTCCCGCTCGCGAATCCCGGTTTTCAAACCATATTTAGAATGTTTTGAATAATTTTTAAATAAGCAAAGTGTCTTTATCATACAAAATTATGTACTGCATTACCAAAAAGGGAAGGAAACAGAAATTTCAGAAATTTTCTACTTTAAATTCCCAGAAACTACTTCATTTTTCGCCAATAATTCAATATTATTTTCCCTCTGCATAATGCCATAACTTTTGTTTTTCAGATTTTTAGTCTAGTAAGATTGGATAATTTTTTTTTTTTTTTTTTTGAACCAAAATCAATTTTCCTGAAATAAACAGTAGCATTGCACCTATTAATTTCAACAGCTATTTTTGGGATTTCATTTGTCCGGCATATCTTGGTCGTACATTTCTAAAAAAAATCATTTGATTTTATAACGTTTTCTTCCGGTCCTACAAAGATTTTTGATTTAACATATTCTAGCATATTCTTTTTGAGAGTTTAGCAATACAGAAAAAATTATTGCCTAAAATTTTTCAATTAAAATTGCTTAGGTATTATATTAAAATTTAATTAACACATCAATTCATTTCTTAATTGGTTTAAAAAAATAAGAAAAAAAAGAACATAATTGACGTTCGTTTATTTTATTTTTTATAAATCAAATAAAAAAAATATTGCAAAATATATAAATTTTTATTTACAGTAATAAATTTGTATGAATAATTCCTAATTTGTCTCTTGTGTTGGCCTATTCTGTGTTAAGATTTTATTTTTTATGACAGCAAAAACTTCTACATATGTATAATTTTACAAAATTTCTATTATTAAGTTTTGTAGGTGTTGGTATAAGGAATCTAAAGAATAAACTTGGTTCCTTATTAAAGCTAATTTGGGTGATGCAATGGATCGAGTGAAACGAAAGGTTCTAAAAATCTCATGAAGTATTGTCGAGTACTGTAAAATATTATATCATTATTTATATTTGGCATTAATTTCAATGACTCCATTTTCACCTTCTTATACCCAATTTTGCACATTTCAAAATCAAAAGTTATATTGTAGATAAATAGCGTGAACAAATGTTTGGTGCCAAGAGTTGTCTCTTTCTCCACAAACATATTCTGATATCTAAAAGTAGAACAGCTTGAAAAAACAGAAACATCACTTTGGTGAATGGATATCCAATAAATTTAAGGCCATCATGTAGAAATGCTCGCCACATCAAAAGCAGTCATATGTGTCTTTTAAAATCTACATACATGCATATCTTTAAGCAATTATATTTTATAAGCAAAAAGGTTTTAAAAATGCAATTTGCAGTTATGACAATTTTGCGTTTAAATACTAGGGTTGTCAATTATTCGTTTAAATTTATTCATTTAAATTTAGCGAATAAGACTTCATAATTTCTTTAATTATTCGTTTAATCGAATAAAATTTAAATTTTTTTCGATTAATCGATTAAAATTAATAAAATAAAGAATAAAATATGTTATTCAAATAATTAATTACAAGTTTAAAAAATGCAAAAACTAGTATTTTTTAATCAATTTTTGGTTTTATTAACATAAACCAAAAATAAAAATAAAAATTTATTAACATAGAATAAAAAGTATACAAAACTTTAGACCATATTCAAATTTAATACAAACTACACTGGTCGGTAACAAAAAAGAAAAAAAAATACTCCCCTAAAGAATAATGTGGTAGACATGAATTGCTTTCATTTTTTCCCATCTGATCTGGATTTTTACACCCGACACCACCATAGGTGGTTGTGGTATTATGCATTTGTGCTAATGTTTGTAACGCATAGAAAAAGTTATCCAACACCCACCTTAAAGTACACCAATCGTCACAGAATCACTTTTTAAATCGATCTAACGATATCCGTCCGTCTGGCTGTCCATGTAAACTTTGTGCACAAAATACGAGTCGCAATTTTAAAGATAATTCAATGAAATTTGGAACGTGGGTTCTTTTTATGATACAAGAACGAAGCCTATTGAAACTGTTTCTGATCCGTCAATTATTTCACCTAGCCCCCATACAAATGTCCCCCTGGAATTGAGTTTAAACACTAAAAAATACCTTAAAAATAAGAATATTTTAATGAAATTCGGTACAATGATGTAGAAGTATTATTATTATTATGAAGATAGGTCTACAATTGATCATAGCTCCCATATAAACCCCTCTTCCCAAAATCACTTTAACGTGCCTAAATCCCATACGAATATTAGTATCAAGTTAATATTCGACACAAACAAGTTTTATAGAAGTGGAAACAATATTGCCAAATTTTATGAGAATCGGTCCATAATTTACCATAGCTCCCATATAAACCCACTTCCAGGAATCCCCTAAAGTGCAATGTTAGAATCAACGCATTATTCTGTATTTGTATATTTCATTTTAAATTTAGTAAAATTAGCCACAGGTGTAATATAAATCCCCTTTCTGAATTTTTATGTTAGTACACAATAGTTTAGGGTATCATATAGTCTTGAACGACACTATCTTTTTTTCTCGTTTTTTATTTTGTGGGAGTGTCTCATATTTCGCCCATAATAAGGCTATAACATGCATATATTTCAGCATAACTCAGGTAAGGTGTGTACGTTTGATACAAATGATACACCAGAAGATGCGGACTAAAAATGTCATTAAGTCGCCCCAATATCATTTTTTATGTGTTCAATATTTTCGGAGTTATTTAGAAATTAGTTTCCGAAAAAAATTTCAAAATTGAATTTTTTTCCTAACAGTTTTTAAAAAAGTAAAAGTGCTAAAAAGTTTTTTATCTTTAGCATAAAGCTGGTAGTGCTAAGAATTTGCTAATTTTAAGCGAGCAATTCAATCACTGCTCTAAATAACATCATTTAGAAATTATCCACGCAGAAGAAAATCACCAATCAACAAATATATTTGTAAATAATTCATTCAATTAAAAACTTTTTTAAATTTGCTCCTCTCACCAAAATGATTATATCGATTACTAAAAACTGTAAAAAATGAAAAACAGAAAAAATATCCAATTAAAAAATTTATCAAATTAATCAAGTAGATAATTGAATGAATTAAAAGTTCAAGTGAGAAATAAAATTTTAATTAAATTTTATTTTTGTTTCATATTTACTTGAATATATTTATTAAATTTATATATGGTAATATACGGTAATAATTTTTTCTATGTACCAGCAAATAACTAACCGAAAATATACTAGCTTTAAAAATAAATAAAAAAAAATATGTCAAAATATATCTTGAGAAATAAACTTAAGGATTGGCTTTCAGTCAATGAAATAATATTTAGATGTGCTCTATATGCTTCGGCTATACCTTCGTATTTTCGTTGCAATTCATATTTAGATTTATGTATTGCTGACTCTCGCTTATATATGTATTCAATGAGGAAATGACTCCATAAATTGCTTTAAAACTTTTGATTATGATAGTGGTCATCAGGGAAACCACAAATATCCCCTAAGAAAGGTATTTTAGGCACATTAAATATGCTTTAGAAAATTTACAATATTCTCTAAAAACGCGAAGATATGCTCCTAAAAACAACAATTTTAATTTTTAAACAAAAATTTTAATTTTTAAACTAAAATTTATATTTTTATTAAAATAAAGTGTTTATGTATATTTGTTGTTATAAAATAAGGCAAAACTAAAATGCATATATTAGCTGTGTCGAAAAGCTCAGTTTTTAGTTCCCCATTTTTTTTTTTTTTTTTTTATTATATCACATATTTTGATCTTTCATTTGCTTACCCCATCTGATTCTAAACATTAGAATTAGTTCAGTGATTATTAAAAAGATTCATATGTAAATTTACATATACATACAGCTTTCATTAAAAAAATAAATTGTTTTTATAACATTAACTCATGCTATTCGGATACGCTAAAATGCTAATACGTCCTTTATGGCTTTGGGATCATTTTATCTGTTTCAAAATCTCCATGATTTTTTGCTACAAGTAAAGCACTTTTGCGATTTTTAATGAACTTTAATGAACTATTAAAATTTATTTTAAATACTGAACATTTATTGATTTATTTATACATTACAATAAAATCTTAACACATTTCATGAGGTGTAAAAAAACTGTCTTCAATATATACAAATATGCTTTAAAAAGGTTAAACATGCTCAAAAAGTTCCAAATTATGTTATAAATATGATCTAAAAACCATTATATGTCAAAATATCCCATTAAGGGTGAATATAGACTTACAAATCGAGGTCAAAATGCTTTATTTGTTCTGAAACGAATAAATATTTCATTGATGGCTTCATTCAGTGCCAGGAAAAAACATGCAATTGTATATTTGTGGTTTCCCCGGTGATCATAATGCATACAAATTATTTTTTTAAATATAAAAATATCTGTTCCAAAAACATAACTATCAAAAGACTAATTGGAAATATTCAGAAATAACATAATTAACAAATTATACAAAAGTGAATCAGTTCTTATTGATAGAAACCTAAAAAATTCGGAAATACTTGAATTGAATGATTTTATAATTGACTCAATAAAAAATTTGTCCCAAAATTTAATGTCTACACGCAGAGAAAAATATAGTTGTAGTTACCATAATCTAAGAGCAACATATTATGATTGAAACATATGATCACAACAAAAAATGATTATAAGTAATAATTATTATGGTTCCTCTTTGCCATATTGTATTCGATTTTATGGTTTATTTTTTTATGTTGTGATTACAGTTTTATATATAATTGAACAATTGAATTATCATATTATTATACCACATTTTCATATTATGATTCCACTTTATCACGGCAAATATTTAATGGTTGTAAAATATGTTATGTTTCATATTAACAAAATTTTGTTTCTGGTACAAATATTTAAAAACATATAACTTTTGCAGTCAATCATATTAAAATTCTTATTGAGTGTTAATATTAAATGACAAAATTTAATCAAAATCATTGTTATCATGAACACAGAGTTATTAAAGTTCAATAAAATTAACAATGAGAATATAATATTATTGTAGTGATAATGCTGTAACCATATTTTTTTTGAGAGTATAATTGTAATACTGCTGAGAAAATTACAAATTCAATTATAAAAAGGTTACAATCTGAAAAAAGCTAAGTCATAACTGTTATAAAAGAATATAATAGATTAGAATGTATTATGTCACAAGCAGAAACTAATTTACTTAAAACTAAATAAAAATTAATTAGGAAACTTCTAAATGACAATTTTTCTATAGCAATTAATAAACATTTTCAGAACTTAAAAATATTAATCTAAATAATATGTGGAAAATGTTTAGTGTGGCAAAAAAAAAAACAGTTTAAATATACTCAATCTTTTAACTTAAATATTATTAAAATTCTACTAGAAATGAAGGGTTACTGCGAAATATGGAAATAAATCTTGAAGATTTAGAAAGAGAAAATTATAGTAATAACTTTATAATAAAAGATGATGAACAAGAATTAAATATAAGTCGCTCCTTTCTACAATCAATTCACTCCTTTAAAGAAATTGATTATAAGATTTTTTCAGAGTTTTGAAAAATAAAACTAAGTATGAACGCAATAGATCAACCATTACCACATTTAATGCTTTCAAAAAAGCCAATAATTTAAATGAAAATTTTTTTTACAAATAAAGATTCACTCATTTACACTTTCAGTTATTTAAGAAAAAAATTATTTCTAGGTAGTTATAAAATTCCGAATTTTATTCGAAGTAATTTATCAGAGGAAATGGTGATTGAATATTTTACCCTTTTTAACAATATGCTTAACAACTCTTATTTCCTCAAGCATGGAAAATAGCTAATGTGGTAGTTTTATCAAAAAAAAAAAAAAAAAAAAATAATTTACGCTAATATTAGTAAGGTATTTGAAACATATATTAATTTAATAGAATTTTGTAAAAAAATTATCTAATAAACGATAAACAATTTGGATTTAAACACAAACTCTCAACAATATCAGCTTACTTCTTTCTAATATTCAATAGAATTAAATAAATCGTTATGTACAGGTACTTACCAAATAGATTTTGAAAAAGCTTTGATAGTATGTGGATCCCCGGTCTAATATATAAATAATAAATTAAAAATTTCCTACATATCTATTTTTACATAATATGTTAAATAATAAATTTTTTCTTATTAGTAATAATCATTAAATTAGTACAAAAAAATTTACTATTCTTCGTGTATTGTTCATGATTTATTAAAAAAAATTGATAATGTAATCGGATTCGCGGATTATATCATAATATATCATGGTGATAATAGCATTGATAGAATCAATGAGTATTTAAAAACTAAATTTAAAGTTGTAGAAAAGTATTGCGCTGATTGGAAAATAAAAATTAATAGTGGCAAATATGAAACCATACTCCTTCGCCCTCCAGTAGAAAAATGTAACAACAATAGTAAAGTGAATTGGTATTCTTTTGGTGTTAAATCCAATAATAATATGAACATTCTAAATAAAAATGTAAGGATTTATCTAGATAAATTCTTACACTTCAATAACCATATTAACATTCAACTAAAAAAAAGCCAAAAATGTCCTTTTTATGTATAATAAACTATTTTATTCAAAACAAATAAAACCAAACGTAAGAAGAATAATAATGTATCAATCTTTGATGCGTCCCATTTTAACATATGGTTGTCAAACAAACTTTTATATCCCACCATCATATGTGGAAAAACAAGCAGCATCCAGCAAAAATAGAACTGAAGAAGAGCTGAAAAAGTCATGATTTTAGCATTGTGTTATCATTGAAAGGAAGTACTTAGTGCTGAAAAAGGGCAGCATATGTTCTTTTTTTAACTTCTTGTTCATTAATTTAGAAGTAGTTCTCTTAAAACTATTGGGGAATTCATAAGGTGTGCTATCATTGTCATAATGTTCTACAATTTTATAATGGTTTAAAAATATTGTTGTTGCTTTTCAAAAAAAAGTGTCTTAAAATAATACGTTTATTGTGTTGTCATATTTAATAAGCAGAGATGATTTTATACAAAACACGATAAAAAAAACGAGAAAGAAAGATGTAGTCGGTTAAGAACGACTATATAATACCCTACACCATTATGTACGAGCACAAGAATTCGAGAAAGGGACTTATATTACACCTGTGGCCAATTTTACTAAATGTAAAATAAAATATAGAAATACAGAATAATGTGTTGATTTTATGCACTTCAGGGCGATTCCTAGAAGTGTATTTATATGGGAGTTATGATAAATTTTGAACCGATTCTCATAAAATTTGGCAGTATTGTTTCTACTTACATAAAACTTATTTGTGTCGAATATTAACTTGATACTAACATTCGTATGGGATTTATGCACGGTAAAGTGATTTTCGGAAGAGAGGTTTGTATGGGAGCTATAGTCAATTGTGGACCGATGTTCATAAAGTTTGGTACAAAGATTGTTACTTGTACAAAACTTCTTTGCATCGTATTTCATAAAAATTTTCTTATTTTTAAGGCATTGTTGAGTTTTTAAAATCTATTCCGGGGATACATTTGTATGAGTGCTAGGTGAAATTCATTGAATTATCTTTAAAATTGAGACCCTCACTTTGTGCACAATCCAGCCACCCAGACGAACGGGCGAACATCGTTAGATCGATTTAAAAAGTGATTCTGAGTCAATTAATATACTTTAAGGTGGATGTTCGATAAATTTTTCTACACAAACGCATAATTCCTTAACCACTTATGGTGGTGTAGGGTAAAAATATTGTTTATTTACTTGAGTCTACCATTACAACATCTAAAATGTACTTTTCGCACAAACTGGCTATTATTTTGTTTTTTTTCACTTGTTTTTGACTGATTTAAATTCAAAATAGCATACTAAATTATTAGGGGTTGTTCACAATAGTCCTATTTTTTTCATTCTATTATTATAGGACATATGATTTTATGACACTATGTGAATCCCCTATATATTTATAAAATTTTTTTATAAAAATATGCCTTTAACTTTGATAATAGAAAATAAAAATACTTTTCAATTTGTGAAATTTTTATTTTCTTAGAAATTAT
The DNA here is from genome assembly GCA_932274085.1 of Protocalliphora azurea. Taxonomy (NCBI): domain Eukaryota; kingdom Metazoa; phylum Arthropoda; class Insecta; order Diptera; family Calliphoridae; genus Protocalliphora; species Protocalliphora azurea. The sequence continues at coordinate 45,081,927 of OW026522.1, forward strand.
TAACATTTTTTCTTGCTTAAAATACTTTATTTTTTGGAAGTAATTTTTATTAACTTCCAAAAAAGTACAAAATATGCACTTAGTTCTACTTTTGAAGTGGTGAAAAGTTCCTTCTTGAAGCGCTTGCTCGTATTTTTGCTGGGTTATTATATAAAATACATTTCAAACAAAAAAATATACAATAATGCAAAAATGAGTAAAATTGACATTTTTTTTAAGTAAAAGTTTCATACAAAACTAAATAGGAATTCCCATATATATATAGAAGAGCCAATAATAAATCTACATACAGCAACCAACTCACAGTTGACTACCTGAGAGTTGACAATTGTATTTTTTCAGGGAATAAAAACATAATCCAAGACCTAAAATTAAAAAAATATTAGTGGTTCGCCAATTAATTAAACATGTCAACAAAATCGCAAGAAATATTCATATCGCGAATAATTCTGCAAAATTCTTATTCTTTAGACTTGATATAGTGTAGAAAGTTAAATAAAACTTTTTCATCACGTCTCTTTAAGGAATTTTTAGGTTATATAGTATTCTAGGCAATAGGCAGAACAAATTAGTTATTTATATTTTAATGACAGGAAATGATGCTGCTAGAAAAATGTAGTATAAGTTAATTCTCCAACTTACCACAGAAGTCTTTAAATTTGTAAAAATTCAAGAATTTATCAATTAAACTTTATAAAACCATGGAGAAATAAGGTGAAAGGAGTGAGTTTATAGGGGAAATTTGTATTTGATATAACTAACATATGACCGTAGATCTCAAAAATGGTAAAATCTTTTAAAATCGCACAGACAGAAAATGCGTAGACATCAAAAAAAAAATAATAAAAATAATAATAATAAATAACAGTCAACAAAATAAAAGAAAAAAATAACATCGTGAATAATTCCGCGTAATAGATATAGTGTATAGAGTGAAATGAATCATTTCTATCACGTCACAATTTTAAGATATATTATGTTTTTATTTTAAACTTCATTAAAAAATTAATGCATATTTTCTTTCTTAAATTAGTATAAGAAAGAACTATTTTTAATTTTTTCCCATACTATAAAGCAGCCGTAGTCTGTCAGCATAGTAGAATTTCATATGCCTTGATATAATCTCTCAATAAGAGCATTTTGGTGAAAAAGCTCCCTTTTGCTCCCATATTTTTGAGTATTTTGACAGTTTTAAATACTTCCAGAGGCTATGTGGGACAAGTTGGAGACATGGCATGTTTTAAACTTTTGTTGCACTATTCCTTCTCTATAAAACACGGATGACTAATTTGCGCTACCTATTACCCAGAAAATTTTAAAACCTAAAAACAGAGGTATATATTTCTTTTGGTCGTCAATGGGTTAAAAATATGACGTGATGAAAATGCTTCATTTAACTTTCTGCACTTTCTAAGGAGTAACAATTAAGGATTAGGTGGAATTATTCACGATGTACTTTTTTCTATCGACTTTATTATTTAAATTAGGATTTTTATTTTTTTCAAACTTTTCATGTCTATACATTTTCTGTCTGTGCGATTTTGAAAATTTTATCATTTTTGAGATGTACGACCCCCCTCTATACCCACCTCTTATACCTCAATTTTCCATGGTTTTGTGACGGATAATTGAGAAGCTCTTGATTTTTAGAATTTTAAAGACTTCTAGGGGCTATGTGTGTCAAGTTAGGAGCTTGACTTTTATTACATTTTTATTGCATCATGTCTTGTCAATAAAATATGAATGACTAATTTACTACATTTTACGTATTAAATTATATAACCTAAAAACTGCTTAGGGAAGCATATTTTCTTTGGTCGTCAATGGGTTAAAACGTGACGTGTGACGAAAAACTGAAATGTGCCTGGTGATTGGAATTTTTCACGATACCTTTTAGTGTTGACCTATTTCTTTTTATCTCTTGACCAATAACCTTTTTTTTTTTCAATACAAAAGTAAAACTTTTTATATTTTTGTTTACATTAATCTATAAAATATTTTATACTTATATAATTGAGTGTTGTTGTTTATTATCCAAAATGATGAAAGAGATTATATAATAAAATATATTTGAGAGTCCGTTCTTGGGACTATGTATAAGATGTATATATTCAAATATTTGTGTATTTGTAGTTTAAGAACATCAAATTTGTTTAAATAAACGTAAAAAATAATACTAATAATAATAAAAATTACAAAGAAATCATTATAAGTTGAGCGAAAAAATAAAAATCAAAAATAATATTTACACCGTACAAAAAAAAAAAAAAAATCAAAAAATTTTCTCATACATAATAAATTTCATATACACATAGCCGATAAAGTCGGTATTCACATTATTTATGTTTATTAGTGATATATAACATCAGTATTAATATGTAAATAAAATAACATATTTTTCATCTATTTCTACTTAACATTCTTTAGTTTGAAAAGCACAAACAAAATACTGGATTCCTCTTCGTTCTTTTAATGGCGGGATATAAGTCTGGTTAAGTCAAGTATCTTGGCATTCTACTTAATCATAAACTAAATATTTTTAATCATATTTCGCTAACGGTAAAAAAAGCTACAGGGGTTCTTGGATTTATGAAGCGATGGTCTAAAGAATTTTCTAAATTTTCTTATATTATCAAGAAAGTTTTGAACCTTTTCTAACATAATCCCATTAATATTGTAGAAATTATCTAATTTCTTGGCTCTGTAGAAAGATATTTGTTTGCATTTTTTTATGTCCAGATCCGGTAAGTTAATTTTGCACCAGTATGATAATTGTGTGATGTCATCTTGGAGTAAGTGTTGTTCAGTTATGAAGATCGGTCCATAATTTACCACAGCGCCAATGCAAGGAAAAATTTCGGGAATAATCCAAAAGTGCATAAATTCATATAAGTGTTAGTATCGACTACGGTGATCGATTATTTTACTTTTTGGAGAAAATGGTTTTCGAATTTTTGAAAAACCTGAGGTTTTCAAAATGCCGCAAAAACTAGTTAACCGGTTTTTTTGCAGAAATAATTATTTCCAATAAAGGACTATATTTCTCTAAAAAACTCAACAAATTTTATAATATTCAGGTAAAAATTTATGAAATATAAATATTTTGTGAAACAAATTTTAATTAAAAAATTAAAATTAAATTAAATTAAAAAAATTATCAAAATTATACTATGTTTTATATAATATGTACAGAATAGTGTTGTGCAAGTGTTGAGTATTAAGTATCGAGTACCGAGTATTTGTTCTTTTTTTTGGGTACTGAATACCGTAAGGTAGTTACTCAATATGTTTAGAGTTTAATTTTTTAATGATGTCGTATTGAAAATATAACGGCTAAAACAAAACTCTGTAGAAGGATACAAATTCATTTTTATATATATGAGAATAATTTTATTGATTTTGGTTAAAGTTCAACGTATTTATTTCTTTATTTATTTATTTGGTTATTTATTTATTTATTTATTTTATGTTTATAACTTTATAAAATTTCATGTTAATCGGATAAATATATTTGTTTTATTTTTAAATAAAGAATCTTAATTAAAAATTAAATTTCAAATTTAAAAATATGTTAAGTGCCGGGCATTATTAAATACCTAAAATGAAATTCAAAAGTAGTAGAACTTGCCAGAACTAGTACAAAAACTAGGACTTAGTATGGAAAAAGCGTATCTCAATTTTTCCGAAATAAATTTTAAAAGTAGACTTCTTTCAAATACTACTCCATTAAAAAATGTAATTAACTATTATAACAAATATTGAATTAATAAAAAAAAAGAAACTCTAAAATATTTTAATTGTTTGTAAGAATGTTACAGGTATTACAAGTGAAAAAATTAATTCCATTGATATGCGTATTTCATTCAATATATTTATTACTTTAATATTAGTTTAAACTTATAGACACTGCTGCCATATTTAACGATTTATCGTCATTTTGATGATTTTTTGTTCTAAAAATTGCCGGTCTATGATTTCAGCACTTTTGATATATATATATATATATATATATATATTTTTAAGTAAATTAGTTGATACAAAAATTTTTTGTTCTAAAAATTGCCGGTCTATGATTTCAGCACTTTTGATATATATATATATATATATATATATATTTTTTTAAGTAAATTAGTTGATACAAAAATGTTAACAAATAAAATAAAAATCTTCTTAAATTTGTCAATTAAAATGATTCATTTATAGAAGAAGTTTAAGGGAACAAATTTAAAATTATATTCGATTCAATTATGAACACTTTTATTATAAAATATGAATAAACACTTTACAAATGTTCAAAACCCCTTTTGCAGTTTTTTATAAAAAAAACACGTTTAATTTCATAATCAAGGCATTAGAAATCCTTAAATAGCAATACAAAGTATTCAAATTTGACGATTTAATTTTAATACATTTTTTGAAATCGCACTAAGACTTACTTATTTGCTTTATTATCTTTCAAAGTCATACAAAATTACATATGAATTATTTTTATGGATATATCGTCAGATTTAATAGATTATACTTGACTTTCATAATATTCTGACAATATTAAATTAATGTAAGTTTTATTAATTTATTTTTAAAAATATTATTATAAATAAAATAAATTTTTCATCAAAAAAGCATAGAAAGTGTTCATTAACATATGGAAAACATAAACTTCAATGTTGACGATTTTAAATGTCGATTTGACAGTCTTGATTAAGATTATTTTTTCTCACCAAATTTATCTGACAACTATAGAGTTAATCTCAATTTAATCTTAACAATAAATTAACTTATTAATCAATTAATAAATTTTTCAGAAACTTCCATTAAACTATTAATATTTATTACAAAGGTTTTTTGAAATAAAATTTAAAACCGGCTTTTCGTGTTTGAAAAAAACCGGATTATCCTAATTCGAAAAATAAACATTTTGAAAACGCCGGCAGCACTAAAACCGAAAAATCGGTTTTAAAACCGGTTGGAAAACCGAGTCGATTTTAATATTGTGTATTCGTATGTTTTATTTTACTCTTAATACAAGTATCGGTCCACAATTGGCCACAGGTCTAAGAAAAGACCCCTCCCCAAGTTTTTGTTCACATACACATTGATGTAGGTTGATACCCTACGAGTTGAACTTTCTTACTTATTTTAATCTACGAAAGAACAGTATGCTAAGATTTTTATATTACATTTGATTTTGTTTTTTGAGCAATTAACATGAAAAAGTCAGGCGTGACCACATAATACCCTCCACCATTATGTTCGCATTTTACAAATATTTTCAGGAGAGGTACTTACATATAAACTCTGATCCTTGTTGAATTTCACATTGCGGTTTATATACAGTGGTAAAAAAAAACTATTCAACAAGAGCGAATCTAATTTTATTTTTTAAAAAAATAATACAATTTTCTCAGAATTTTTAAATAAGAAAAAATAAGTGGTTTAAAGTTAATTAGAACAGAGATTTCAATTTCATAAAAATTTAAAAGTTAATACAAATAAAAATTATTTTAAAACACCAAATTATTTTAATACATTAAAATTCTTAATTCTTCGAAATAACACAAAAAGTTAACATTTTCGCTTCACTTTATAACCTCTTTTAAACGAATTTATTTTGACTTGACAAGGATTTTGTCATATTTAGATCAATTTTGTTCTATTTCACTCATAATATCAATTTAATATCATTTTTGTTCATGAATTCCAGACATTTAAACTTTTTTTAATGATAACTCCACAGATATTTAATTAGATTGATATTTTATAATGGGGGTTTTGTTATTTTTGTGCAGTTATAGAGATACCAAAACTTAATATTTGTGGCAGAAGGATTTGGGTTATTATCCTGGTAGAACATAAATCAGTCGGCAATTCCTAATTTCTCAGCACTTTCATGTAAATTTTATTTTAAAATATCTATATAATACCGATAATACAATACACTGTCTGCTACTTGAATAAAGAATCACATTTTTTAACTTTAATTAAATATATCTCCTAAACTAAAGTTCAGGAAAAGATAATTTTTTGCGCAGCCAAATTTCAAAGTGTTGGCTTTAGTTTCCTGAAGAAATAAAAAATATACATATTTTTTATACTAAAATTATGTATTTATTTAAAGACATATATTTCTGTGGTACTATTTCGTATGTCACTTGAATAAGGAATTCTTTTAATATCAATCAGGAAGGCTATGATTTTAATTTCTTTCAATATAAACGGCTAGAGGAGTTTTTAAAGAGTTTTTATCCAAAACTGGACGTGGTAAGGCTCTTAATAACTCTGAAAATGAAAAAATTCTGATTTTGAAATCTCAGGGTCAGAATTCGGCCCAAATAGCCAAAAACATTGACATAGGAATGACAGTTGTGTACAATTATTTCAATAAGAAACTGGCAACAACTCCAAAAGAAAGACGAAAAATTCTTAGAATTGCATCAAATTCTGCCATTTCGGTACCAAAAATACGTGAAAAAAGTGGAGTCAGTGCCCGTCTAAGAACAGTGCATTGTATTTTAAAGTCTTGTCCACGAAAAGTGAAAAAAAACACCACTTAATGAAAAACGCAAATCATAACGTCAACAGTTTGCCAAAATTACAATGACATGGTCCTACAAATGGTTTAAAGTTGTATTTTCCAATGAAAAAAGTTTAATATTGATGGTCCCGACGGGTATAACTATTACTTCCATGATCTAAATAAGGAGGAATTATTTTTGAGTCGCAGTCACAGCCGAGAGGGCGGAATAATGGTATGGGGTGCCATTTCGTATTATGGTACCATAGAATTGGTTTTTGTATCCAACAAAATGACTCCAATGACTTACAAAAACATTCCGGAAGAAGCACTTCCAAAATACGACAACCAATACGACAACGCTCCGATTCATACCGCCAGAGCAGTAAAACAATGGATTAATCAACAAGGTGTTCAACTTTTGGATTGGCTCCCATATTCACCAGACATCAATCCAATGGAAAATGTCTGGGGTTGGCTTGCAAAAAAGTTTATGAAGGAGGAAAACAATTTAAGACGATAGAGTTCTTAAAGGATGCAATAACGGAAGCATGGAGTTCAATTTCGCTAAATTACTTAGAGTCATTATACAAGTCGATGCCAAATCGAGTTTTTAAGGTTATTACTAATTGAATGCTAGAAGGTAATAACTTTCATTTTTATAACCTAAAATTTAAAAATAAATTACAGTTTGCTTAGTTTTAAAATATTCCTCATTAAAGTGACACACGAAAAAGTACCACAGAAATACATGTCTTTAAATAAATGCATAATTTTAGTATAACAAAGTATGTATATTTTTTATTTTTTCAGGAAACTAACACTTTGAAATTTGGTTGCGCAAAAAAATTTTTTTTTCTGAACTTTTGTTTAAGAGATATACTTAATTAAATTTTAAAAAATGTGATTCCTTATTCAAGTGGCAAACAGTGTACATATAAATACTAAATTAGCTACTCTATACCTTGTCATATACCCCGCTACTATAACACTTCAACTACATTACATTATAGTAGCTACCTTATTTCTGTCTGCTAGCCCAGTATTTGGCTTTCAGTAGGCTAGGACCAATTGCATCCAAAAAGGTTGTTCTTGGTTCCAATTGCGCAAATTTCACCCTTCTGGAACTTTTCCGAGTTCTTAGCGTACTCTCTTGCAAATTATAATCTCAATTTTATATTCTTTTTTAAAATGTGTGGCTTATTTATACCAGACCTGGCTCTAAAATTGTGTTTTTTTTTAATATTTCGAAATTTCTAGCGTTTTTTATTATCTTTAGGCGTTGTTTTTAGACTTTAAGTATTTTCAAAAATTAAATTTTCCGATTTTCCTTCCTAAAAATTATTAAAATATTAAGCTTTTGGCTTCAACTGAAATTTCTTTTCTTTTGCGTCTCTAAGTAATACAAGATCACAACAAAATGGTGTAAAACTATTTAAAACACACGTAAAACAACAATAAAAAAGAAAAATATAAACAAATTAGTGATCGGAATGCATTTAAATTTGTGAACTGATAAAAAAGAACAAAATGTTGGATTCAAGATTTCCATTATGATGTTTTTGAAATTAATATAACCTCAGGATAATTTGTTAGAAAACCTGAAGGATATTTAGAAATAAAATATTTGAAGGACGTTTTTGACATTATAAAGGCCAGAAAGATTAGAGCAAAAAAAAATAAATAAAAAAAAAAAAATAAAAAATTATTGGAGTTTTTAATCACATTCTATCATGTCGTCATGGCAAGTAACAGATTTTAAATAAACAATTTATTAATTTTGAAATTTTAGAATCCTTTTAATTTTAGAATCCTTTTAAAAGGAGTATGCAGTCCTATCACAAAATATCTCTATTATCTTTTACTTATTTAATTTATTTTTTATGTAAAGAAATATAAGAAAATAAAAATCATTCCGGCTTTCGATACAACCTGTTCTGAGGATTGCAATCTTGTGTTTAGCACTTTTATATGGTCGTTCCTTGTATCTGATTTCTTTGTTTAAAATTTTAAGAATAATGATTATTTTCTGTCTTTGGTATAATTTGGTTAATACAATTATAATTAAGATCTAAATCTCGCTTACAACATTTACAGGTTTAAAAATTTCTTACAATCTCGCTGAAGTATATTTGTGTATGTCATAACCAGTTTTGGAATTATAGTGCATTTGAAATTTGATTTAATGTTTTTAAGTCCCCGCTATATTTCCTGACAACATTTTGTAATTGTAAGGATAATTATACCATCTATTAGCTTTTAATATATCTTTTAATTGTTGAAAGAGTGTTCTGTAATATAAGTTTTGTAATGATGCTACATGAAAAATCTTTGGGTACATAATCTAAGAAGTAAGAGGACTGTCCTACAATCCAGTAGGCATAGATATGTGCCCATCGTTTGTTGCACAAATTTTCAAGAAATCGTATCCTTCTCCATGTTAAAGTATCTGCAAGTGTAATTTTTGCAATGAGTTTACAAGCTGAAGTTACAATAAATGTTGTAACCATAACTTTTGTACTTGATACTAGCGAGGACTAAAACATTAAACCATAAACTTCAAAAACGTATGAATAATAATCGAGATACATACAAAAACCAGATTTTCGTACCTTTCAACTGTAAATAAATCACGTATGGTGATTACACTCGTCTGCAAAAAAAAAAAATGTTTTTCTCCTATAAAAAAAAAAAATGGAACATACATACTATATATAACAATTAGTGTGCTAAAGAAAATCTGCTTTCAGTTTTTTTTTTTCACGTACAGATTTATTTTATGGGCATAACAAATATGACCCGCTAAGAAGTCAGACACACCAGCATAACTCAAGAACGGTTTGTGTGATTTAGATAAATAAAGCCTTCTTAAATTATCTTAACATAATCGTTTCATCTGTTCTAGTTTCGAAGTTATTTTGTATATAAACGTTTGCATAAAGGACTAGTATTTGTAGCAACGGTACTTCGGACTTTTGTAGGCTGTGCGATGATGAGAATGAATTGCTGGAGTCACTGGCCGAAATTATAGAATCACAGGTAAGATGGTTTGCAAATATGGTTGACTTATCACGAGAATTGTTTGGACATATTTAACTGTGGTGATGCATTCGATTTTATGTCGCATAAATGACATTTTGTCGTTAAATTATCTCATAAAGCAGCATGCTTGTTTAGTTTCTTATTATTTTGCATCACATGATTTCCAAGGCTATTTAAAATAAATTCGTCTTCTTATATTTTCATTAAATGTTATTCACAAAACAATATAATGCATGTCATTTAATCGATATTTAGTCTGTAATTAATTATCCGGATTATCGAATTTATACTTTACTTTATACTACTATAATTACATTGAAAACATTAAAAGGGATGTTACAAAATATGTAAATTAATATTTTTGATATGTACGCATTAGTATACGAATTCAGTTAATGATATAAAGTATTTTTAAAATCCAATCTTATAGAGATTGCACTGCTAAAATATATCTTTCTTTGACAGATTACACTAGTCAGCAAAAAATCATTGTTTGTCCTCTTTTAAACAAAAATAGGTGAACTAGATAGAATTTGACGTGAACAAAAAATACTTTCAGTTTTTTTTTTTTTCTATCAGGACTTGAATTTTTTATGGACATGTATAATATTTCCCTATTAATAATTACAAGAGTATATTTAACCATAACTCAAGAACAAGTACGGTTTGTCTAAACTCCAATGGATACCATTTAAAAATATCTTCAAGCTATCTTGCCGACCAATGTTATCGTTCGATTTTTAAAAATTAATCTTAATATATTAGAACTCATTTGGTGGCAAATGTAGCTGTTTTATAGAGTTATCTCTATTAAAATTGCGAAAACAATTTTACGACAAAAAACCAGAATTAAGCTGAATAGTAATAATACTGATAGTATATATATATATATATATATATATATATATAGTTTTACATATGTATATTCACCATAATATTACTTTTTATCTGCCCAATAATTTTGTAACTTATTCAGAAATTAGTGTCGGAAAAAAAATTTCATGCTAAATTGAATTTTCCCTTAAAATTCTTTTTAGAAAAGAAAATGGCAAAAATATTTCGTTTTTAATACTTTATCATAAATTTGGTAATAATATGAATAAAAAAAGCCATATATCATCAAAATTAAAATTATTTTTAAGTAATGTTAACATTATTTTTTTATCCGCTCAATACTTTCGGAGTTATTCGGAAATTGGTGGTGAAAAGAAACTATTTTTTCATGGTAAATTGGAAGAAATTTGCTTCGTAACTCCGAAAATATTGAGCGAATAAACAAATAATGTTAACATTCCTTGAAAATAATTTTAATCGGCGTCTATTTATTTATCTAAATTGAACAAACCGTTCTCAAATTATACAAGTGTGACCGCCTAAAAAGGGGATCATATTTGTCATGCCCATAAAAATAAATTTATACGTGATATAAAAACGTGAAAGCAAATTCATGTTTAGCACGTCGAATTCATTCTGGTCCACCTAATCTTGCTTAAGAGTGAATTTTTCTGCCGACTATTGTAATTAACAATTAAATTGAATGGAAACCGGTACAACATATTTTTTATTTTAATTTTCAGAGAATTCACGTCAGAATAAATAAAGAGAATCATTTAGTATTCATGTATAAATTATTATCCATTTGGGGCATATTTATCATTACTTGAGGAAATAGCAATTCAATTCCCAAATCAACATACATACTTGTATAGTTACATAAATAAACCATATAATATTACACTTCCCAGACAGTCTAATAATCTAAATATGTATGTAAGTATGAATTTAAAGTCAACAAATAATTACTAACACTATCGTACACATGACCTGAAAATCTCACAACATTGTTATAACACTCAAAACAACAAAACAGATTTTATTTACATCAATGAAATGAGCTGAATTCTCTTACACTCAAAAATTGAGAGTAATACATAGCGTATGCTTGTGTATAAACAAACTCAAATTGTTACTCATACGCCTCGATGTAAATGACTATTCGAGTCAACACACTTGCAAACAAACACATGCCATAGTTTGGATGCATGTAAGCTCTTCTAAATAATATGTACTCTAGTTATGACTGACATGTTCATTATGTTTATTATTATTTACACAGGCATATGCCAGCTAACATTTTCTATCGAAATTTAGCCTAAAACATAATTTAAAGTAGTGCTTAACAATCGAATATGATATCATTTTAGTATTGAAGAAGGGTGACCATTCGGGAAGAAGTGTGCCGCATTTCAAATACTTTTTAGATGAGATTTTTTACTGCTTTCTTGGGGTGTTGGAATAGTATCACATAGAAGTGTAAAGAAGTACATCAAGAAAGTATCGAAATATAATCGCTTTTGTATAATAAAAAAATATATTAAATATGGTTGGAATATTTCTAGTAAATATTTTTAATTATAATTGACCTAAACCTTACCTTATATTTAAATCTCAGTATAATTTTAATTAAATTAATAATTCATTATAACTTTAAACTTTAAATTAAACATAAAATATTTAAATCACTACACTGAGGTAAAAAATTCGATTCAAAATCCAAGACTGTTGTGTTTCGATATCGGCTTTATGATACCGTTCGTTTACAAATTTTAAATACACAAAATAGAAATGATTTGATAGCAATGTGGTATCAAATTTCGTTAATGATTTGAACAAGCAGTGTTGGATTTGAATACATACAGTGCTAATTCACTATTAACACTAAATGGTACAGTTCTCTTAGGTGTAATTAAAAATTTTTTATATTAACACATTTTTATACAACAACATTTATCACTTTAAATGCTATATATTTACTGAGCGACATTATGTCATGTTTGTTCTTTCCATATTGGTGGAATGTAAACAGTCGCCCAAGTCAAGTTTATTAGATCAAAATTCGATACTAATGTTTTTTTTTATTGCAAATTTGTGTATTTTGCACTTTTGAATATCCAAGAGTGTAAAAAAAACACTTTTTTAGTAGATGAATGAAAAAACTCTCTTCCAAATGCTGGCAGGATAAACGTCAACGAGAAACGATTCTTACTCTTGCAGTAATAATGGTTACAGTGGCATGATGCTCCTGCTGATAATAATGATTTAACACACATGCATGCATTCTTACATACAAGCATACATTACAGATACATGCATATGTATATATACATATGTATGTATATACATATGAAATGAATAGTAAAAAAAAATCAATTAAAATGCACTCGAGTGCAGTACTTCCTACATACAAACAACCATTTAAACAAATGTAGGCAAAAATTTTAAAAAAATATCCTCTCTCATCTATTAAGCCTCCCATGAAAATGAAAATTGCGCATTTTTATTAAACAAGAAAACCGACAAACCCAAAAAACCAAACCCAACCACTGTTTTAGAGCGAGCAACAATAAAAACAAAAAGGAAAACCGTCTACAAACAACGATAATAAAATATATTTGGCTGCTTCTATAAAAGTCTAAATTGCGTGAGTAACCAAACAATTTGAAGAGGATGATGATGACGATGAAATGTTTGTTAAAAGCAAAAAACAAAACACTTAAAAAATGTACTCATTGCCAAAAAAGCCAAACATACCAAGTACTGAATTTTGTTTTAAGACATTTTTTCACAACACATTAGTTTATTGTGCATTTTCGGCGAGTATAGTCCTTTTCCAGAAATTCCCGTTATTTTCGTAAGAGCTACCAAAAAATATAAAAAGTATAAAAAATAAACGTTTTACAGTTAAACTCTAACTTAAATATTTTTCAACAAATAATACTTTTGTGTTTTTTTTTTGAATTTTGGATTATAATTAAACACATTCAATAAAATAACCGCATCATTACTGCAATAAATGTGCGTATACGTGTATAATTATTGATATTATGAGTATTGATAAGATGAGTTTGTATTTGTTTATTTAGTAAGGTTTCATAGTGCGTGTAAACACAAACACACAGATAAACTCACAACTATGCAATCAGACACAATTAAAACATTTGCAAATATGTATTTGTGGATGCACCTTAAGACCAAATCAATTAGCATTCAATGTAAACACTCTTTATAGAAATACTCACCTATCAGTTGCACGAAAGTACATGTAACAGTAACATAAACTACAACTGCTACTACAAATACATACAAATCTACATTTATTTTTATGTGATTCTATTGTGAAGTTTATTTGCATACATATGGTCAATAGTCGTAATCTTTCCTATTTAATTTAAACATATCAAACAATAAGTACAACAAGTGAAATGTGTATGGGAAGTTTCACAACAAATATTGTATAGAAATTAGTATTTATATTTATGGAGAAAAGTAATAAATTTATTATGATATTTCTTACGACAATATATGTAAATATATAAAGTTCTTATAAATGCTATTACAATAACCAAAATTTTTATTTTTTACGATGAATATAAATCTACAATATATGAGCATAAATCTGAGTACCAAATTTTTTGAAGATAGGTTCGTAATTAACCATAGCTTCCATATAAGGCCCACTTTCGAAAATTATTTAAACATTCATAAATCCCATACAAATTTTAGTATCAAAATAATATTTTCCACAAATATGTTTTATATCAGCTGAAAGTACAGTGCCAAATTATATGTGAATCGGTACATCATTGACCACAGCTTCCATGAAACATAAACATCAAAAATTATTTGAAAGTTCATAAATCCCATATATAGTATATAAATGTTAGTAACTAGATAATATGTATTACACATACGTAAGTTTTATGAAGTACATATAAATCATACTTTTAAATTTTACAACAATCGATCTATTATCGACCACAGGTTCCATAGAAAATCACTCAGGCGTACATAATTTGCGGTGTAGAGATTTGTATGGTCGAGCTTCAGTCTGTATAACTTTTTTACTTGTTTAGGGACTTCATCTTGGTTTAGGTGTATTCTAATTGTTTTGTTTTTCACCGTTACTAAATAAATCAAAAACAAATCCGTATTTGGGTTATACAACGGGAAAGTTGTCAGGCGTTTGCCTTTATGGTAAATTGTGAGCAAAATCTGCATCTATGTTCTTCTTTTTAGACCTAGTTAAATATACATTTAAAATCAAATTCACGCAGCGTTATGGTTTATGGTATCAATAATTATGTTAACTTTTATTCTCCGATCGGAAGATTTTTAACGTTGTATGACCATTCAGAGCATTCAGTATCACCACAGTTTATGCGACTGCATCGGAATTAAGTAAAGCCCCCTTTTTTATACCTTATCTTATCATACGTTGTTGCGGATATTTGTTGCTGAGAAAATTTGGTACTCAGATTTATGTTCATATAAAACTTATTTATATTAGCGAAATAAATGTACTGCAGCAAAATTAATACCATTATAACATTTTCTAATCTATAAATGTTATAATGGTATCAAAATACGTAGGATGCGTAGCAATCGAGATATATGCAAAAAACTGATTTGTGTGAACTTTAATCGCGAATAAGTCATGTAGTGTACACGTGATTATTTGCGACTTTTAAGAGCTTGTATATGGCGCCAAGATATATACCAGAATTCACTTTTCATCAATTTTCGAGGATTCATTTTAACAAAAGAAGTTTAAAGTGCATACGTCTTGGACTTATAGCTATTCCATTTTACAGTAATTAAGTAAAAATTTAAATAGACTGACTTCTGAGTTACAATCTTTCGAAAACGCAAATAGCTGTTCGAACCATGACACAATTTTTTTTCGAGTTTTGGAAAAAAAGTTAGTTAAACTGATTAAAAACCTTCCTAGTAATTGAAAAAAATATAAATTAAAAAATTTTAGCCGTTGTGAAGCAACGGCACTTTGAACAGCACAGTAGTTGCAGACAAATATCATAATTTTTTTTGATGAAAAGTTGAATTTTGAATGTTTGTAACTCTTTTATTTTAATCAAGATCTTTATGATTTTTTTATTATAAAGATTGATGTGTTATCTATCGTATGTAATAATGTTTGAAGGGTTATCAAGAAAAAAATCTTGTTGATTTTTCAGCCTTCAACTTTCTTGGTCTTTCAAAATCAGTAATAAAATTTTGTTACAACTTGTTCTTTTTCAATTCGCAAAGCAATTACTGAACATGTGTCAACGTATTTCTCTCCAAAAATGTTTGGTTGCTTGCATCAAAGGATGAGAAAAGTTTGGGTGTTATTGCGTTTATTTCTGGAAATATTCAAATCAAATAATTTTTAAACAAAATAATTAATAAATCAATAATAAATCTTTCTATATTCGACGTTATCGTGCCTATTAGCAAACCTTTATAGCACCATATACCATGCCGTTGAATATCCAAATTCATGGAAGGTTACTAAAATAACGCTAATTCCAAAAAAGAGAAAGATTAATAACCTTGAAAATTAACGTTCCATAGCTATTTATTCGGCGCTTTCCAAAGTCATGGAGAGCATAATCAATTATCGTCTTGTTAAATATTTAAAGTCTAACAATTTAATAATTGACCGGCAGTATAGGTTTCGTAGAGGCTACTCTATGGGAGATCTTGTAGCTTTCTTATCGGAGGCATGGTGTCGTTTTATTCACCATTTCGGCGAAAGTGAGATTGTGGCTCTAGATATTTCTAAGGCATTTGATAGAGTGTGCATTGGTGCACTTTTATCTAAACTTATAGCTTTTAGTGCCTATAATTACTTTTCTCGTTTTATATCAAGTTTTCTCAGAGATCGCACTATACGAGTTGTAATAGATGGGACCTCATCAAATGAGTTCAAGATTAATTCAAGTATACCGCAAGGCTCCCTTCTTTCTCCTACTCTATTTCTAATCTTTCTCAAAGACCTTCTTTATCAAACCTGCAATCATATCTACTTTTTTGCAGGTGACAGCAACATTTTTCATTCTCATTCAATCCATTATAGAATAAAGCCTATTAGTTATCGGGGCAATGAGGCTAAACATGATTGATATGCTTAACCGTGATCTCAAAATAATTTCTAAATGGGTCGTGCAAACGAGTCGACTTTAAAACTCGTAAAACTGAATATTGCATGTTAACACAAACGCAATACGATCCGCCATATTGCTTTATCTGTATTTATGGGTGGTAATAAAATATTACGGAATCAGAAATTCTTGATGTTTTCGGCATGAGAATAGAGTGTGATGTCCGTTGAACTGAGCAAATTTTTAAAATGTCGAAACAAGCATTCAAATGACTCGCTTTTTTTTAACGGTGCTTAAAAATCTATTTTGGAGCTGTTTGTCCGCATACAGGAGAGGACGAAGGTATTTATTAGGTTATCGATTAGCCAGTTGATCGCACAATGCGTTATGGAGAAAATTCGTTCTTTAGCCGCACTGTATGAATGTACCAAATACTCCTTTCCTGACACTTGTAACCTGGGAAAATTCAAGTCCAATGTCCACAAACATTGGTTTATCAAAAAGAAAAAAAAATAGATGACGACAAACATTGATATTTTTGTTACTGAAAAACCTATTCCACCTCCACTAACAACTTGCAGAAAGCCCAAGAAACATGTCGAAGGTTTTTCAGTTGTATCAATAAAAGCAAAAGGTAGAGATATTTTACACCCTGAGAAAAATCGAACACATACGTGTTGATACCGATACCATTCTGTTTTAATAGTGAATCTGCCCCGTATGTGTTCAAATGCAATACTTTGTGTTCAAATCATTAACGAAAATTTATACCAGTTGTCATCAAATTAACACCACTTCAGTATCGCATGTAACTTAATAACATTATGTTTATATAAAATATGTAAACGAACGGTATCAAAAAACCGATTTTGAATAGAATTTTTGACTTTACTATAAAACTGATAATCCCTATTAGGTGCTGATGCTAGCCGAAAAACAGAAGTGTTCTGCAGGAAAACGTTCATCTGTTGCCCTAAACGCATAAATGTCTTAAATGCAGAATACAAAGCTTAACTTAAGGCTCGATATTCCGGCTACACTACATAAAATCGAAAAATGTATTGTATCTATTGGCCAATTATTCGAAGAAGCACAGGGGGCAGAAATAAGTATTTTAAAACTTTCGCGAACATTTTAGAAGAAAAACATGCGGATAGAACTCTAGTACAGATTTGCTTCATAGACTATTAATATCGCATTCATTAGTTTGCAGCTTAAAAAACCACCCATACCACTCTAAATGCGAAAATCTCACACTGTATGCATGCTTTATATAATATTTCTCTGTATTATTAGACTTTCTGAGTAGTAATATTTTTCTTGAAGCGATCTGTCCTTAATTTAGGTAAAATTGAACATTAACTACGTATAAATGCAACCACCCATGTAGTTAACGAGTTTGTACATGGGAATGTAAATTACATCATTTGCATTCACAAGTACAACTACAGGTGTCTTATTCGTAACTCATGTTTTCAAGTGTTTGAACTTTGACACGCATGTCATAGTTCGAGAGTCTGCATATTCAAGTACTTAAATATACATATACATCTTACAATATTAATTAGCAAAAGAATTGCTTACTGAAAATCATAATTAATTTAATACATTTTTAAGGAAGTGACTATATTATAATACTATATAAAATAATATTGAAATATATCTTAAAACTTAATAATGAAATAAAGGTGTAATGTAAATGATTTATTATGACATAAATACACGCACAAAAAAAATTAAAATTTAAGTTAATGTTGTAAATAATTATTTAAAAATATATGTACGGAGCTTTAAATTTAAAAGGTTTTTAGAAGACAATACCGTTATTTTTCCTTAAATTAACTTCATGATAAATTGATTTGCTTAATTTTGAACTTTTTCTTTAATAATGTAACTCCATAAAAATTAAAAAATAATTGCACTTTCTCAATAGTTTTCATGAGTTTTAGCATTCTGCACATTTAAGTTTAATTTCGTTTGTTTTAAAATAAATAGCTAATGGAGAAATTTCGGCATTATTATCTTAAAATCTATATTAATTTGTACAAACATTTAAATTTATTTTTAAGGTCGATATTTTATCTGTAAAAAAATATTCTTGTATTCTATTATGAACCATTTACTCAGTAATAGGGGCAATGTTAGTAAAATTGTTATCTTTTAACTTTTAAGTGGATATGCTTTTACTATTTATACTTTTTTTTTTTAGATATGTAAATATTTAGGCTTATATAAAAGTAGGTACATTAGGATTGCCCAAAAATTTCTATTATTTTACTTTATTTCATTAAATCGTACCTGAAAATGTATGTATTTTATATATAAATTTTTAGTCTTTTCTCATAAATTTAAATTTAATTTTTTCATCTACAAAACATTCTCACCACTTTTTGCTTCCACTTCTAAAATTGGAGTCATCCTAATTTATATACATATGTATATGTGACTATAGGCAGTAAATAGTTTTTGTCTTGTTTACAAACATCTTATATTGTAAGAATACGTACAATTTCGTAAGTAACAATGTTTACCCCAGCAAAGAAAAAAAAAAACAAAAAAAAAAAACAATTTAGAAGACAACACAATTCGCATACAAAACAATGTTAATGTACTACATAACAATAATACAACAGTGTAGAATAAAAATAACTTAACATAAGTAAAAAATCATATGAGAATTGTATTTTCATATTTAGTAGTCAACATTGCACAGTGCACGATGGTAAATTCCTGTCAAAAATCAATAATTCTGTTATTTTTCAGTGCAAATAATTAAAAAGAGAAAAAAAGGAATTTATGTTAAATTTTTACTAATAAATATTAAAATAATTTAACTAACTTATGATTATGGTATAGCTATAAGATTTCCATTGATATAAATAAATGAACATCATTTAAGTAGAAGAAGAAATATAGACGATTTTCTTTACATATAATTCTTCCAAACAAGATAATTTATATTGTTCAGAAATATTAGAAAATATAATAATATTTAATACTCGTATATTAATCAAAATATACCTAAAAATTTTAAGGATATAATTAATTTCATGATAAATTGACAGTTTTGTATTATCCAGTTTTATATTTTTTAATGCGGCCAACCACTGTACGGTTGTTTATTCCGCGCTATTATTATGTTATTAAATAAGTAATTAACTAATTATATAATCTTGCCTCAAAAGTTCCGCGAAATAGATGAACGAGTTGTCCAACTTCCACTGAGTGTGAAACTGTAAAGACGTTTATTATGGAGCCTTCTAAAACTCCTTGTGCCAAATGTTTTAATTCTACAAAATCTAAGTTCATAGTTTGTCATATTTGTAGAGTTATATTATATATTATATTTATATTAGTTAAGATAATTGAGACAACTCTTGGAAATGAATACAGTACAGAAGTTAAAGAGTTGAAATTGTAGTTCAATATAATTTTAAAAATATTAAAATTGTAAATAAACAAAAACCAGTTCTACATAAGAAGACTCATAATGTTATTGCTAATCAAAGATAGAGCTGTCAGATGCATCGCCAAACATGGCGATTTTTAATTGCTTTTAGCGACAGACTATTGCGTTTGACGACATGCCAATTTTTTTTAGCGATTTATGAACAAGGTGATGACTTCTTTGGCTAATTTTAAAAATTTTTTTAAAATATATAAAAATAATTATTATACTACATTCACATATACATACATAAGTGTTTTAGGTGTGTTTAAATAGTACTGTTCACATATAACTTTTTGGTTTTTTTCAACTTCGTCAGTTGTATCATTTTTTAACAAATCTTAAAATTAAACGCAATTTATGCACGCAGACACCTTTTATTTTACAAAACTATACATTTAAAAGTGTGTTACTTAAAAGAAGCATAAATTTTAATTAAAATTTTATAATTTTTACTTTAAATAGTTTTGTCACTTTTGACCATGGATAACATAAATTAATAAGTAGATATTTATGTGAGAGAAAAAAAAACAGATTCAATTGTCAAAACCCTAATTCATGCAAAAACAAAATTCATGTAGTCACATATATTTAAAAAATTTGTAATTTTTTGAAAATTTAGTTCGAATTTAGCCTCTCACATAAATTTCTAGTTGTATTCTATGGTGGGTATGTTCAACAAATTCCAATGTAATAAAAATACCAAAAATTTCTTCCCTGCTTGTACGCAGAGAAAAACTATAGTTGTAATGACCATAATCTAGAAGCAACATATTATGATTAGAACATATGGTCACAGTTAAAAATAGATATGATTATAAATAATAATTGTTGTGATTCCATTTCATCATATTGTGTCGATTTTATGTTGTGGTTCGAGTTTTTCATATTATTATACCACCTCATTACATTATTATCCCATTCTATCAGAATATGATTTCATTTTATTATATTGTTATTCCATCTGATCATATTAACCCATCTTTACATTTGTTTCGAAATAATGAATCACACCAAATATAACAAAATCTTGTCTATTTATATTTACTCATTTATAAACTAAATGAGAATTATAATGAAGGTGCAAAACAAACATTAAAAAGCAAATATATTCAAAAACAAACAAGTTATGAATTTTTCAATCATAATTGTAGAAAGCATATTTAATAATAATATTGATATTTAATAATAATATTAATATTTAATAATAATATTAATATTTCATAATAATATTAATATTTAATAATAATATTAATATGGTTTGAAACCAAAATATGATTTAAGAACAAGGATAAAGATTGATAATATTTAATGGTTGTAGAAATAATGATATTTTTTACATTAATAAAATTTTGTTTCTGGTAAAAGTATTCAAAAACATAAAATGTTTATAGTCAACTATATTAAAATTTTTATTGAATTTGAACATTTAATAACAAAATTGAAGCAAAAATGTTGTTATCATGAACTCAATATTTTTAAAATTAATGAAAAGTAACAATGAAAACATAACATTGTTGTAGTGATAATGCTGTAACCATGTTTTTTCTCTGCATGAGAAAATTAGCATTTCTTTTGTCTGTTAAATAATTAAAAATTTCAAATTGAGAAATATTTTACGCATTCAAATTATAAAAAATCAATTCAAATTTGTGTATTAAATTATAAAACCAATGGTGTATTTTTTAAAACAAGTATACATGAACATAGTATTACATATATGCCACATAGAACAAAAAATGCCTTTGAGCAAAATGAAAAAGAAACTTCGCTTGTATTTTTTATTAAAAACCACACATCGAGATTTTTTCTTAAAAACTAATATCGATCGCTGCACAAGTTGAGAACAAAACTTACATTTTTTTAAACATTTCTGGAATTGAATTATGTCATTTATTAAGATTTAACCAAATGAACACAAATTTTCTTTGTGCCGCATATCTTCTACCAAAGCACAAACATTTTTTATGTTCTTTCAAATGGGTCAAAAATGTGTATTTGTTTAATTTAATATAAAATAGAAACAAAATACAGTTACTTTTAAGAGCACGCATGAGATCCTCAATTCAAAAAAATGGCGTTTAATATATAAAATAGTGCTTAGTTGTTCAGTTTGAGCTCATATTTTTTAATATATTTGATATATCGAAAAATGGATTGCGGATTTAAAAAGGGGGATATGAATTATATGTAATCAATATCTAACAAAATTTTTACAAAAATATTCTATGCAGCATATAAGCAATCATATGGCGATATGTTGAGGAAATCGGTTACGTTTTCTTACAAACAATCGATTTTTTTTTTTTTTTTTGTATTTATATACACAAAAAAGTATATAATAAATTTCAATACATTTTCTTAAATTGTTGACTTAAATTGAAGCTATATGTCAAAAAAGGCGTATTGGGTGATTCCATATCAAAACGAGCACAAACAGTCTTTTTCGGATATGGCATCCCCGATATTAGACTTTGGCTATTGGAAGTATTTTTTAAAATTATAAACCTTTCTGGTCCAAAAATATGATGTTTTAAAAAACGAAAAAAAAAACTAAAAATTTCATAAACTTATACTTGTTTAATTGCCAATAACTTCTTAACTATGCATGGTAGATCTCTATTTTAGCTTTACATTAAAGACAAAGATATATTTATAAAGATATGTATAAAATTTATTTATATCAAAAGTTCAAAGGTTAAAATTGGTTATATAACAAGCAAAACATTATACCTCAAAAACTGATATTTTCAAAATTCTTAAAAAAGTATATAATGTTGATATAAGTTTTATCCGTACATATGCAAAATTCCAAGTTGAACATTTATTTAGTTTATAAGTTATAATTGCTGTCTGCTTTGAAATGATTCGCCCTGTTTTAAGTTATAATTTTATTTTTTATTCAATTACTATTAACTACAGCAATTGTAATTGGCACTGTTGTAGCTGAATTTATATTTAATAAATACTAATTATATTTTTTTCTTTGAAGAAACAAATAAATTTGAAATTTGGCGATTTCTGATGAACAATTTGTCGAAAGATGTGATGGGAATTGAAAATTTCTATTTAGTGATTAAAAATGTGCTAAAAATGTTCAAAAGTGCCAAGTATTAAGAGCCAAGTAAAGAATAAAATCTTTTAGTAATCGAACAAAATAAAAGACAAGATATCAAAATTAGGCGAACAAAATAAACCTCGAAATGAATAACAGTAAAATGACATTAGCATGTAACCAGTATACATCCTTTTAAGGAGGACCTATATTATTTGACACGTAATCAATTTCTGAGCCGATTTAACGATGTCCTTTGGTTGACTGTGCGGCTGGATGTCAGTCTATGTATACCTTGTGAACAATCCTATAGAAATTAATTATGATCAGTCCATTATTTTACCTACAAATTTCTTTACAAATTCGGCACAAATAAGTTTTATATAAGCGAAATCTAAGATCCAAATTTCATAAAGATCGAATCATAATTCTCTCTTTGAAATTCATAAATTAATTAATATTTTATACATCATATGCTCGGGCTTGACCAATTATATTTTTCTTATTTCTTTTTAAATTGCAGAATTCTATATTTTGCCAATAATAAACCTTTCGTTATAAATTTCACATAGTCTTCTGTTGTCGATTTGAAATTATAAAGAAAGTTTCGATTTCCAAAAATAATCTTAAAAAATCTAGCACAAAATCAGTGAATTTTCATTTTCACATGAACATGTAGAACATGGCAGTATATTGTATTAGATATTATGACATACTATTGACTTATTTTATTGAAATAATTGCCGCGAAATCAAAGTAAATATTATCACTTCAGAGAAATTTGGTGGAGTTAAAAGGTATGTACTCATTGAACATTATTTAAGTTAGTGCAAAAAGTACCAATATAGTTTCCAAAGTGCCGTGGTGCTATTTGAAATAAAACGTGATCCATTTTGAGGTTCCCTACTTTTTTAAAGAAAAAAACACAGAAAATTCAAATTTAATGGGGAATGTTTATTATCATTTGAAAGAATATTCTTTGGAATTTATTTTTTGAAGATTATGTCTATCAAATGTTGGCCGTTGCTACGTCGCAAATGGTCCATCCTTTGAGTCCAATTTTCGATGACTCGTTCGAGCATTTCGATTTTTAACTGGCGAATGACACGCGTGATGTTTTCCTCCAAGGCCTGAATCGAAGCGGGTTTGTCCCCATAAACTTTAGACTTTACATATCCCCACAGGAAAAAGTATAACGGTGTGATATCACACGATCTTGGTGGCCAATCGGCCGGCCCAAAACGTGAAATTATGTGTTCACCGAAGTGTTCTCTCAATAAATCCATTGATTGATGCGATGTGTGGGAAGTGGCGCCGTCTTGCTGAAGCCAAATGTCGTCGAGATCACGAGCTTCAGTTTCAAGCATCAAATAGTCGGTTATCATGGCACGAATCTCTCCAGGTTGCTCTTTGTCCAACATGCGGCAATTGTGTTTGTTTACATACCCATTGAGCCAGAAATGGGCCTAATCGCTGAACAAAATTTGCCTCGGAAACGTCGGATCTTCTTGGAATTTTTCAAGAGCCCATAGAGCGAAGCGATGTCGCTTGGGAAGGTCGAGCGGCTTCAGTTGTTGCACAAGCTGTATTTTGTACGCTTCCAATTTAAGATGTCGACGTAAAATGCGCCAAGTCGTTCCATACGTCGGTCCGAGTTGCTGCGAACGGCGCCGAATGGACAATCCACGGTCTTCGTGTACACTCAGCTACGGCCGTTATATTTTCTTCACAGCGTGCTGGACATGGTCTATTCGGTCGAATATTATCCAATAATGAATGCTGGGTCTCAAAATGGGTAATGGTGTTGCGAATAGTACGCTCAGTAGGACTATTATGTTGACCATAAGTTGAGTGAAGTACACGAAACACATTCCTCACAGAACGTGAATTTTCGTAATAGAGTTGAACGATTTGTAAACGTTGTTCAGGCGTAAGTCTTTCCATTATGAAATGCCAAACAATACTAAACAAAAATAACATGACAGCATGACACGACTCACACGTGATCTGTCAAAAAAATTCTATTGAAAAAAGTATCTCTACTTGAATCACCCATTACATTAATGCCAAAAATGGCATAATTGTTCCATAAATCCCATCACTGCCGCACAATGCTGATGATGTTGTTGTTTTCAGTGATCAAAACAACGAAGATGCTTTTTCAGTTACATCTTACCCTACAGCAGTTTCTGAAATTGCATCAAATTTGTGTGAAACTAGCGAACAAGTAAATAAGTGGACAGAAGTACGAAGAGGTAAGCGAAGAAATCGTGTTAAGATACCATGACTTGGATGTTGTTGTAAAGAAAAAATATTTTTATATTTCTTCTTTTAAACATTCTGTTAGTGCTGATCAAATTATAACTTTTATCGAAAAAAAAAAAAACAGAAATTGGTAAATATCATTTTAAATGAACGAAGCTAATTAAGAAAGATGTCGATGTAAATACACTAAAGTTTGTCAACTTTAAGTTGGGTATTACACCATCATCATTCTATGACGAGATAATTAATGCTTCACTTTGGCCTGCATATATTAGAATTCGCCCTTTCGTTTTTTTTTTTTCCTAAAAAGCAGTCAAATCTACCAACTGTGCCTTAAATATTTCAAGAAGTTTACATTCATCCCAGTGTATTATTTTTTATCAAAACGTATGGGTATGAAAACAAATGCATTCAATTTGTTTATTTCCGTCACGGGATTATTTTTACATTGTACTTAATTACTGAAACTTTACTGAATAATAAAATTAATAGCGATGATATTTTAATTCTTATTATACTGTGTACCGTTATGACCGTTGTTGTTCCCGTTCTTTAAAAGAAAGAGGAGGTGGAATTCTTATTGACATAAGAGCTGATTTTAAAACTGAACTTATTTCTCTAAATTATATTTATAATATTAAACGGCTTTGTATAAAAAATCACATTCATAAAAAATTCTTCAATTTTTATTATTGTTGCTGCCATTTAGAAAATATTCAAACTATAAATGATTGTTTCGAAATAAAGTATTTGTGTGGGTGACTTTAATTTGAAAAATATTTCTTGGAAAATGGATGATAATATTTTAAATGATATTGATGAGTTTAGGTTTGGTTAGGTTAGGTTGAAAAGGGCGGCGCATTCACGCCTACACCCAGAGGCCAAACGGCCCATTGTGATCCCTTTATGAAAAGAAGAAAAAAGAGAAAAGTGGAACCTATACCCAATCAATCAGTTATGATTGTCCCTAAGCCATTTTATTCCCTATAAGGTTGACAAGTCCTTTGCCATTAACCTCACCTAGTTCATGTAGTGTATGGCTTCCAAACCACTTCAACCTATTACGCTGAAGCCCTAGGCAGTGACAGAGTATGTGCTCCACTGTCTCTAGCTCCTCAACATCATCGCACGTTCTACAAAAGTCTGATGTGCCAATGTCCCACTTACTCATCATATTCCCTATTGAGAAGTGACCCGTAACCATTCCTACTATGACTCTAAGACTACCACGACTCATACCTAGAAGATGCTTGGAATCCGCCAGTTTTAAGCTAGGCCATAATGCCCTAGAAACTCTGCAGTCCGATCTGTCATTCCAGGCTCGATTCGTGTTGTCCAGAGTCCACTCCCCTATGGCCCTAAAGAAGGACCCAATTGGAATCTTAACAGATGACTCTATGAAAGACCTATCTAGCTCCGAGCCACTGCGAGCTAGCTCATCGGCTATTTCGTTGCCAAGAATGTCACAATGACCAGGAACCCAACATAGTCTCATCACATAGGAATCCATTAACCTTCTCAATTCCCTTCTGCACTCAAGTATCAATCTGGACCTAACAAAATGACTAGTCAGAGCCAATAACGCCGCCTGACTATCAACATAGATAGTAATCTCAGACCCCCGTTCAACATTCCCTTCAATCAAGCCGAGAGCCTTATAAATGCCAAGAATCTCTGCTTGAAAGACACTACAACTGTCAGACAATTTGTAGGATCGTCTGATATCAGTTCCCATAAAGTATACACCTGCACCAGTGCCAACTTCCATTTTCGAACCGTTATTGATGAGTTTGTAAATAACTTTTTCTTAACTAATAATTTTAGGCAATTAAACTGCTTCAACTTTAATTTAATTTTTGCCACAGATTATGTAGAAACATATTGTAGTTTGTTTATTAATCCGGTTTCTGCTCTTGATTTCAACTTTGATTTTTTCACTTATAATAGAAAGATTTGGTTAAAATGATTCCTGAATATAATTTTAATAAAGCTAATTTTTCCGGTTTAAC
Organism: Protocalliphora azurea; assembly: GCA_932274085.1. Lineage (NCBI taxonomy): Eukaryota > Metazoa > Arthropoda > Insecta > Diptera > Calliphoridae > Protocalliphora > Protocalliphora azurea. Next base: position 45,109,201 of record OW026522.1, read on the forward strand.
TGAAAATTTTAAATATGCGGATTGCACAATCTAAGTCTGACGATCCGATTTTCATTTATTATTTTATATGTGATCACTTTAATAGAACAATTGGAAACCCAAATTCAAATTGAAAATCAATGTTTGGTTCAATTCAAGTTTGTGCCACCTGAAGAATGAGAAGAATAAAGCTTACAAGAAATTTAAAGAATCTGGTAAAGATATCGACCTTAAGTAATTTGAGTTATTGAGGAAAGAGTTTAGTTTTTTTTAATTTTCTTTATGTATGCTGTTATCCAATATGGAAAGAAAAATAAAATTTGATTCTTCCGCTTTTTGGTGTTTCATTCAGAACAAGAATAATAATAATAGTATTCCCAAGCGCATGTTTTTTGGAGATTTATTTTCTAATGGTGAATTATTCGTAGATTACTTTCAAAGCACTTTTACTAAACCAAATTCTGATAATTTTAATATTACTATATTTGTAATTCTGATAATTTTCATAGTTTAATTATTTATGTAGAAAATGTAGTTAATACTATAAATTCCTTAAGTAATTATACTAAATCATCAGTTGGAAACTATCCATCTATATTTTTGAAAAAGTGCTCTAGGCATATTATAGTAACAATTTTGATTTTATTCACTCTTGCATTAAATATGGCCAATTTTAAATGATTTGAAATCATGTTCTATAGTACACATTTTTAAAGTAAGTGATCGTAGTCAAGTTACTAACTATAGACTTATCGTTAAACAAAATATAGCAAAAATATAATTAATAAATTTATTAAGGATAAACTATTCATTCTTTTGAAAGATTCAATATCTTCTTGTCAACATGGTTTTATGCCAGGTAGAGCTATACTTACTAACTTGACGTTAGTAACTCGTAAAATAATCAGTTCCATGGAACGTAAATCTCAGTGCGATGTTCTTTACACAGATTTGCGAAAGCTTTTGACTCTGTTAGTCATTCTCTCCTTCTACAAAAACTTTATAAATTTGTTATTCTTTAAAAACTTTCTAATGAATTGAAAATTATCAGTTCTTATTGGTAATTTTTCTTAAAAATTTTTGGTTAATGCTTTTTCTGGTATTCCTCAGAGGAAACATCTTGGATCTTTATTATTTTTATATAATTTGTCATCTATATTAAAATTTAGTAAATGCCTCTTATTTGCTGATGACCTTAAATTGTTCCCAAATATATCAAATGTAATTGATTGTCGAAAATTGATAACGATATTAAAATTAATGTTCCCAAGCATTATGTTGAATTTAAGGATTTGGAAGTTATATTTGACGATAAGTTATCATTTAATCATCATATTGATTACATCAGATCTAGAGCTTATGCAATGATTGGTTTTATAAGGAAAAATTCAAGAGAATATAGTGAACTCTTTAAGCTCAAAGCATTGTATGTTTCATTTGTTCGTAGCATTTTATAATATTACTCAATAATTTGTTGTCCATTTTATAAAAAAGTCGGATCGTTTAGAGCGCATTAAAAAAACCAATTTTTAAATTATTATTGTGGCCTAATGTTCGCTCCTATGATGTTAGGAAAAAGTTATTTGGTCTTCTTCTTATCTGGTCAAGTAACTTGTTCTGATTTGGGCGATAAATTTTTATAAAATTATGTAATAGCATTCCTCCTATTTTAAATTTGAATGTAAATAAAGATAAGTATAAAATAAATTTATCTATGTTATATAATTAATTTATTGAAACTGTAAGTTCAAGTCTGTATATGAAATAAAAAAATCTTAGCTGGAACGACAAAATTTAAGAAAAAGTTAATTACACGTATATATATATATATATATATATATATATATATATATATTAAGTAGTTACTAGAAATTCTGTGGTAAGAAATGTAGCTGGTAGTAGTGGCTGAATTTTATTCATAATTACTTGTGACACATAGGAGTTTGCCACCCTTTTTAGATTCAACCGATGGGTTTAAAATTTTTGTGATGATAACATTAACCAACTTTTCTACAGTCCATAAATTTACCAAAATTGAAAATTATATTTTAAACCAGAATATTGACAATAAACCTTAAACCTTAAAAAAATGTTATAAAATTTTAAAAAACATATATGTGACAGAAATGCATAGCGTAATTTTTATATAAGAATTTAAACAGTATTTTTTAAAAACAGTGATTAATGAAAAATATTCAAGTTTGGAACTTAGAACATACATAGCTGTATTGGGAGATCGGAATTATTTTCAACCCTGTAATAACCTCCATTAAGATACCTTTATGAAAAGTGTAAAATTATTATATCTTCTTAAAGAAAATTTTATTTTAGAGAAAAAAGAGTGTAGACACATTTTCGGCAAAAAAAAAAAGAAAAACACACACACAAAATCACAATTTTTGCAATTTTCAAATTCAAAATCATTTATTTTCGGAGTATGAAAAGATATCGACTTAAAATTGTTTTTTCACAATAACATGCATAAAAACCATATCAATAATACTTTTTATCATGATAATATTATGAGTAAAAACTTGAAAAGTTTATAAAAAATAGTAAAAGCAAGTGACAATGCTATATTCGGCTATGATGAATCTTAAATACTCTCCATCAATCACACAGCATTTTTAAAATCTGTTATTTGGAAATTACTAGGAAAAAAATGCTTCACTAATTTACGTTTGAATGTTTCAATAAAAAATTAAAAATCAAATCACTTATATGCTCAAAAATATTAAATCATTTATATTTCTTAGATATAGTCGAATATTTTGGAAAAAAAAATTGATTTTATTTTTTATATAAGCAAACTAGAGATTTCAGATAAAAAGGGACAAAATCTGTGATTACCAAAAATATATTTTTATTAAGTAAAAAAACTTAAATTTAGTTCATAAGGAAACTAGAGGCGCTAAATCGAAAGAAAGGAAAAAATTGTAATCACTTATATTTCTCAAAAAAAAAAAAAAAAAAAAAAAATTGAAATTTTTTTAGATGAAAACTATTCTAGCAAGAACTTTAATTGCTAATGAGTTAAGAAGCTAATATAATTACTCTTCACTAATTACACATAAGCTTAATACCCCAATATTTTAACACGGTGATGACATTAGAAGTAACTACTTACCTCATATTATTACAAGTAATAATATGAATGAACGCCCAATACCTTTTTGACCCAGAATAATTGCTAATGCATATTTGCCTTCAATATTAATCAAAAATATTTTAAATAAAAAGGGTAGAAAATTCTTAAAAATATACCTGAAAATTGATTTTTGTTATGAGTGCATCTTTAATAAAAGCTCTATTTTTGAAACATACAGTATCGTTTACGACGTGTAGTTAAAGAGTTATGAACACTTAAAATTACATATGACTGAATGAGAATAACCAAAATATGAAAAATAAAAAATTATGAAAAAAAAATAATTTTTGTATGAAAAAATTGGAGATTATTTTTCCTAAAAGAAATATATTAAAAATACTAGATCAGTAAATTATTATTGCATTTTGTAGTAAAGATATTGCTTTTAAAGGTACCAAAAGGAAATTAAAATAGATTGGGTAAAATTTTCCAAAAATGCATTTCGAGAGCATTTATTGCCATTAAAGAGCTTTCATTAGGGCCTTGAATCATTAAAATCCATCTACATTATAAAGAGATATTAACATTTAAAGTTACGTACCTTGTCGAATTTTTTAATTTTTATAAAAATTCAAATCGTGAATAAATTCGCAATTTTTCTGAAATTGGAAAAAATAATAATGAGAAAGACTAAATGGTTGCACAAGTTATATATGTACCAATTATAAATAAAATCTAATAATCTTAAAAAAAATATATATTTTTTTATAAATAAAATCTAATAATCTTAAAAAAAATATATATTTTTTTATAAATCTGTCGTGGAATGAACGATATATAAATTTTAATTGTAAAAACAACAATAAGCAAAATTGTAATATTTTAAAAACTAATTTAGATTAAAAATTAATTCATACGATTTTTTTTTTTTCTTTTAATATATTTATACTTTCTTTAAACTGAATTAAAAAATTAATAAAATGTATTATTTAAAAAAATCGGATCACAAAGTAAGTACTTACCGGGTTATAAATAGTAGTTACTAAACCACTTCTTTATAATTCAGACTGTATATCGTTATCAAAAGTAACTACATCCGCAACTACATTCCATTATCAAAAGATGTTAATTTTAACTTATTTTGGAACATTGGAATTTGCTACTTATACAATTGGTTTATCACAAATCTCTCTTAAACTTATTATTTGTATAAGTGCTCTGAATATTGAGGGCATAATATGTGAACATTATCGTTAAGAAAAATATGGATAAATACTACATACAACGCATAAACTCCTCTGATAATTAACTTTAATATAAAGCGCTAGATCTGCTGTCACATAATATTTTATTTTGACCAAATTTTGAAAAAATCGTCAAAATCGTCAAATTGACTATTTGAAATAGTCAATATCTAAAATTAGAGTTTTTACATGTTAATGAACATTTCCTAAGCTTTTTTATAGCCTTTACCACAGGTGTAAAGGACATATATAAGTTTGTCATTCCGTTAATAATTTACACAATTTTCGCCGGAGAGAAAAAAGTGTATATTTTCTGGGTCCTTATAACAAAAGATGTGGCCTACCGATAACTGCCCTATATATAAAGAACGAAGTTTTTGGCTTACATGGGTGCTTCAAATAGTTCAAAAAACTAAATATGCCTTACTATTCTATGGGCATCATTCTTGCATAAATCTATCACATATATTTTTTAGAATATCGGGTTTTTAAAATAGTCAAATCCACCATACCCTATTTTATAAAATATTTGTTCTGCACCGCAGTGATTGTATCTTCCTTAAATATATACCTGCTTTTGTAAAATTCCAAAGTATTCCAAATTGGATATGAAAATTACTTTTAGAAATTTTAAGACTTTCACTGTAATAGACCTTTAGATGAGAAAACTTATATTTTCTTTGAATGCGAGTATTACACCATATGCATTGATCTATTTTAAGCTAATAGATTCATCCGTTTGAGATTTTTAAAACAGTGAGCTTAAAATATGGGCGTGGCATTCGATCAAGTTCCTACATAGCCTATAACATTTTACAGTGCAAGTACTATTTGTGCGTCAAATTTCATTAAAATAGCTTCATTAGTAACGTGTAAAATTAAGAAAAAAAATTTTTTTTAAAGTATGTGTAAAATGTGGGTGTGACGTCCATTAGACATCTAGCGAAGCTTAGATTAGATTTTTGAAGGACAAAAGTTATGAAAATAAGGTTAAAAACAGAAAAATTGTATTTTTTAAGTAGACCGTTAAAATGGCAAAACGGGTATATATGTATTTTAAAAGTAGTCCGACTCACCTTTTTTAAACTGCCCTCTCATAAAGAGCCCTCCGACAATAACTTGTTTAACTGCCAGAAGACTTCCTCCTCGCTTTATAAACCTTTACACAGTGTGTCGTTGGAGTCAAGGCCTTGCTTTCCACCTGCCATATTCTTGCGAGTATGCAAGTACTTTCTTTTAAATTATTCGGCTCTATTATGTGCAATGCTTTTTAAAAAGAGTGTAGAATTTTATTTCTATCTCTATCTCTATCCCTAACTTAAAATAAGACTAAATGATTGTGAGCTCTTGAAGTCTCAAATTTAAAAATATTTCAGTACTTAATGAGATATTTTTGCTCTTAATAAGTGAGCGATTATATACCTTCTACTTATCATCTAATGATAGAGAAAAAATAATTAGTAATGTATTTTATTGGAAAGGAAGCCGGGCCTTTTTTTGTGAATTTTTATAGAAAGGAGGTTGGTAGGTACTTTGTACTAACACACTTTTAGTGTTAGTTATGTACATCAGCCAAAGTTTTGAACTACTTGTATATACTTTCCCAGCAAAAACTTTGCGTTCCTGGTAAGCTAGCAGGTATAATTGGAAACAAAAATAAACTACTTATTTTTTGCATGAATAACTAGTTATTTTTGTTCGACTTGTCCACAAATTCATGTAGTTATTTTTTGACTCTAGGGGTACTCAAAAATATGTACCTAAACGAAAACAAAAATAAAAAAAAAAAAACAAAGAAATGTTGCCGTCAGTGAGACTCGAACATGGACACACACTAACCATTCGTTTTTACTGACTAACGTCTTACTCAGTACACCATCTCGCACATAGCATCCTGAGCGACAAAAACTCTATTTAGTTTAAAATATCTTTTTAGACATTTTGTTATAAAAAACTAACAGCTTCAGAATGGGGTTGAACCAACAACCTTCTGGTTGTTAATCCGGCGCTCTAACCAACTCATCCACGTGATTGCAGTGTTACTGTGCTATTAACTACTGAGTACTTATTAATGTAATACAGAGTAGGCAAATAATAATGACGCCTCATTACCAAGAAACTACTTTAATAAGTAGTTGTTATTACCGAAAACCAAAAAGTTTTTGCTGGGTTGTTGTTATTAGCTTTGACAAAGCATATTTTTTCCTATAAAACGAATGACTCACAGTGTGCGATCCAAAAATAAAATGGTAATAATTATGCAGTTTCCGAGCGGCTATTCTGATTGGAAATTTCTCATAGAGTTGTAAACGAGTTTAAGTTTTGACCATATAGGCCTATGGGGGGCGGATCAACAGGGTCACAAAATTGGACACCTGGGGTATTTCTGCTGGACAAGGTCTACAAAAACATCATTACATCCATATCTTATTTCTTTTAGTTTGCAAGATATTTCGCTTCAAAGATTTTTACATTTTAAAAAAATTTTTATTTTTTAACGTACTTGGTGAAGTTTCTTCGCTATAGCGCCTAAATCACTCGATTTTCTGGAAATATTTATTTTATTTATAACAAATAACAAAATCGTGTATAGAAAGAACTTTAAGAATATCTTTGCGGAATCAAATGTTATATGTATTTAAACTTTAACTTTGAAAAAAGTAGATTTTTGCTTTTTTTTTGCCAAAAAAGTGGTCACATTCTTTTTCTGTTATATATAAGGTTTCTTAAGCAACATATGCAATACTTATATTTTTCTGAAAGATAACTAAATACAAAATATTTTATATGGAAAAAACTTAAGAAAAATGATTCACTCTAGAACCAGGGTCTACTGAACTAACATTTTTTGCCTTAATTTTCCAATCACAAAGCTCGATTAAAAAATAATAATATAAATTAATAAGACATATGTTTTTAATTTTTTGGTGGTAGAGATTTTTACTCCCCGATATCGGTTGGGAAGATATAGCAAAAATAGTTAAAAATCTCATTTATGGAAATTCTTGAAAGTGTTTTGGAATTATGCGATTTCAGTTGATAAATCTGAAAAAGTGAATAACACTCAAAATTAAGCATCAAAATATCTATTGACTCGTAAAATTTCATTCAAAATATCCACTAACGAAAATTCTATTGCATAATTAAAAATTAATAACATGCACAAAATCTCAAGTCAATCATTTTCGTGTTGTTTTTTTTTTTTTTTGCAAAAAGTCTTCAATGAATTTTACTGTTATAAATATTTCTACATATATTTGAAAAGAAGATAAAATATTCTAAACGATGTTCTACATCATCATTTTTTGCGTGTGCAATTTATGGATTCAAAATTAATCTTATACTTTTCAAATATATATATAAACATTTTAAGATCGAAAAAAGATTTATTTTGTGTTATTATAATTCTTCTAAAATTTTGCAGCTGAATAGAGTGTATGGCGCTTAATTCGAAACTAAAGTAATTTTTAGTAGATTTATTAACAAAAATCCTGCAATTCTTAAAACATTTTTTAAAATTTCTAAAAACGGGTTTTTTTAATTTTTTTTTTTTTTTTGTTATATCCACCCAACCGATATTTGGGAACAAAGATTTCTATTACCAAAAAATTTAAAACATATTATTTTTATAGAAAATATTAAAATTTTTTGATTTGAAAAATTAAGGGGAAAATTTGAAATTTATGGAAAAAATGGATCCAATTGGGTAGACCCTCCAGGAAAGTTTTTTTTTTCAGAAAAATATAGATACTATATATGTTACTTAAGAAATAGCAGAAAAAGAATGTGACCATTCTTTTAACAAAAAAAAAAAAAATTAATATCGACTTTTTTTCTATGTTCAAATTCAAATGCATATAACTTTTGACTCCGTGAAGATTTTTTATTTGTTGGTAATAAAACAAAATATATTCCAACAATCGGGTGAAATTTGGATCCGCTATAGCGAAAACACTTCATTAAAGTGTATTAAAAAATAAAAATATTAATCTTTGAAGCCCAATATCCCGTTAACTAAAAGAAATAAGATATGCATGCAATAATGATGTTTTTTTCGTAAATCTTGTCCAGCATAATCTCTTTATATAAAAGGCTTTCAAATCGGTTTTGATATAATGAGGTGTCCAACTTTGGCACTCTGTGAACCCGTTCCTGGTAAGTCCATATGGTCAAAACTTAAACTCGCCTACACCTCTACTAGTACTATGTGAAATATTTTTTTTTTTTTTTTTGCATAATTATTTTCATTTCATTTTTTGGAACGCACACTATATGACTGTGGGACTGCTGCATTTTTTATAACGTTAAACATATGTAAGTATGTATATTATATTAAGAGAATATTATATGATTTTGATAATACAGATAATTTGCAATGTATGTCGTATAATAACATTCTTTCCATTTCATTTCAAACTCTTTAAAAATTAGGAAATTTCTTCATGTGTTTTTTTGCAATAGAAAACTACCTTTAATGTAGGTAGTTGAAATATTCATAAGCATTGTACTTATATGAAAATATGATATGTAATTATTGCATAATTCAGGTACGTATCTACAGGGAGGGAAAATATTAATATGTCCCTCTATAAATTAATCACGTCTAGCAAAAAAAAAAAAAAAATAAATAGAAAAGCACTTTTATATGTATTCAAAATATATTATCCAAAATATGAAAGTATCGATTCAATATTTGTTCTTATAAATATATATACTTGCGTTGAATGTAGGGGACATGAGGAACGCCATTTCATAATGTTGTAGAAATGAAGGTAAGAATAGAAATACAGTTTTCCTTCTGCGCACAAAAGAATGTACCACTCTAATACTGTACATGGTAAATGATGTTTGAGATTTAAGTTGTGTTTATATGTGTACGTTTTAATATGTATAAGTAAGTAACTGTAAAATGAATGTTTGTGCAACAAACTACCCATTCAGATTTTTTCCTTTTCAAAACTATCAACCTACATAATGGATTTCTTTTTTCTTTTTTTTGCTGGAATATATTATGATACATATGTACATGGTTGGTAGTATGAAGAGTTGAGGGTTTTTTTTTTATTTTATATGAAAAAAAAAAAAAAAAAAACAAAAGGAAACCTCAGAACGACAAGCCAATGTTGTTGGCAACTTTCCATGACATTCTTATACTGTAAAGATCTATAGTTTGAAGCAGATGCGTAGTAAGTAAGTAGTAATATGCCTAAATTTTTATTTTACACTAGGGAAATTAAAATCACATTTTAACTACAAATAATACGAATACACAAAAACGTTAGAAAAAACAAATAGATAAAAAATTTGTCAGAAGCATTTTTGAACATGTGTAGCTGTAAGCTTATGACCAGGGAAACCACAAATATGCAATTGCATGTTTTTTGCAGGACGTTGAATGAAGCCATCGATAAAATATTTATCAGTTCCAGAACAAGTAAAGCATTTTGGCATCAATTGGTAAGTGTATTTTTGACCATTGATGGGATATTTTTGCATTAAGCAATTTTTGGTGCATATTTATAGCATATTTTATTATTTTTAGAGTATATTTAACACTTGACATTTTCAGGATCTTTTTATGTTTTTAAAATTTTAATTTATAAAAAGAAATAAGAAATCTAATTAAAATTAACTGTAAAAGATATTATTTTACCGCTGAGGAGCTTGGCTTGTAGCAACAACATTGAAGATTTAGAAACAGATTAATTGATATTATTTATGCTATTTTTAATTAATCTTCATTAAAGCTATTTTTGCCCGAATATCATCAGTTAATGCTGTAAAAGCAATACTTTTTTTAATTAATTAAAGAATAAGTTAATTATAATAATTTCTGAACTAATAATAATGTCTAGAATTAGGTAAACAAATGGATGGTCAATAACGTTTTTATGTAATGTAATAAAAAAATATGGGGAATAAAATTTCGGCACAGTTGATAAATTTCAGTTTTGCCTTATTTTATAACATTAAATTATTTATAAAACACTTTGTTTTAATGAAAAACATAATTTTTGTTAAATTACGAATTTTTTTAATTTTATTTTTAAGTTCATATTTTCGCGTTTTCAAATCATATTTTTCGTTTTTTTACTGCATATTTTCTTCTTTTTTAGAGTATCCCAGCAAAAACTTTTCTTTACTTATTTTTTTTCTGAATAACTAGTTATTTTTACTCGAGATGTCCACAAATTCATGTAGTTATTTTTTGATTCTAGGGGTACTCAAAAAATATACCTAAATGGAAATAATAATAAAAAAAGCAAAAAATATTTTGACATATATTAATATATTAATATTTGGACGCAAAATGATCATTCATTTTTAATGACTAACGTCTTACTCAGTACACCATCTCGCACTTAATTTTCTAAGTGACAAAAACTTTTTTCAGTATAAAATATCTTTTTAGACATAACAGCATCAGAATGGGGTTGAACCAACAACCTTCTGGTTGATAATCCAGCGTTCTAGCCAACTCATCCACGTTATTGCAATATTACTGTGCTATTATACTATTGAGTACTTATTTATTTAATACAGAGTAGACAAATAACAATGGCGCCTCATTACCGAGAAACTACTTGCCATTACCATGGGATGTTAGTGGTTTTCTTGCTTATGGCATTTCATATTGTTTAAATATCTATATTAATATGTATTGAGAGTCAGTAAAATTAACATACTTAATTTAGCTGAAAAAGGTTCTAATTTCTAAAAAAAACGCTGTTTTTAATTACGCCATCTAAAGTAAACATAATTCATTCCTAATCAAGTCTAACTACTATTGCCGCTTAAATAAAATAGCTTCAACGAAATAATTCAAAATACAGTTCTAAAATAATCTAAATTACCGTTACCAATAGGTTATTTACCGTTTTAAATCGGTTCCAAATTTCATATGTTGATTTTATTTTAATAACTACACTATAAATAACAATGCTACTTTTAAAATAATTTAATAATTTAGTATAGAAATATTGACAAGAAAATTTTTTAAATAGATTTAATTTTTAAATTATAGGTTCTATCCAGAAATACCCATGAAATACTAGTATAGTGTTGACAGATATAAATATGTGAAATGTTGTGTTTTTAAAGGCCTTGTGTCGTATAAGAACTCTAGATTCAACATATTTCTCAAAACCTCAAAAGAATTCTTCAGAGAGTTCTTGATGTTATTTCAACCATCATTTCTGTTTTTGTCGTAATAATGCTTTGATTTAGTTTTTTCGCTTCAATTTTGTCTATATTATTTGTATTAATGAATGTTCTTTTTATTCGTAGATATTTCTTATTTTTTAGTGCATTGTTTTTATTTCGTTCATGTTCGTTTATATATTTTAATATCCTGAACCTGGATGTATTTTATATGAAGTTTATTGTTTTGCAGTTTGGTAGAGTGATTGGTATTTTTCTATATTTACTCTATAACAATACGATTGGACATGAATCATTTTTATCAATAAAGAAATTTAATTTAAAATGTGACCAATAACCATCAATAAAAATTTTAGATTTTTTTAAAATATTGAAAATAGTAAAGTCAAATAAGTACCCAAAATTGAGATATAGAATAGATTTTATTAAGAAAAATTTTAATTGTAATTCTTTTATGAGAATTTTTAAGCGTAATCCAGGAAAACCCAGGAGTTTTTATTACCAGGAAGCAATGATTTATGTAATGTTGCAAAGTATAATTACTTACATATATTAACATTTTAGTGTTTTCATTGCTCTCATGGAAAAGTACGTCATCACCAGGGAAACCAAAAATATGATTATGATTATTTTAAAATAAAATATGGATAACACCGACCACTTATGATTCCTTACTGTTAGTCCTCTTATTCGTATCCTTAGTGCATTCTACACCTTTCATTTCTTTGCTTTGATGTATTACAATAATGTCCATGGGTTTTCACCGCTCATATCAGTCAGGTTCTGAAAGAAATAAGATCCAAGTATACTAAATAGCCTATTAGATAGGGCAGGTTAATCACATAAGTAGTGATAACTGTCTTCAACAGCTTGCCTACATTTATCATTCTCTAATATTCCTAATATTTTCAAAAGGAATAATTAGAAAATAAATTTAATACTTTCAACGCCTGAGCCTGTGGTCAATTTTTATGAATTTTTGGAATCATGATTTATACTTTTATAAAATTTACATGTACAAAATTGTATTGTGATACTAATGTATGAACCTTTAAGTGATTTTCGAAATTTATGGAAGCCATGGTCAATTATGGACTGATCCTTTTGAAATTTGTTACATAGGTTTATATTTAAATAAGACTTAACCAATTCGTGTACATTTGTTTACATATTGACATTTTATGCACGTTGAAGTAATTTAGACAGTGTTGCCAGGAGTAAGAAAAAATAAGCTATATGGATTATTAAAAAAAAGCCAAAAAAGGCTAAATAGCAGAAAAAGTAAGGCCAAAATTTATTATTTTTTTTTTTTTCATTCTCATTAGCTTTTGATTTTTTAAGAAATTGCAATGAATTTATGTATAAATAAAACGGCAAAATGACCCAATGAAAAATCGATCAAAAAATTTCCTTACAAATTTGGGATATATTTTATATGAAAAATTACCTATTGTTTTGAAGTGATTTTTGTCATTTTTAAACTATAATTCCTTTTTGATTAAGCATTTTATAAATAGTTTCTATGGTTAATGAAGTATATTAAAAAATAATTATAATAATCGTTTAATAAGTTCATAAAATTATTTATTTTCGATTCGTATAATGAAGCGCCGCTGACAGAAATTTTCTCAAGCATAGATTTATTCCGCGAATAAATATACAAAAAATATTAAATAGATGATTCTGTAAAAATAAAATTAGTAATAGCTAATAATAAATAATTTTTTTTGTATGTTGTTGCAACACTAACGTTTTAGCTTTGTTAAGGTAATTTTAAGAATAAAAAAAGGCTAGAAGATAAAACAAATATTTTAAGGCTAAAAGCAAAATTAAAAAGATAGATTTAGCCTTAAAAAGGCTAAACTGGCAACACTGAATTTAGGGCAGGTCCTTGTATGAGGACTGTGGCCAATCCTAAAAAAAATTGATGTAGTGCTTCGGGTTAGAAAATATTTTGTATTTTTTATATTTTCTATAAATTTTGTTTTTTTTTTTTTGTTTTCAATTATTTTACAAAATTTTATTTATTTTTTACACATAATTTTTCATTATTTTACATTCGCTTATTTTAAGGATTCATCAGGAATTTTAAAAACATTCGATTATATGTGTATGCAGTCCTCTCTGGGAAATCCACTTAAAATAAATATTTCTGTTGAATTCTACGCAAATTTACGGTTTTATATAATAGATGTAAACAATTACGGCGCGGTTCATTCTCTTGTCATAATTTTAAAATTTTCACATTTTATTTTGGATGAATTTTTTTATTTTAATACTTTTTTTGGAATATAATTATAAAAAAATTATTGAATTTAAACTTGTATTGGTTGCTAACCACATTTGAACAGTTTTCGTAATCGATTATTAATTACTAAAACCAAAAATCTATTTTTAAATTTTACTACTTTAGTACGGATAGTTTTTAACCAATATCTACGATTGAAACATGAGATCCTTTTGATTTTCCTTGCTGAATTAGATTTTTTTATTAGGTAAGACCTATTATTGTAATCTAAATATGATTTTTTATTTATGAGTATAGAAGAAATGTTAAAATAATGTATTTTTTTAACTATAACAAACTTTTAATTTGTATCATTAAATTTTCGCAATTCTAACTATTTCCTACGAATCTTTTTCTGTGTGTGTGGACGCGAGGTGAAATAATGTATCGGTTTTAATAGGCTTCGTTCCTGTATTACACAAGGCCTATGCAGCAAAATGCATTGAATTGTCTTAAAAACGTTTGGCTGCATCTTAATAGGATTTACATAGACGGAAATACGTTCAGATGTGTTCAAGATTTACGTGGGTACCTGCCTGGCGACCCAACCCTACGGTGGTCTTAACACCGGGTGAGTATAATACGCCCACCAATGCCCCCAGATACAACAAATTGCTGCACCTGAGCACCAATTTTAACATATGTATTTGGACATGCCTTCCCCCTTGGTCAGTAGCGGAGCCCATCTGAAACTCTGGGTCACGGCACCCGGTTGCAGTGCAACTCCACACTGAGCTCACGCTCTACCCGCGATTTGGTTTTAAACCACAGTCACCACGAAAAGTTCCCCAGGGGGCCACTCCATCTGCCAGGCTGGAACCGAATTTCCAGGGGCTCCTGACACCTGTGGTACCAGTATTAAGGTATTAAGTCACCGGTCGGACTTCGTAGCCAAAATCGACTACTACCAGTTGGTGACATACCTCTCGCCACAACATCAAACATGCAACATACAGCAACAAAGATGAACACACACAGAAGCACACACCGACAGTTAACACCTTGACCACATGGTATGACAAATGCAAGAAATGACACGAAAAAAAGGCAACAATAACGATATTAGACTAGGCCACACTCACGTATGACCCCAAACCCCCCGGCAGCCCCCTAATAGAACCATCTTGCACCAATGCGAAAATCGCATCCCTACTACGTATCGTCTGCCCCAGCTCTCACTCAACCGAGTAAGCCTGTTGGCGGTTAAGCTGTAAGATGTTCAGCTCCATCCTAATGCCTAGCGTTCGCCCGAGTAGTCATTGCAGCATATACTGAGCAAGTGGTCGACGTCATCACATGGTCTGATGGAAGACCCTTAAAGGTACAGTTACGATACCTCATCTCATTGGGGCACTGAGAGGCCCAGTGTTCAACGAGACCACAACGAAGACATACGTTCTCCTTCATCTTGCTTTCTCGCACCATGTGGTCAAAGTCCAGGCAACACGCAGCGACAGCATCCTGTGTTCTTACGTGAAAAAGAAACCACTTAATATATACACCGCTAACACACAGTTGCTCACGAACCCGCTGGGCATTTCCAGTCTTCTAAGAGCGAATTGTACGCGATGAAACTTCAGGTTCATTTTTCCGGCGTAATTCAAATTTATCCAGAGTAATTTCCGCATGTGCGCGCTGTACGATGACCCGAGGGCCCAATTTATCCTGAACAGATACCTCGAGACCCACCTCAGCAAACTTCCTGTTGTTCACGATCTTCTCTCTATCCGCGACCGAGGGAATCCGGATCACTGCTCCACCATCTCTCGTTGGCCGAACCTCATGGATTTATTTACGATTCAACCGATTCACAGTCTGCACATTAAAACAAAAAAAAAAAAAAAAAAAAACAACGTGATTGCCCTTACATATATGCACATATTTTGCAATAATTAAACACTTATCTGCTTATTAGGATACTAATGATTTAGTAGTTTAAATTTAAAAGTGTTAAAAAGTTTAAAATTTCTTCAGTATCCAGATATTAAGGTAGGTTTAGACGATTTGTTGGATCTTTATATTTATGATGAAAAAATTGTTAAAAGTGTCAACATATGATATAGACTCAAAATATATATGTATGTTGACAGAATATGCTGACTATTTGTTAACGATGCCAACAAAGTATATTGATGATTTTAGCATATCATCTAAAGACAAAATTGTTAGTTCATAACAAATTTTCTACGTTTGCTGACAAATATGGTATTTGTTAAAAAGTGTTTGCAGGCATATGAAAAATTTGTTAGCATATACAATTAATATTTCAATAATATTTTTTTAAGAGAACATAATATGAACACACCTTCAAAGGTATTTTATGGGTTTATCCTGATATTTATAGCCTACAGAAAACTTCTACCTTAAGGTATACCATTCGACTTAGAATCACTTTCTAAATCGTTATAACTATGTCCGTCTATCGTTTTAACTATGGCTGTCTATCTAAACCTTGTGAACAAAATACATGTCGCAATTTTAAAGTTGTTTCGATGTCATAAGGATCGATCCATTATTTTATCTAGATCCCATACAAATATCTTCCTGGAATGAAATCCTATTCAATACATAAATGTCCCAATTATATCAATATTTTAATAAAATATGGAAAAATATATTTTATATATACATAAATCGTTATGTAAAATTTTACGAAAATCGGTTTATAAAAGACCATATAAAAGACATATAAGACCCACTTCCGAAAATTACTTTGACGTGCACAAATCCCATCAAGATGATAATTGACACAAATTACTAAGGTATGTAAATGACCACATGCGCCATATAAGACCCTCCCCAAAAATTTCGAAAATCGCCTTGATTACAAATACTTATATATAATGCTGTATGTATTATATCCCTGCGGGAAATTGATGGTATTTATGGACCGGTCCCTCAGTAACCGGTTGAGTACCAAATGGCATCTTACTCGACAGCAACTCGCGCGCAATGACATTCTGTGGCTGAGTGGTTAGTCTTGAAGACTATAAAACGTAAGATATGTCAGAAGAACATGGTCTTGACACGGTGTGCCGCCATCGACATTAACGATAAATTGTAAATTAAAAATAAATATAATTCAGTAAAAATAAAAAAAATAAAAAAAAACTATTTGAAAAGTAAAAAATTTTTATCATATCTGTATTATATTAATCGATTCTGAAGGTGCTAATTAGCCACCTCCAATGACAATCCCATGTACAGTTCTGGAACTGGAACCGGTCACTTGCTCTCTGAACCTATCAAGAGACTCGTTTTGAAACGATTCTCTTTCCTCAAGGGATGTTGTTGCTCTTCCAACTACTTTCTTACTTGTTTGAAGATAGAACTGATATTTAAAAATTCATCGATTTTTATTAAGTTGCTAAAATAGTTTTTTATAATTGTGAATTTTTTACGTACAAGAAAAAACTATTTATTAGCTTAATTTAGATTTAAATCCGTTGCAAAAAAAAAGGTAAAAAAATATTGGCCCAGTTATAACCTTAACGTTCAAAAAATTTGTATACGACTTAACATATTTATCATCATATGAAATACAACAAAACGCGTAAACTCAAAATTTATAGGCTTAATTTCTTGTTAATATTTTTTTTTTTTTTTTTTTTTTTTTTGCTCACATATGTTGAAACAAAAAAATTTGTTACTTTCAACAAATCGCCTAAACACCTAACACATATAACAAGCACTTGATGATACTTTTAAGCGTATAAGTTTCTACATACATGTGTTGAATCAATATACCTTCTAAACTAAGCTCTAAGTCGGTTGTGAACACCGAATGGAATTTTTTATATTTCAACCAAATTTCTGCACTAAACAAGTAAAAGGATGGTTATAGTTTAAAATATCCTAATGGAATCTATTTTTTTTATTATCATCATCAATATTTATATTCGAAATTAGAAATTATCATGTTTTTTTCTTGAATTTTGTTGAATTTATTTTACAAATTCACATATTGAATAAGTTGTCTAATACTTCAATTGTAGGTACCACGATTTTGCTACAGTTACTTTTTACTATCCTTAATAAAGAAACTCTGTTTTATTTATAAATATTCAATAATAATATCAAAATATTGGATCATCTTGTTATATATTTTTCATTGCAACCGTCTTTTTTCTGTGTGCATATAAAAAATTAAAAAAATAATTTATTTTTTTCAATGACACTAAATTTTATTTTAATATTTTCCGTTTTCTTATTTTCTTTTTTTTTAAGAAAAGTTTATTTTTGAGAATTTTTTTTTAATTTTCTTTTTTATTAGTTTTGCTAGAATTTGAAACGAACAAACCTTATGCTTACCAAATACATTCTTAAAATTTTTTTTAAAATTAATTATTTTTCTTGTTAAATTTAAAATTATTTTTGCAAAAATTTTGACTAGCTATTGACTAAATATATATATATATATATATATATATATATATATATATATATATATAATTTTTTTTTACTTAAGAGTAATCAAAACTACATGAGTGCATCAAAATTTTAAGACGCTTATAATTGTGAAGCTTCATTCAAGAAAACATTTAATATACAAAGAAAACAGGTTAGTTACGGTAACCTAATTTGTTGCCAATTGAATTTTAGAAGTTGCATCAACTCTAAATCTGTTGTAAATTCAGAATAATTTGTTTCTCAATACCATTTTGTATGATAGAAGAAACTGTTAATTCGGTTAGAAGTACTAAGACTATCGATAGATGCAAATGAATATGCGAATAAAAATTCGGTTACCCTATAAAAATTTTTCCAATGACAGCGTAAGCAATTTTATTTAATTTTTTATTTTCATATGTAAAATTTTACACATTTGATAATAATATTGAAATTCGTCTTCAAACTTGTGGTTCTAATGACTTCCCGAAAACTTTTTTATGAAACATCCACATAAAGGTTGTCATTCAAACAGAAATTATTCGATTATCCTCAGATTCCTCGTAACGCATTTTTTATTCTTATCGAACGAACAAAATTTTTCAATTTAGAATAAAAAATTATTCGATAAATTTTCCACGATTAATCGAATAATTGAATAATTTTTCAAAAACAGTCTTTTTTGAAATTATAAGTGTAAAAAGTTTTGTTTAGTAGGAAAACCCTGTCGAAAATTATTAAAAATTTCGTTAGGATATATAAATGTGTAAACAATGTTAAAGCCTTTCCGGATTCTGAAGTCTCAGTATTATTTGAAAAAATAGAATAGAATAGAATAGAATAGAATAGAAAAAAAATAGAATAGAATAGAATAGAATAGAATAGAATAGAATAGAATAGAATAGATTTTCTCAAGATTTAATCAAACCTATTAAAGTTAGAATAAATGGGAGACGTATAAGTTATTATTAAATTCTGGAAATTTTCCGGCGTATATAAATTTTCTAAATATTCAATAAAAAGTGAAACAAAAGTATATGCAAATGATTTATTTTAGAGACTTTTTCATTTATCATTTATTTAAAAAATTATTTTAATAATTCAGGTGATGACGATGATTTGTTAACTGAATTCAATCAAGCAATCAATAAATAATATTAAACATTTAAAAAATAGATCTAAGAAATATTTACGATCATTGACTTTATTTAAAAAATCTAAAAGGTACAAGAAAACTAGATTTGTTTTTAATGACACCATAAATAGTAAGTAAAAGATTTTTCCACATCTGTGTTTATTAAAAAAAGCAATAATTGTTTTAAAGCCAAAAACCTTAAATATATTCTTTACGAATGATTATTAAAAAAAATAATAATAATTTTTATTATATAGTTTGTCTTTAATTTGAATATGGTCTCAATTTTTGTATATATATATATATATATATATATATATATATATATATATTGTTCTATGATATGAATTGATATGAATTCTATGAATTGTTATTTTTGGGTTTGTATTATGTTAATAAAACTAAAAATTGATATCAAAAATACTAGTTCTTCCATTTTTTAACTTAATTAATAATTATTCTAATAATATATTTTATTCATGATTAAAAAAGTTTTCTATATTACATTTTAAAATCATTGTGGCGCGATAAAATATTAATTTGCAAAAATATTATAACTCTTTAAAATCGATCTAAATTTTTTACATTTTATTTGAAATTATACTTATAATAAGTATATCTGTTCTGTTCAAGTTATGCGAAAAATGAGTTTCAACAAAAAATTGCATACAAAGTATTCATGACCTGAGATCGTAGTGTCTTTAATATTTCATAATCTTTGTTCGTTCCATTAATCGAAGAAAATTAAAATTTTATTCGATCCCACGAATAATTAAAAGACTTATAAAATTTTATTCGATCAACTTCAATGTCGAATAATTGACAACTCTAATCCACATATTGATACACACATAAATGTATTTTGATACTATATTTTGGATGTTATTTGATGAACGTTCATCATCCTTTTTAAGTTTTACACGATATATGCGAAATTTTTTTATTTCTAAAACTATTTCGAATTAAGCTATTGCAAAATAACCAAGAACGAAAATTAATTTTTGTTTATAAATTCTACAAACATCGGGGCGCTCTTGATTTTTGTATAAATATTGACAAAACCTTACTATTGAGGTACATTTTGATAGTTTTTACGCTGGGGCTTGGATGTCCTCAAGCAAAATGTATTTAGGTAAAAGTATCGCATCTCCGCCAAAACTGATTTATTTTGATAGATTAAAAAAATAATTACTAAAATAAACTTCAGCAAGTGTCCCAATGTACTTTACATAATTCGTAAAGATTTTTTTGGCAATTAAAAATTCTGAATTAAAATCTGAAAATTTTGCCTTTTAAATTTTTTCATTAAAATATTTTGATGTGCCCCCCGACCGTACGATGTTAAAAAAAAAACTCAATTCACGCAGGAAACCAATTTTCTGAAATTAGTCCTGAGAGTGTGCTTAATGAAAAACTGTATTTTTTTCAAATTTAACGTTTATTTTTTCAAATTTTGGGGAGACCACTCTGTTATTAATGAGATATGTCACAAAAATATATGATTATCAAATATGTCAAATTGCATCTTCACTCAGAGACCAAAAAGTAGAAAAATATTAAAATATCTAAAATTTTGGGTTTAAAGTTTATCATCGTATAACTTTTGACCGAAAAGCGATAGAACCACAGCACATAATTTAATATTGTTAATCAATGTCTGGAGCGTAGTTCTCTTATACTACTCTAAATAATACCAAAAATTTTAATCTATGAAAAAAATCAAAAATATAAAAAAACTCTAGTTAGTTTCAATCACGTTTTTGTAACCTTTCAACTTTGTAGGACTGTAACTTCCCAGCAAAAACTATGCTTTCCTGGTAAGCTAGCAGATATAATTGGAAACACAAATAAACTACTTATTTTTTGCCTGAATAACTAGTTATTTTTGTTCGACTTGTCCACAAATTCATGTAGTTATTTTTTGACTCTAGGGGTACTCAAAAATATGTACCTAAACGAAAACAAAAATAAAAAAAACAACAAAATTTTGCCGTAAGTGAGACTCGAACTTGGACACACACTAGCCATTTGTTTTTACTGACGTCTTATTCAGTACACCATCTCACACATAGCATCCTAAGCGACAAAAACTCTATTTAGTTTAAAATATCTTTTTAGACATTTTGTTATAAAAAACAGCTTCGGAATGGGGTTGAACCAACAAGCTTCTGGTTGTTAATCCGGCGCTCTAGCCAACCCATCCACGTGATTGCAGTATTACTGTGCTATTATACTATTGATGTAATACAGAGTAGGCAAAAAATAATGACGCCTCATTACCAAAAAACTACTTTAAGTAGTTGTCATTACCGAAAACCAAAAAGTTTTTGCTGGGTAATAACGATGGAGACCGTGGATCACAAAACTTTATAATTTGTTACTATTAGCCATTTTGCCAAAAACAAAACCATGTTTGAAAACAATTACTCGGTTTCGTTGATTTTAAAATTTTTATAAAATTTTATATTTTATATTACGAAATAGAGAGAAGAAGAACAAAGTTTTAAAATTTACTAATTTCAATACAATTTTTAAAACTTTGTTTTTTTATAAAAGTTTATATTTGTTCTAATTTTCAAAATGTGTTGAAAATACATTTATACTTTTTATGACCTTTGTTAGAAGCGTAATGGGGTAATGGAAATCAAATGCAATTTAGTGGCAAAGAAAATTAATATATCAACAATTCCATGAAAGAACGTATGAAAAAAGCATTTTTTACCTGGAGCCTTTTTTAAATATATATTTTTTAAAATATATATTTAAATTTATATTATATTAATTTGTAAGTTCTTAGGGCGGCTGTCTAGTCAATAAGAGACAGCTCACTTGGATCTAATTTGGTACCGTTGTGAAACTTTGAGGAATCATGTGTTGCTAACTCACATTTCAGCGTTCGAAACGAACCAACCCGACGTATGTATGAAAGAATTGATCCATCTGTTATCAATATCAGAGAGATCTGATAATTCATGCACAAACGGACTTCCAAAATTAGCTGTCCTGATCTCGGCAAGAGTGGGACAGTGGCATAAAAGATGCTCCACCGTTTTCTCCTCTTAGTCATGCCGACAACTTCAACAAAAGTATTTAATAGGAAACCCCAGTCCAGTAATCCAGTGCCCTGTAACCACGGCTATCAGAATTCTTAGCTCCATGGTGAAGTTAGATGGAGATTCACCATAACGGGGCCATATTTGCCTCGAGGTTGAACATGTAGATTCATTTGTCCACCTATCTTGTGCAATCCTCAATATGTTCCGCAGAATTATTGATCTGCAAGTCGAAAGCGGTACCCCAACCAGTTGGTACCCGTATCTTCATCTCAAAGAAGGGATCCATCTCTGGCTAGTGCATCCGCAATAAAATTACCCGGGGTGCTTGAATGACCTCTAACCTAGACCAGCTCCAGGTTTGAATGTCTCACCATCTTATTCAGAGATGTCCGGCATTCATGTTCAAATCTGGATGATGAAAAAATACCCGAGAGCGATTTGACTGTCCGTACAGATTTGGATATCCGCCCCGAATATCCTATAGTACATTAACCAGTTCACCACTCTCTTTATAGCCAAGATCTCTGCTTGAAGAATGCTGCAGTGATCTGGCAATTTAAATGAAATGTTTTTCCTATAAACGGGAATATAGACACCCCCCAACCCCTTCAGCAGGTTTGGACCCGTCAGTATAAACCTCAACTGAACCAGCTCTTAATTCTGGAGTAGTTGAGATTGAGACTGAGAAATCTCTGCCAAGAAAGGGTATGGGGATGCAATAATCGATATTACTAGGAATACTATTAAGGAATCCCAGAATGGTCGCATGGCCGCATCCACTATCATTCCATGCACCTATAGTCCAGCCTAGTCGCTGTCATAATGGCGATCCCTTTGGCCATAAGTTCCACCTTTAACCAGTTCATTACAACAAATAAGGCTTCTGATGGAGTTGTACGAAGCGCTGCTGTTATGAGTAACGCTGAACTACGCAAAAATTCTATCAAAGATTCCGATATAGGTGGATTTCTCCATAGCCTTCCACTATAATATCGCTCCGTACATAAATATGGGCTTAATCACCGTATCGAAGAGCCATTTAGTATTCCTGGGATTTATTGCCCAGGATTTACCGATGGCTTTCCTACACATATATAGGGCAATACCGGCCTTTGAGGCGCTGGTCTGTGTGTTCTGGAGCCAGGATAGTTTGGAGTACAGTATAATCCTTTAATTCAACACCGTTTAGGGGTGGAAGTGGGAAAAAGGACAAGTTCCGTTTTTCCTGAATTCACGTTAAGGCCACTAATTGTACTCCATGTACTAATTAGCCCCACAGCATTTTGCAGGCGGTGAGACATAGTATCCAGATATTTCACAGATGCAGCCACCGCAATACCTTCCGCGTAAGCGACAGTCTTAAACTCCAGTGAATGAAGTACCCACAGTAATAAGTTAACGGTGATATTCCAAAGAAGTGGAGATAAAACTCCGCCTTTGCTACCCTATAAATGGTAGACGCACCCATGCTGGATATTATAACTCTATTGGTTAAAAGTCTTCATATGAAGCTGATGATCGACTGGGACAATTTGATTGCATCCTTAGTTTGCCCTTTATATAGACATGTTGAGACGCTGATAATAGGCAAGGGTTGATCGTTATACGTAAGTGTAGGTCTATTAACCTTTCCAGTGTCTTCAAGAGTAAGGACGACAGAGTGACAGGTCTGAAGTCCTTCGGTCTTGTATGTGAGGTTTTACCCCCTTTAGGGATAAAGACCACATCTAGTCCATGATTCATGGATATAAGCAAATGTCAAGCATTCTGAGTATATCCGAGTTAGACAGAAAACTATTAAATCCGCATTCTCAGCAGCTATAATGCCATCAGGGCCGGTAGATTTAAATGCGGCAAAGCTCTTCAGAGCCCATCTTAGTTCACTATCCGTTATGGGAATGGGAACATCATTGATGACCTCTGAAGATATTACAGAGCATCTGGTCACCTTCCAGTCGCCTGATTATTACGTCCGGTACTCGAGCCATGGTCCCAGGCTGACGTGGGATTTCTTCAATGGATACCACGTCCAGCTTAGCGTCTTCCCATCGGCCATCCAAAAGAGCCTGCTTCAGGAGCAGTGCTGATCGCTCGTTTGAGTAGGCCATTAGCTTGACTCGGTTACGGTACCATCCCGCGTCATCACACTGGGGGGAGGGTCCGGTTTTCTCTTTCAGAACTTTCCAGAAGACTTCCATCAGCTGTTGGTTTTGGGACTGAGCCTCCTCCTTCGAACATTGCCGTTTAGTACCGTCCTTCGACGTGAGGGAAGGGTTACACTGCAATTCGGTCAACAGTGGTTTAGCTCAGTTGAGAGAACCAAGTTCTTCAGGAGCAAAGGACTCGGCAGGCTTTCTAACAAACCGATCCATAAATCGTTCGACGGCGCGCCGTCTTAAAAAGGCCCTACTGGCGGGTGCAATGTTCCTTTAGGACGAGTTGTTGCCCTTACGGACAGTAGGCTCAGTTCTAGAAACCGAAAGGTGGTTCGTATTTCTTTCACTGGCTTGGGGAGGTAACGCTTTGGAGCTCGAAGACTTGTTCGTAACTTCTTTGGTTACAGTAGGTAATGGAGTTGCTGCCGCCCGTGTTGGTTTCGGGCAGGCAGTCCCTGAAGCAAGGGGTTTGGCCGATCTTATGCCGGCGTGGGCCAGAGCAGCTTTTGAGGTGCTTGGTGCGAAGCTCGGAGGCACCTCGCTACTTCTGCTTCCAGAGCTGGAAGTAGGTTTTATGCATTTGATGGGTTTGCCACTTCCTGCAGTTTCATTTCCGTCTTCGTCATAACTTTTTGTGCCCTGGTGTCGGAGGGGAGTTGTTAGCGACTAGTCTTCTTTAACCACTAACTAGCCATTCAGGTTCTCGGCACAGCTACTAACCACCTTACAAGTGGTGACAATTTTGGACCGCGGGCTGTAACAAGACACGGCCTGAGCTCGTACCATTACTTATATCTAACAGTGTATTATGTCAAACCTCAATAATGACAAAGCTCCGCCTATTCGCCATCTGGAGACGCGTTCGATGGGTGATCTATCAACTCCACACGAGTAAACAAGGCCCAAAAAGTGTACAATTTTAAATACTCATTTTTCTTGAAGTTATTAACAGATTTGTGTAATTTAAAGAACATAAAAAAGGCTATTGTCTTCTTTTTGAGCTATTTAGTCAGCATTTCTAAAATATAATTTTTATTTAAAAATATTTGCAAGACAAATGCAATTTATAGATGCATTTTTGACAATTACGAATTCATTAAATTTTAAATTAAATTTTTTTTAGTTGTATTTGAAATTGTTTTGATTACTATAAATTGGAATATTAACTATTAAATAATTTTAATATTTTTAATAAAATTTTTTTAAAGTAACCCTTTTGAAAAAAATTTATTTGTAAAATATTCGTACTGAAGATGAAGTCATCACAATTTGAATTGTGATCTCTACTAAAATTTCGAATCAAGTTAAAAAAATAAAAAACCCAAATGATCTTTGTTTTGAACTTTTTTGTTCGCGTTTTGTCTTTTCCACTCTTTTAGAATGATTTTCTAAGTGATTTAAGTGTCGTAATTTGCTTGGCCAGTTGAGTAAGACCTCACCATAATCTTTAAACTAATCATAAACGATTTAACTATCTAAGATACATATCTTTTTTCATAATGTGATATCACGTGATAGTGTGAGTCGTTGTTGATCTTTTACCATTTTATTTTAAAGCTATTTTAAACCAAAGATAAAAACCGATCTATGAGTTTGGCAATGCAGTAGAGAATAAAAGTCTCACAACAATTTTATTCTCCTCGCCTGTAAAATTATTAATTCGACACATTAACATAAATCATTTTTTTTTTTTTTAATTATTTTGGTATAATTAATTAGGATTTACAATAAAATTACAAATATTAAAAAAAAAACTGACAAAACTTAACAAAATAGCAAGACTGAAAACCGAAACGAGTAACGGTATTGGTATCGGTAACAATATCTGTATTCAATTTGTTTTTATTTCGGTATAATGAAACTAAAATACCGATATATACCGTTATTATTAAAAACATAGCAAAAACATGAAAAAGTTAAATTTTTTATTTATTTAAAAAAAAACAAACAAAAAAAGTATATATATATATATATTTCTGCGAAATATAAAAACCAAAAATCGAAATCGGCGCCAGCCGTAACTAACTTATTTTGTGATAAATTCGGCTATCAGAAATGGATCATTTATATCAGAGTGTAGATTAAAGGGTTTTGATCGAAGAAAAATTCGGTGATTGCAATGAATATTGCTCATAGTGCGTGAAACTGACTAAATTCGATTCCCAAAAAATTCGATTGCCACAATGAAACTGTTTTCTCTGTGTGTAGAGGAGAAATAGTACTACAAAAATGTAGTACCAATTAGGTCTCTAAATTTCCCCATTTACTCACTAGAAGCTTTGAAAAGATTAAAAATCTCTCCTTTAAAATCGTACATCACGAAAATTAGAAAACAGTTAGAATTACACTGCCAAAAAAATGTGTAAACAGTATTATTTAATAAAATAAAAACTTAGAAAGGAGGGAGAAGAATGGGTTCTAATATGGTGGTATCATATTGTAGCCAATTCCATAAGTAATACAAATTTTGAAATCGCTATGGTAGTAGTATAATTTTATGGAGGGTTTTTATCGAAATCGAATACTATTAAAAGAATATGTTGCAAGCTTAAATGAATTTTTTGATTTTCCAGAATACAAAGGAGTAATTGTATTTTAAATTTAAAAATGTTGACCTCTCTGAAATTTTCTCTGTAGCAAGTAAACCGATAAAGCTTCTTACCAAAATAATATAAAAAAAATTAAAGATAGACTTTTTAGATACACGTCACTAAAGAAAATTTTTACAAAAAAATATGTTAATAAAAATATTTTCAAAATTTTTATATGGCATCTTTAAATACAAGCTTTGACAAATCCACTGCCACAAAAAAAATAATAATTAAATAAATAAACAATTTGATATTTTTTATATAACAAAAGTAACGACCATTTAAATAAATATGTTAATCACTTTCAAAGTAATAGAGTTGCCACAGTTTTCAAAATAAAAATGAGAAAAATTCATTTTACATGCCTCTGTATCCTCCTAAGCACATTCACCACATTTTGTCTAAATCGGTGACCAAGGGTCAAAATTTTTTAAATTTAAAATGAAATTATTCAAATATAAAAAAAAGGTAAACATTGTATGCTCCTGACATTTACTTTTACATACAGAGCTCGCGTCTGTTAAAAAAAAAAAAACAACAAAATAGATAACACTTAAAATAATAACATACTTATCGTCGGTGTGCAGACCAAAAGTCCTATGTGTAATTTACTGAAATTTTTTTTGTTGAAGCTTTATTGATTCTCCAATTAAAATTGTAATATATTTTCAAATATCTGGATTAATTTCGATGTTATAAAAAGGATTAATATGCAATTTTGTATGGCTTTAATGCAAAAAAATATTTTTTTTGCTCTTCTGAAAAGTTATTAAAAAACTCTTAGCACTTTTCGTCAGAGCACCGTCGATATGTACATATATACAGCTGTTAAATTACAGTAACAAACAGAGAAAATTCATATCACATTCATATCGCAAATTGTACGAATGCAATTACGAGTATATAGTTAATAATTACTTAATATTTAAAAATTGTTGAAGTTGTTTCTTCTAGATACTAAATTGGATATCTAGATTAGTATAAAAAAATACCAAAATATAATTTTACTAAAATAATCAATAATTTTATTCTACAAATATAAAAGCATTAATATTTTCATCGCAGTAATAAAATCGTTTTCGTTGAAAATGTATGATCGTCAAATTAATTTTTAAAGCTATAATCATGGCTCGTTTATGTATAAATAAGTTGATGGTAGTTAATATATAAACACATCTAATATGTATATCTTTGCACAAGGTATGTGAATTACGTAAAATTATTTGCGACACAATTTTCTCTACCATTTTTTTGACTTCTGTTAATAATTTTTACAAATCATATTACATGAAAATAATATATTTTAAAATACCGAAACTAAAATACCGGTATGGAGGGAAACAGTTTTTGAATACCGGCATTTTTGGAAAACAATAATTTCGGTATCAGCTACAGCAACCCATTTTAAACGGTATTTAATCGATATCGATATTTATATCGTTATCGGTTTCCAACCTGCGAAATAGCAAAAAATAAATAAATAAAGTGTTAAAAGCTCCCCTCAAATAAATGGAACCCTGATTTCAAAATGGCTTACTTTGATTGCTTCTTTATATCTTTAAACAGAATAATCATACTGAGATCTTCAAATTATCATGCCAATATCATTTATATTTACAATCATATCGAAACTTTATAACTGAAATCAATCCCCATAAAGTGTATTTATTTTTTTGTTCATATGTGTATTAATTTACGAAAACATGGAAAAGATACATAACAAAATGAAGATTTAAAAAAAAAATTGGTAACAATTTTCTCATTGCCAAAATTACGAAAAAATTATATTATTTCGATTTGTCTTTCTACGCCAAAATAAGATTTTTATTTGAAATTTAAAAAAATCACTCGGTAAATAATTACAAATTTTTTAGTTATAAAAAAATATTTCGTAACAATTGAATTAAGTGTCAAATAATTCATTTTAGCTTGTTTTAAAATAATAATATTCTTTGGAAATATGTTAAAATATGCTTTTAAAAGTAAATTATGTAGTAAAAACTTAATGCTTAAATTCTTAAAATTCACCAAAACGTGTAAAAAGACATTTATTTTATTTAAAGCAGAGAAAAATATGATATTGCAGTTTTTGGTTTCCCTGGCCATCACATTCATTCGTTACAATTTTTGCCTTTTTGACATGACCCACGACAATAAGAATTTTCAATGAATGGTTTGTGCCTGTTGTAGTAGGCAAACATATCCGGTAGAATGAAAAAATATTTGTATATGCAAATATATACATACATATACGTATACATATATATATAAATATTTTTATTTATGTATATTAGGGTGTATGAAAAAAAAATTAAAGAGTATCGCACATTTAATGGTACCTTAAAATATGAAAACAAACATCATTTAGAATATTTGACCGAATTTCAACTTCCTACAATGATTAGAACAGGATGCTACACGCCAAGTTACGTTGATGATTGCATCAATATTAATACGTCAAACAATAAGTAAAAAATAAGATGAAAAAATATGTTCAAGCTTTGTTCTGGAATCATCAATTTTGGACCACCCTAGTGTACACATATGTACATATGTACTTTAGGGTGGCTTCAAAATAAAAGGTAAAAATTTATTTAATTCATTTTAAGATACCGTTTCTAAAAATGTTCATCCTTGCATTATCCTTTCGTGAGCAAATTAAAAAACAAAATCACTTTATAATTTTTTTTTTTTTTTTATTTTTATATATTTCTACCTAAAGTACAATATGAAAATTTTTCATACAAACGATTTTTCCTATTTGTTAAAAATCGAATTTGTTATAATTTTGTTCGAATTTTTCGAAACAGGTTTTTCATCATATAAAAATGTTTATATATGAATAGAAATTGAACGAATTTGGTACTATACGAGTATTTTTATAAGCTTTTTTTTAATGATATACCACTTCATACTTATTTCAAGTAACAATGAAAGAAATTAAGTTTAAGTTAAATGTCCACAAACTTGCTAATAAGAATATTTGTTTACAAATATACTTGTTAAGTAACACACAGAGAATGATTTCTTCTTTTGAATCACAAAAGGAAATTGTTATCTGTTTATAACAAATTGTAAACAAATAGAGTTGGATTTATTAGCTCAAAGTGTATGTTTGGGCCACGAGACGTTGGTATTGGTTGAATACTGCGGATCTCAACACGAAACCAAATGTACTTCTACGGCAGATTCAGACTATCTGCTTCCCAGCCCTAATTAAACTATTAAGTTGACTTACATACTCAGCACTTTTTTCTTTTATTGTAACTGGTTGCATGTGGACTGCTTTTATTGAAAACATTTTTCCATGTAACGAATTCCCTATTGTCGAATGAAAACAGAAGACGAGTTTTACTTTTTCTACTATCTGACGTAGGGTTATATCAAGTTTGTTTTCTACCCATGGTAATGTGGTATCTACTTCTTCGCTATTTAATGAACGGGACTTTTTGCCCCCTCTTGTCTTAGGGATAAAATAAACTTCTGCCACCCAACGGTGGCAAATGTTAAGTGAAACAGCCAACTCTACCCAATCGTTTGCCTTGTTGGCTGCATCAATAATACGATTACGGTCCGTATTGGATTATTTTTGTATATTTTTCATACAATATACACAATGCAATATTATGTATATAGAAAATTATTAAAATATTTTAAACTTACCTTCTGTTTCGCTTCTACATAGCAGGAAAGAGGAACCAAATGATGACATACATTCAGAGTGAAACAAATGACGACATGGAATAAGCCACCTTCTCCGTGAGTTATGTTGTTTAAACATATTCCACAATTATATTTCAAATTGATAATTATGTATATAACCGTCCAACGCAAATTGTACATCTTTTATTATCTTATTACTTTTATGAGACATTAATTCAAGTGTACCATGATCAAAATTCCATATTTATAGCAAGTAGTTTCAGTAATATTTGTAACAAGTTTTTTTTAATAATTTCAGCAATTGTATTGTGGTAAATTTTTTAAGTACCTATTTAACATTCGAAAAAAGAAAATTGGTAACATAAACTATGTATATGGGCATTTTTTCAAACCTGTTTACTTTTGGGGTAAATTAAATTAAATATCTGCGCTAAGCAAATATTTAATAGAAATTTTGAAAAATCTCACAAGGAACTATATATATGATATAAGAGACGCGAAGGAATTCAAGAATAAAATAGACTGCACGAGAATTGAGAACGATGAAATCTTAGTATCATTTAATGTTATCTCATTATTTCCTAGTATTCCCGGTAAATTTAGCTATAAGGACAATTGAAAAGAAATGGATTTTGTTAGAAGAACATATTAATAGACAAATACAATTTACACTGGAAAAGGAAATTGTGGAAAATTGCCCTATTTAGACTCCATAATTATTCGTAAGGATAACATATTAAAAATAGACTGATATCAGAAACCTATGGCATCTGGGAGACTGATTAACTTTAATTCTAAACATCCCAAAAGGATAATTATGAATACGGCAAAAAACTTCTTTAGAAGAGTACTGGACAATAGCAATAAGGATTTCCATAGAAATAACATGAAAAAAAAAATTCGAAATATTCTCCGCAAAAATGACTTCCCGCATAAGACGATAAAAAAATAAATAAAGAAAAACCAATGGACAACAAGGATACGGATAAACCACAGAAAATGTATAAATCAATTGAATATATTTCTGGATTTTCGCAGAGGCTTAAACACTCGAATATATATGATCAACTCAACAAATAAACTATTTAGCAATATGAAATCGAGAATTGACAATCTGGACAAGTCTAACGTAGTATATGAGATAAATTGCAACATGCCAAAAAGTATATGTTGGTACAACAAAAACAAAATTAAGAAGAAGATTATCATCGCACAATTCAGATCTGAAATGCAATGACAAACCACTAACACAAGAAATAGCACTCGCAGGCCACTATGCAATAACTGGACATAAACCAGACTTTGAGAAAGAAGGAATACTTACAAGAGAGAATATTCATACGAAACAAGAGAGAATATTCATATGCAAGAGACGCTTCATATCATAAACATACCAACAAGAATGAGAATAAACTATAAAACAGATATAGATAATTGTGCTCACATATATCGACATACAATAAAGAAACATAAGAATAACAAAATAAGAAAAACATAACAGCCCGTCTAGACGTAACATAATATGTAAGATTTTTCTGTCAGAGAGTGTCAAATTCGCTCTCTGAGAGAATTATTTCACGTGTAGATCCAAATATTAGTATTATAAGATGTATTATGAGACTGTTGTGATGAGATTTCTCTACACAACAATCTTATAAGATGAACTGTCAAAAAATACACACACACTGAAGTTTGTATGTGTGTGTGCTTATATATTTTGGAAATTACTAAAAAAACAATGTTTTTTTGTAAAACTATTTTCTTTTAATGATTGTTTTACATTTAAAATAATATTTTTATAAAAATTGTGTTAAAAACGTGCGATTTTTTTAAATAAAAAGTACATGTTTATTCTGTGACTGATTGAAAATAATGATATCCTATAGGATTTATTAGAATACGTGTACCCCTTTTTTAAGATTTAACATAATATAAACAAAATGGTTACTCTCCTCTGCCGGCGTTATCTCACATATTATATCAGCGTTAATCTCAGTTGTAGACCTGTGGTAAACAATCAGTGACGAAAGCTCAGTACAACAACAACGGACAACACTGCAATATTCTATTAATTTTAATATTAATTGTTTCTTTTTGTTTTCTTATGATTAAGAATATTTATAGCTGACTTTAATGAAACACAAATATATTCGGGTGAATGAATTTTAGCAAACAACGTTAGTGTTATGGAGGTTTAAGATAAAAAGTTATAAAAAGTTGCCAAGACTATTTTCAACATATTAAAAAAATTACCACACGTATATAATCCACATCAATATGTCTAAAATACAAATTAAAAGTGACACGATATTGCTAATGATACCGAAGATACTAGTGATCATATAGATTTTTTTAATCAACAAAGTATTCATAGATTTTGTCGTTTTTCATTTTATAAAATTTTTTGATATATTTTTAATATATGACAATCAACAAATTTTTTAAAATGATATTGTTGAACAAGAAATGACCGTTTATGTTATGGTAGTTATAATTCCGAAGTTTAAAAATATTGTAAAAATTCCGTTTTATGTCCGATATCAATGATAAATGCATATGTGTAATCGCGACCACATTTGCAATACTAGAAAGGGCGCAAATTTTCTAAGTGAAAAACTGTAAAGAATTAAAATTTTGGTCAACAACACATTGACTGAACACAAATTCGCCTATTTCTACAAGTGTTTGTATTTTACATTAGAAGAATTGGACACATAAGTTAAAATCTTCGATTACAGGAGTCAGAAGAAAAAAAGTTATGTTTTTAATTTGAGTACTTGCCCTTACCACATGGAACCATTCTTGGTCATGAATTTTTGCTGTTTTACTCCACGGGGTATTGTTAACATAATTGTATCAAAAGTTAATTAAAAAAATCTAAATTAAAATAAATGTTTGAAGTTTAAGTTTGGTTTCTTATAGGTAAACGTAAAAAGAGAATTCCCCATATAAATTTTACTTTAAATAATTTTCCCAATTTCATTGAAATATTTCCCAACTTCATTTGGATTTTTCTCATTTTCATTTGGAATTTTCTAAATTTTAATTGGAATTTTCTCAATATAAAATGAAAATTTCTAATTTCATTTGGAATTTCCCAATATCAAATAAAAATTCTTAATTTCAATTTAAATTTTCTCAATATCAAATTTAATTTCACAATTTCATTTAGAATGTCCTCAATATGAAATGAAAATTATGAATTTCATTTGAAATTTTCCCAATATTAAATTGAAATTCTCAATTTCATTTGAAATTTTCTCAATATTAAATTGAATTTCTTAATCTCATTTGGAATTCTCTCAATATTAGATAGAAAATCCAAAAAGAAATCAGCTGTTTCTGTTTTCTATGAACATAGAAAAATGAATAGCCTAAAAGAACACACTGATAAAAATAAAATAAATTTGTTGAATAGATATATTTAACTATATATGTACATCGTACAATGTTTCAAAAGTATGATCAAAATGAAAGAAATGAATGCAAAAGAAAATTATTAATTTTATATGAGTGGAGCAAAGTATCGAAATGTTTTGCAATAACAGCTCAGTATTGAGCTAAAAGCGAACAAAAAATGAACGACTTACTTCGTACAGTTGAATACATCGTTCAATTGAACTAGTTCGGCCATGATCTACTCAACTCTACTTCTCAGCATAATTTCTGTGGATATTTAACTTAAACTTTTTTTTTTCTTTGTTACTTAATAGAAGTCTGAAGCATTGAAAAGCTTATAAAACTACGCGCGTTTTCATTAAAAAAAAAAACGGTCCCTCTCTCAAACGGTCACCAGTAGGCCCGAAGTATTCTGGGAACATCATTAAGGTTTATTTTCATTTTTTTTTTCATCTCGTAGGCAGTGAGTCGCTTAATGTTTGCTTGTTTGTCACGTCAAAACGACTAAACTGATTTTCATTAAATTTGACACACATAGTGCCTCCACGCAAGATGCGAGTCCTTAATAAGGGTACCACTCGTCTTGATTGGGGCAATGGAACCCACATACAAAGCAAATACAGTGAAATCTCCCATAAGTCTGCTAATAGACTTTTCACTGTATTTATTATCACATATCTTAAGAACTGTTGCAGTGAAAAATTTTTGTAAAACAAATCTATTAAATAGCTTAGTTGAGATAAAAATACTAAAACTTTGTGGGAATCATTTCTTTATCAAATTACATTGCTGAAATGAAAATATGGCGGTAGCCCCCATATAAAAGAAATATAATGCTATTAATTTAATATTTTTTATTATTTTTATTTTATTTTTTTTTATTTTATTATTATTATTTTTTTTTCTTTTTTTTTTTTTTGCAAAAAAGACTACAGGTATATGTTTGCCATTAATGTACTACATTTCTAAATTATACTTCTTCCATGAAACTCTGAATTTATTGCTCTTCGAGCACAAACAAATAAAATATACTTAAACATTTTTTTAGGTGCTCATGTTTCTGAGGAAAATATCCAAATTAAGATCATTTTTAAATCAGTGAATGCAAAATTGAATACATTATTTTGCACATATTTCAACCGTAAAAAAGTTTTTTTTCTTTTTGCAATTTTGCTGAAGATATGGTAATAATAATTGGTTTTATCACCAATAATAGGAACATATTTAAGAAAATCAAATAAAACAGATCAAAAATGTGATACTTTCGTAAAAGTAATAGAACATACGCAAATTGGAAAGAGATCAATAAACTCCACAGCGATAAGATTAAAAATTCCTATAACCAATTTGTACCATTATATAAGCTTATTAAAGGAAGAAAATCTGTATTTAAAAATTGCGAAATAATGGATGCTGTATAACTACACACAAGATTTGATAAACATAAAAAATAGTCTGCGCACTTAACGTGAGCAAAATTATAGCAATTTATGAATTAGATAATTCCAAATAGAAGAAATAACTGAATATTTTTAAACATTTTGCTTTATTATTTTCTGGCATTTTTTTTTTTTTTTTCATCACTTATTGGAATTTTGATATTCGTGTGGCATCGTAAGTACAAAAATCAATTGAACTGATCATTTGATATACACTAACTATCTTAAAATTTGTCATTTACGCCAATATTTCCGTTTTTCTCAAAAATAGTTGATTTGAAAAACGCCGCAAATAATACCAAAAGATAAAATAAACTTATTATTTGTATGTAATACGTTAGACAACAATCCATTCTCTATAACAATTCCTTTGGAGTGTTCAAAAGGTTATTGGTTGGTATTTTATTATGGTAAGATTAAATTTTACTCCAGTTTATCAAAATCTCTCTTATTGTTATTATTATTATTATTATTACTATTATTATTATACAAAAAAGTATTACAGGGTAAGTCTAAAAATTTTTGTAGAAGTAATTTTCATATCAAATATTTAATAGGTCTTGTAGGTCCAAATTAAGTAGTATCTTGGTCTACCACGAAAATACCAATTGCATAGCATTTGAAGCTGATTAAAAACTCACTCTACATACTTATGTAAATATTTCTATTTAAAAAAGATACAAATTCATATCGTTCATTCCACTAGAGTTTTATAAAAATTATAATTTTTTGACGGAGCATTTTAAGATTTTATTTATATTTGACACGCATATAACTTATGGAGCTATTTAGTCTTCCTCATTATTATCTTTTCTAATTTCAAAATTTCAAAAATCGCAAACTTATTTACGATTTAATTTTTATAAAAGTTAAAAAACAAAGTACGTCTAAATGTTAAAGTGTTTTTACAATGCAGACGGATTTTAATGATTCAAGGCTCTAATGAAGGTTAACTGAGATCACTTTGAAGGAAATAGTTCAAAAGTAAATCGTTTATTTAAAAAAATTCACTCGTAGTGCAATAGTAGTTTTGCAATGCATTTTTGAAAAATTTGTAGCCTTTCGATTTTAGTTTTTTTAATATATTTAAAAGTAATATCTTTACTACAAAATGCAATAATAATTGTTCTGGGACAAGGTCTAATATTTTTTTAGAAAAAAGACCACTAGTTTTTTTATACAAAATTCTAATTTTTTCATAATATTTTTGTTTTTTAATTTTTTATTTTTATTATTTTTTATCATTCTCATTAATTAATATGTAACTTTAAGAGTTCATAACTCTCTAACTATTATTCAAATTTTATTGCTTTAAAAACCAATATATAGTTTATTACAGCAGATATTGTAAATGAAACTGCAAAATTCAAAAATAATGTTTTTGCCGAAGATGTACTCACAACAAGAATGAAATTTTCAGATGCATTTTCGATAATTTCTACCCTTTTGATTTTAAATATTTCCACTTAATATTGAAGACAAATATATTTATTCCACAATATATTAATAATTACCCTGGCAAATTTAGAAATGTAATGACTAAAATCAATTATAAAATAAACTCATTAAAAATAAACGTAAAAATTAGAAAAACATTGTTTAGTATGAAAAAATCTATAGGAGTATTTTTAATATTTTTTTAATAGTGAACTGTTTTGTTCCAGACCAATTTATATATTATAATTTTTATGATATCAGGGGAAGATAAAAATTAAAAGGGTAGAAAATTTTCAAAAATGCATACTAAAATTGCATTTGTATTATGAATGAATTTTTAGGTGGTAATATTATTTTTAAAAGATTATAATTAAAGAGGAGATATTAATCTTTTATATCTAAGTTAAATCATCGAAATAATGTTTTTGCCGAAGATGTACTCATAACAAGAATGAAATTTTCAGATGCATTTTCAATAATTTCTACCCTTTTGATTTTAAATATTTCCACTTAATATTGAAGACAAATATATTTATTCCACAATATATTAATAATTACCCTGGCAAATTTAGAAATGTAATGACTAAAATCAATTATAAAATAAACTCATTAAAAATAAACGTAAAAATTAGAAAAACATTGTTTAGTATGAAAAAATCTATAGGAGTATTTTTAATATTTTTTTAATAGTGAACTATTTTGTCCCAGACCAATTTATATATTATAATTTTTATGATATCAGAGGAAGATAAAAATTAAAAGGGTAGAAATTTTTCAAAAATGCATACTAAAATTGCATTTGTATTATGAATGAATTTTTAGGTGGTAATATTATTTTTAAAAGATTATAATTAAAGAGGAGATATTAATCTTTTATATCTAAGTTAAATCATCGAAATCCGTTCAGAGCTGTTCGAGATGTTGGTGTTTAAAATTACAGATCTTTTCAATTTTGAATAAATTCGCAAGTTTTTCAAAATAAAAATAATAATAATAAAATGTAAATAAATAAAAATAGCGATATTCAAATGGAATTTGTAAAACCAATGAAACTGAGTTAATGTTAAAATAATTTCAAATATGAAACAAATTGCAAAGTTTTGTGATCACGGTCTTTACCGTTATTACTCGTAGTTATAGTTTTTCAGAGTTAAAAAATTAGAAAAATGTTAATCATTTATTGGACATAAAAATTAACTAAACCAATTATGGATCTGAAATCCCCAAAATAGTACGTGTGTAACTAAAGGGTTAAATGAATATATATATATATATATATATATATATATTGAATGAGACCTATAATATAAATTATAATGAAAAATATCCAAAATATTCAAACTATAATAAAATAGTATTTAAAATAAAATCATAGAAAATTTTACTAAAATTTTAATTGCGCGAGAATGAAAACTAACTTAAAGTTTTTTTTTATTCATAATGTATTAAACGACATTAAATCATTTGTTGTAATATTTTTGGCAAAAATTTAAATTTATGTACACTGGTGATCGAAAACTGTATCTTTGGAGGTATTTTAAAAACGACATAATTAAGCTGAAATATTTTAGGGATTAGTTTAATACATATCAATCTTTATTTTTTGGGGGTACATTTTCAACATTTTTTGTATCCATAAAAATCAATGCACTTTAATGTATATTCTATATTCTAAACATTTTAAATTTATAGGCCAAATTCTAACGGCGAATAAATCACATACCTTACACATCATTATAGGTGACTTGTAAGAGCATGTAATATAAGACACCAAGACACAAACCCTTTCAATATCCTTTAAACGAAATTTATATGCTTAATATTAAGGAATATAACGTCATATAGAAATAGAATTTAAAAAGTTAATATAAATTGTAATTAGTTAATTATTAACACAAACATTAAAATGCAATTGTTATAGAAATAAATAATTATGTTAATTGTGTTGACAGCAATATTTAAGGTTATATTGATTTGTTTATTTTGTTGTTTATAAGGGCAAGTAGCAAATCATTACAACCATTATTAACTCTGATTCTAAACAATATATCATCACAGTTACCATTTTACCACAGCTACCATACGTAGGATAATTTACAATTCTACAAAAAAAACTTAGGGTTAATACAAATATATAAAAATATATTTAAAAATGCTTTCGGCTTTTGTCCAAATTTGAATATTGTGTGTAAGTTTCAGAAATATTTTTAAATCATTATCAATTGATCTTCGTATCTAACTAGATAGAATAATAAACATACTGCCTGTTTTTATAACACGAGCGCAAAAACGACTTGTCTAAAACAAAAACAAATTTTGAATTTTTTTTGCGCTCGTGTTATAAAAACTGGCAGATAATTACTATAATCCATGCCGTTGTAACATACTTCGCTGGATAAACAAAATTTTAATATGATTACCTTCAACTGAGTTACAGTTAATGCATTCCCTATGGAGTCATTTCAAGTTCATACGCATCTACACATTGCATCCTTCTAACCACCAATCACTTCGTTCATCCATCAATTGCAAGGGTCAAATTATTAATTATAGTTTAACTTAATTTTCTATATAATAGATGTACTTCTAAACCGAACAAGTGCTTACGATGGTAGTGGCATCCACTGAACTCCATGTATAATCGCTTGGAATTGTAGGGCTATTTTCATTGGAAATTGTCTATGAAGACGGATTAAATTGCATACAATGGTAAATGCGTAGCTTCAATAAAAGTTAAAATAATCCTATACGAATATATCTATATATCTATGTACATGTGTTGTCATATTTATGTATTTACTTATGTATGAAGAGTGAAAAACAGATTGGTTATTTTAATAAAGATGAATTTGTTCATATTCATTCTAATACTAACGACAGATGGTGGCGTAATAAAGTATGTGTCAAACCTATAAAGTCACTTTGATTTGCTCCATATATTAAAAATTTCAAGGTATATTTGATGGTACTGTTAACTAAAATACTTATTACCAAGTACCGAAAATTCAAATTCAAATTCAGGTCTCTTGTATTTACCTCTAGAACGGAGTAAATTAAATATCCTTACGAATTAGAGAATTTGCTTTAAAATGACATCGATTTGTTAGTGCATATTTATGCATATTTTGTTGAAAATCATGTTTTTGCATATTTTGCCATAAATGCATATTTTTGTATATTTTGTATTTAGTGCAATATTCCAATTTAACATTATTTTTTGTGTAGAAAAAAATAATTCTGTGAATGTTTGATAAAACGACTTAAGTCTATATTTCAGAATTTTCAGAAGAGCTAAAAAATGTTTTAAAATATTAAAAATACCATGGAGAAATCAATATGTAGTAGGTCATTTCTTCAAAACTAACAATCATAGAAGGACCTTGATTATTGTGTCATCATAAGGTTCATTGTTTATATAGTAAATTACACAGATTAAATAATTTCGTTTCGTAGAAGTATTGTCCTAAAATATTCGACAAAACAATATCACTGAAAAAAGTTTTTGGTATATCAGCACTTGGATAGCCTAAAACATAGGGATAAATACAGACTTTCAGTTCATTTAATATCAAGTTGTGTATATGAAATATTTGCTTTGGTTGTCATACGTTTTTGTAAAACATCGAAAATTGATTAATTCTTTTAAATAAGCCACCAACGAAATTATTCTGTCTGAGAGCACAATAAGCTGTATAGAGCTACCCTTAATATCATTTTAGAAAAATCGATCTGTCATCAAGAACACAGCCATCGAAAGTGGTGTTGCACAATTTTAGATTCAAGCGAAGAAATAATAAAATCTTGCCACATCATTTAAAAATGCATCCATCACATCTGTTGATATCGAACGGTAATTTTTTATATACAAAAACTGTCTAAAGTCATTACTGTATATTTATTTTTAATTTAGTATGGTACTGAATTAATTTTTTTTTAATAAAAGTTAAGAATTAAGCGCATATTGTATTCGTTTTTAGTGCATATTTTAACATTTTTAGTGCTTTTTTTAAGCGCCTAAAACAAACTTTTTAAATCTATGAACTTCTTGTCCCTGCTTATTACTGAAAGGTGTTCCTAGATGCACCGTTCGGTATCATTTATTTGACATTTGATCTTTTTATAGGCAAAAGCGTTCAAAATGTGCACTTTCCAATAAGTTAAATATATAAGGTCAGTCCATATTTTCCCATTAAAAACACTTTTTATGCAATTTATTCCTTTACCATTTTTATACATTAATGTATGGATTATTTTAATTTCAGGAGTGTTCCTAAGAATTCTTCCCACACAGTTTTAAAAATCTCCACTTTTACCTATTCAGTGCACAATTAATCCAAAAATTATGTAAATAAAATTAAATTAACATTGGAAAACGTTCATATTGCTGCATAACAGACACTCCTGGTTCTAACAGCAGAAAAATTGCATATTTTTAGCGTTTTTGCACGTTAATGTGCAAAAAGTAATTAGAAGCTGTCGCTAGTATTCAAGACTATTAAATTTATTGAAAGGCGATACCTTAGAACGGCTTTCAATTGAGATTAACTCGAAAACGTCATGTCAGATAATTGGTTCCAGGAGAATTCTTCTTCATTAGAGAACGTCTAAATTATCAGTAAGAATTTCTTCTTTTCTTTAGATAAGAAATTATTTCTAATAGTTCCGTCAGGCTATGAAAGAGATTTAATAGAGCAATCCATGTATTTTTAAGAAGCTAAAATTTTGTGGGAATTCCCTAAGAGTTTATGATATATTTATCATAATTTGAACCCACTTTTAGCATTCCCTTTTAACTAAAATTGATAGTATGGAATAGCATTCTTTTTGCCATGCTATGCGGAATATACTCAAAAATTTGCAATTTTTCTGTAAAAAAAGGTGAAAACCATTGGTAGTGGATATACTATAAGGAAAGTGTCTGTTATGCAACAATCTGAACGTTTTCCCATTTTCAAGGTTAATTTAATTTTATTTAGCTCATTTTAGAATTAATTGTGCAATTTTGTTCTGGTAAACGACCATATAATACGACTGGAACCCTTCCGAAATTAAAATAATTCACTTCCTAATAAATTTTTTAAATCAATAAAGGAATAAATTGCCATGAATGTGATTTTACTGGAAAAAAGACTGACCTTATAAATTTGACTCATTGGAAAGTGCATTTTTTCAGCGTTTTTGCCCATAAAAAGATCAAATATCAAATAAATGATACCAAAAAAGTATTCCTTTTAGTAATAAATATTTTAGCTAGAGTATCATCAAATACCCGTTGAAAAAAAAGTGACGTTATAAGTTTGCTGCGTATCTTACATAAGTATATAACAATGTAGTTTGATTTATTACGGTTCAGCAATAAATGCTTTGAAAAATACTATATATTATACATATGTTGCGGTTATCACATCACATATCTGTATAGATATTATAATTTCCGTATAGAGGAAATATAAAAATAAATTATTCCCTTAAACAAAACTATAAAATTATATTCAACACTTAATTATTATATATTTTTAAGTAGGAAATATGTGACATATACAGTTGAATTCATTTAACTTGACTAGTTCGTTATTAGAATAATCAAATAACTTGAAAGTGCGGTTTTTAAATTAATCGAATAATCGAGTGAAGCCTGTTTATTTCCCCGAGAAATTGCAATAATTATTGTTATAATTTATATATTAAAATTTTACTACTTTTATGTTCATTCTTTTAATTTAAATTAAGAAACATAATAAACGCACTATTTACAATTCATTTTAATAAATTACATTTTATTTGTTTTATTTATTTATTTTATAGCCAATGAAATTACAATTTCTTACAGGCTACAATACATTTTATTCCCAAAGCTATTTACAATAAAATGTTTTTCATAATCATTCAATAATAAAGTGTTATTATTTAACTAAGTTAAAAATACTCCTCTTAATGCAGATTGGATTTACTGAGAAGTCAATATATGGATCAAAACTGTTGAATTGATTGCATATACGTCTCATGGGATCAAAGTTTGCATGATTGGTTCTAAAATATTTTATTTTTAAAGGAGTATAATTTCTAGTCGGACGATTTGCGATTACGAATTCGAACTTACGAAGAGGAACTCGGAGTTAGTTGAACCGTTCACTAAATTAATTACAAATGAAATATTCATATATTTAAAAAAAAATTAAATAAACATATTTTAAGGCCCGTTATAAATAAGTATAATAAATATAATAATTTTCCATCAAATTTGAAAAATATTGAAAGAATATAGATTTTCAAAAAAGAAATAAAAAAATATTTATTAGAAAACAGAAGTGCATAAAAATATTTGATTTAGTACAAATAGAAATTCTTAATGTTGTTATTAATAAAATAAATAAAATAAAAATAAATAAAAAATTAAAATAAATTTCAAAGTATTTAATTTTATTCATTTTAAATAAATATTTTTAAAAATAATTAAATAAGTTGAACTTCAAAAAAAAAAAAAGATTACTTGATCGGGAGATTTTTCATTCTATCACAATATTATCCTTTGAAACAGCATCTCTTATCCAAGCAATTAGTGAATGGTATTAAAAGTTAACAATCGATTATTTTCGATTTTTCGATCAACCATTTTAATTTCGATTTTTATAGTCGAATAATCGAACCCCACAATCGATTTTTTAATAGATTATTATTTGTAAAAATAGTAAAAATTAATTCAAATTAAATTAGTTTATGTTTTAAACGACCCTTAGCCCTTTAAATGTATATATATTGTATGTCGATATGTTTAACAATAAAACCAGAGACTTTTATTCAAACATTTTGAGGATGTAATGCAAATAATTAAAAGAATCGAAATATTTATTATTAACCTACTTCCGCAGATTACTCTAATAACGTAACTAAATGTCTTAATTTTATCACCATAAAATTCAAATACATGTATTTTGTAAAAGCATAGGAAGTAAATTAATCATTTCACCAAATATGCAATGATATAAAATAGTACAAATAGAATTGATAATGGAACCGAGTCTGGAATATTTTCTGCAAGACGGGGCACTTGTTTCGGAAGATATAGACCATCGACTTTAATTTGAATGGTAATGCAGCGATTAAAGCACGGAATTCGTAAGTTCTTCTTCTCAGCCCAGTCTTGGTAATGGGGTATTTGTGGGATCGAAATGGCGAATGAATGCTAAAGAAATTGGTCACTTACGGATATAACACAGACGGATAATCATATTCCTCTGGTCGTATTGTCAAATAGGGGCTTGGAAAAGGATGACTTGTTTTATTGAGGATTAGAACATTCATGTGAATGTTCGGCACTG
Source organism: Protocalliphora azurea (assembly GCA_932274085.1). Classification (NCBI taxonomy): domain Eukaryota; kingdom Metazoa; phylum Arthropoda; class Insecta; order Diptera; family Calliphoridae; genus Protocalliphora; species Protocalliphora azurea. The sequence goes on from OW026522.1 coordinate 45,153,544, forward strand.
CGGAAAGGAATGTAGATTTTATATAACTAATACTCAAATTGTAATTAACAATTATTTTTTGAATTGTATTTCTATTGATTTTTTATCTTTTAAAAAATTGTCCCAACATTTATTTTTTAGAAAGTTTAAAATTTTGCTTTGCAATTTATTTTTACAAAAAAAGTACTTCAGAGTTAATTTTTCGATTAATCGAAGCCTAAAAGTCGATTTCAGTATAAAATTGGATGGTAAGAATAGACTACAAAATAATCGTTTTTTGATAAAGAGAATCGATTTTCAACCATAATCGAAATCGATTTACCAGTCAATGGGTGTGTAAATGTTAGATGTAAATGTTATAACTTCCAAATTCTTATTCATACGTATATGAGATTATTTCTGAATATTATGATTGATTCAAAAACATTATCACGTACCAATTTTTAGTATTTTCCAGATTTTTTTTTTAATTTAGTAAGAGTTAGTTAAGTAAAAAAATAACGCAAATCATAGAAATAAAGTGTAAATAAACGGCACGCTATTTAAATGAAATTTACCCAATAGATTAGGGTATATTTTTAAAAAGTTTTAGCATCAAGAACACAATAACGTAAAAATCTGAGACATAGTATGCTTTTATATTATTTAATTTTTCTTTTATTCAGTACGATTTATTGTGTTTCATTTTGATTTAGTAATAAAAAATAATTTTCTTTATAAGAAATCATGTACTTTTTTCTTATAACTAAAGTTTTGAAAATTCTCGACAGTCCCGGGAATTCCCTTGAAATTGATTTTTTTGTTCCCGCTTTCCGGAAAAAGAAGCATTGCGGGAACCCCAAACCATATACATAATTTATATTTTGTTTCCCGGAAACATGGTCTGGGAATTTAGATGTGAAACAAAGAATTGGATTTTTAGGATTCCAAATTAAACTCGAATATTTCAGTTAGGATTGTGTGAATTTTTATGAAAATCAAAAACAAAAATAGTTTAAAAAAGCCTAATGACTCTTGCTGTAAGCTCTCTATATATGCGATAATAAATATTTACATTTTAGTTTAGTTTACATGGTGGTAACAGTTCCCCTGTCATATTTGCCTTTTTTCATCTTAACTCCTACGTCATGCGATTATAAATTGATAAATTTAGTAATCTAAATGGTAAGTTATATAACCGATAACTAACACCCCGTATTCACAAATAACTTTTAAATTTAAAATGATTTTTAAAACAATATTTTCATACAAATTATGTCTCTAAAATATATTTAAAATTTAAAATTTCTTTTTGAATATGAAAGTAACTTTTAAATTTATAGTATGTATATTTCAAAATTTTATCATCCAGTAAATTTTAAATTAAAAAAAATTAAAAAAAAAAATTAACCACTTACTAAGCTTTATGATGTTAAGACCTTAACAGATGTATCGGAAAAATTCTTACGGAAAGATACTTCTAATTATTTTCACATTAGAAAAAGTTTTTTAGACAAAAATCTAATTTGTATAAAATATTTAAATTTATATAAAGTTGCTGCCAATATGGGAAGGCAATATATAAAAGTTGGCAGATGTCATTAAATATATATACATATACTACGTATAAACAGTAAATGCATTTTGTATAAACTAAAGATTTACATGGATATTTTTCTGCTTTAATATTGCAAATACACATATTTTATCCATGCATACTTAAAACCTGTAAATTATGAAATATTAACTTTAAAATTTATAAACCTGACCCTCTAATAATTGCTCTTTGTTCATTAAGTAAAATTTTAACCAAATTTATTTTACATAATTAAAATATGTTTTCTTTTTCATTTCTCATTTTCTTGTTCTTTTTCTCATTCTCAACAGGAACTTGAGTGCAAATTAGTGTGCCAGACATCAGTCTTTTATTCTGCTTCTATTAATATTTTACGTTTAGTTCTACGAGGACTTTTATAACATTTTTGATTTTTGTTGCTGTTGCTGTAAAGTGTATTTTGTATGTATGCATGTAATTGTATAAGAAACATACATACCCCTCTTAACATTTTCTATTGCGAAAGTCTCTAAGAAGAGTCTTTTAGAAGTTGAAATTCATCCCCAGAACTTTTGACAAAGTATCAGAAAAAGCACCTTCCTTCCGTCGTGAAGAATTGTTTCTCGTGAAGTGTCTTCTAGACGGCTCGAAGAAGATAATTGTAGAATCACCGTAAAAGAGTCTCCCGGACGACACCCGAACAGTGCTTACAGAAGTGTCATCATAGTATCTTCTAGAAGAGTATGTTGCACTTTTACTTTTTTGCATTTATAATTAAAATTTAAGTTTTTTGTTATATTTCGAAATTATTTTTATTTGACACATATAAACTAAATAAGATGATTCGAAAACCAAATCTACTTGTTTTTTAAGTGTGTTGTTCACAGTCACCATATACAATGTGTGTTGTTTTCTTCTCATAAAAGACTGACAGTCTTTCTAAACCGCTCGAAGAAGATTAATACGCAATACTAATGTATTTCGTTTTTGTTAAATTTGTATTATCGTCATATTATCTAGAAGTGAATACGAAGTATATTTTTGGAAAATGAAAGTATGGTAGTAATATTTGCGGTTTTTTTATATATCGTACAGACGTCTGATAATCATCTAGAAGTCGCTAAGAAGTGATGTCAAGACGATTGGCAACAAATTTATTTTCAAATGTTTGAAAGGACATTTTACATGGAAATTTGTACTGGTTTATGAATATTAGTAAAAAATTGTTTATGTATTTGAATATATCTGTGTGTTTGTAGGTTTGTCTGTGTTCATATACATAAAAGTATGTATGTATGCATATGAATACATAAACACACACACATACATACATACATACATACCTAGTTTGCTGTAAATTCAATAATATTTTTAGAGTTTTGTTTTTGATTTCAAAGAACTTGAAATCAAAATTCAATTACAATCTTATTGAAACTCCCTCCATCAGTCGGTTACCCACCCACATCCGTTACAATCATGACAGAACACAATTTGGATTTTCTGCTCAGTTCGGTAAACGCTTAAAATTAAATTTAAACACTAAAGGCAGTGCTACACATAAAATTAAGCTTTTTCTTCTAACCACCCCAAAATTCACAAAAGAATAACTTAAATGTTAAATACACCTTAAAAAATAAGTGATTGACATCTTTGTTGAAATGTGATGTCAAAAGTGTTATTTGATATTTAGTTATTCTGAAGATTTTCTATTGTTAATGCATTTGTAGTATTTTTATTTTAAAATATGTATCCATGTGGAACTACACTGCGTAAAACACTCATATTAGAAGTACTTTTGATTTACTCCTTTACTACCCCTAAATGTTTATATAATTTATTATTTAATTTATTAATTTATTATATTAACAGTCGAAGTATTATCCTGTCAAACAAATATTATAGGAAAGTATAACCCCGTTAATAAGGTGGTCACACTAGTACATATATTTCACCATAACTAGAGAACATTTCAGAATTATTCAGAAATTAGTTGCGGAAACATTTCTGTCATATAAAATTGGAAAAATTTTGCTTCTTGCATGTTCTGTAAAATTTTTTTTCTTGCAAAATTGAAAAAATGTAGCTCCTTAAAAATTTTTAAAAAATTTAAAACGACAAAAATTTTCAGTTTATTATACTAAAAATTTATGACATACAAGCTTGTATGGTTACGTATAGATATTTAGTAATATAAGGTTACTAACATAATTGTGTTCACATATTGTGAATAAAATCAAGATTTGACCAAACATTCGAGATGTTTTCAATTTTTAAAGAACGTTTAAAGAACAAATATTTTCAAAACTTTGAAAGTAATTTTAGTCAGTATATTAAAAAAACTGAAAACATATTCTTATTAAGCTCGCTAAATACTTCTTATTCTTCTTTTAGAATAATTCACACTAGAGTTGGTCAACTATTTCACAATCCAGCAAACAATACCCTGAAAGCTTAATGCCTTCTCTATGGATGTTAAAAGTTTTATCAATATCAGTCATTTAGTAGATCCAGATTTACTGAAATTTATTTCGATATTGTTTCCACACTACAATGTGTTAAAGTTATTATTTTTTAAACTGAATATGCAGAATATGACTATCTAAATTTTTCCCTTTTGCTATAACTATATTTAATGCTTTTTAATGTACTTAATAAACGTTTAACATTCAATTTTTTTTTTTTTTTTATGTATTCCAATATTTTCCCTTCATTATTTACATTTTTAACTTTTGGTTTTGTTAAATTTATGTAACCATATGATCATTTAGGATTTACAAGCACAAATAAAATTAGTCAAATTTTTTAATACTCTCCCTCTCTCTCTCTCTTTCTCCCTCAACTTTGGATCCACTTGCTAGATTTTAAGCACGTGAACATAACAAATTTTTGAGTAAACGAACGCAGCTTATGTATGTATGGCTTTAACTTTAAAAATAAATATATCTTTATCTGTTAACCGCTTTTATTTCTTCGAAGATGTTGTGAAAAGTGCGTATCTCATCCATTAAGTTTATATCGTACACGATACATTTGAACGATATTTATTCCATATACTTATGTATAATTGCATATATAGGCATTTCAAACAAATATTTATCATAAATCTCCATATTCTTACGAGTTCAGACACACCAAATATTTATATATAAAGCTTATATCTGAACATAAAAAATAACAACGAACCTTTCATCCCTTGGCAATTTTTCATATTTTTGTATGAAAAATGCAGAGATGTTACAAGTGTCCGTGTAATGTAAAGGTAACAGAAGATGAATTTAACATTTCATTTTTGTATGAAAAATACAGAGACGTTATAAGTAGCCGTGTAATGTGAAGGTAACAGAAGAAGAAGAAGTTTACATTTCATAGCTCCTCGTGGTGTGTTTACAGGTTCATAAAAAACATAGGAAAAGTTCTAAAAATTACATAAGAAGGCAAAATATTCGTTAGTTTTCAAGCAAAAATATTAACATTTTTGGAAAGTATTTGGTATCATAGGAAACTTTAGAATATGGAGAATCATAATTAGTAAAAGTATATTAAATACGATCGGATTTCTTTAGACCATGTCCAGAAACCCGTAGAATTAAGATTTAATGCATTTTTGTGAAAAATAATGTTAATATTTAAATTGAAATAAAACGAATAAAGATATCCTATTGAAGTTTTCATATAATGTGGATGAATTTGTCATAAAATTAATGAATTAAAAAACCTCCCACCTTATTTGTAACAAAATGCCCAAAATCTCAATCCGGGGAAAACATCTTTTAAAAATTTAATTCTTTCATTGAAATTGTCACGGTGTCGTTATAAAAGTCGTGTGTTATAAAAGTTGTGTGTTTTCCAACATATTGAGATATTTAATTAATATATTTTTTTTATCCCAGCTTTGCAATTTGAGAATTTTACAAACAAATTAAAAAAATTGACAAATTTTGGATAGGGTTTGAGAGGAGACCGTTGCCCCAAGCGCCATCGAGTTTGCTTTACACGCATTTTCGTTAAAATTTATATTGAAAGTATTAACAAATTGTATAGAGCGGAACAAAAATCAAATTTTATAAGTGAAAAAAAATTACCACCTGTTTGGAAAAAAAAAACTCAAAAATGTTGATTTTTTTGTTTCAATTTAAGACTGATATAACTTTTTATCGGATGCATATATTTATATGATTCTTGCAGCAATATTGCTTAGAAGTTTATAAGGAATCTAGTAAATATTAAAAAAATTTAAAATCTAAATTAAACCATTCAAGTTTAAGAGAATATATGAAAACCGAGGCCAAAAATGATGTAAAAATTTATTTCAACCTCTCTTAAACGAAAAGAAATAACTTGTACATGTAAGCATATTTTTTGCAGAAACTTACAAGGGCTAGCTATATTTAAAATTTCTTTGCAAAGAAATCATAAATAAAATAAAAATTAAAAAAAATTACATACTCGAAATGGCCAATTTTGGAGGTCTATCCAATATACCACCCCTCCTCCCCTGACCCAGTAAGGTACTGTGTTCCTCTAAATCAAAAACTCCTCAGCTCAGGCCCTGTCAAATTTTATTCAGATATCTTTAACTATCACAAGTTACGGAATTATAAAAAAAAACGTTTTGGAACCACTGTGTGCTGTGATAGAATTTTATTTTACATAAAACGGACTTACTCAATTTTAGAATGCCCTCTGTGTTATATAATAAAAACTAAAAATAATTCTTTAGAAAATATCATAATTATAAAAACACTTAATATGAGATAAGCACTAGGGAACTAATGAAGAATAATTTAAAAATTAGTTGTTAATTAGAAAAGTAAAACTATTCCACAATCAGTGAAGCAAATGTGCTTTTTGTAGGTATAGAAGCGTGTTCAGACTGGAAAGTTTTTACCAAGCCTATCATATATGATATAAATTTGTCTGATGTCGACAGAATTAATATTATTATAACGTCTTTTTGATAGATAAAAGATGCCATTTTGTTTGCTATTGGTAAATTTAAATTTTTTATTTAAAAATTTATTAGTCTGGATGCTAAGTAATAAAAAAAAAAAGAAACAATTGAATCGGTTGAAATTTGAACTCGTGGAGTACTTACAGTTTACGTTTGTTGGGCTGCCGTCCTACTCACCAAATTACAATTCGATTATTGTACTAATGGTTTTCATTAGAGTTGTGTCGTTTATGAACTGAATCGATTCATTCATGAACAACACAACTGAATTGAACGAATCAGTAAAATGAAAGATGTTGATTCGTCTGTCTTTTTGATTCTTATCATTCAATTTTACATTATTTTTATATTTGTATTTGCTTCCCACAAAATTTTGTGATTTTAATATATATTGTGCTTTAATAGATATTTGTTTAAAAATAAATTATTTAAATTTATATTGTATTCTTTAATTTTTCTAATCAATTATTCTAAAATATAAATAAAATAATTGTTTCAGTTTTAGTTGTTGTCTACACATACTCACACTCATCGTTCTGACTCTGTTCAAAGTAAAAAAACAAAAGATGAGCAAACTGAACCATTTTACCATTCAATGCGATATGAAAGAAATAATAAAATGAACGATTACAGAGTTGGGTGTTGAACCATCTATAGGTTTTGTATATTGATTTTTTAGTCAGACGGTCTATATAATTTAGCTACATAAAAATAAAATTCTTTTTATATTTACTACATATAAAGTAGTTATTTATGTACTAAAGCTAATGTTGCAATTACTAATAAAAGCTACAATTCACAGTGCACGGTGGCAAATTTCGACCAAAAATCTATTACTCTGTTATTTCTCAGTGTAAGTAATTTGTATTTGGTGTATGAATAAAAAAATATAATATTCACACACTAAATTTTTTACGAAGATCGAAATGAGGGCAAATAATATTTATGTTAAATTCATACTTGATAAATAACAAGATATGTAATTTAACTAGTTTAATTGTAAGATATAGTTATAAGCTTTCCAATGATATAAGTTTCAAAATAATTGGTTAAGTGGAAGAAGAGATAGAATGCATCAAATCGAAATAATTTGTATTACTGAGAAATTTTCGAAATTATAATAATATTTACTACATTTATCAAAATAAAGCTAAAAAGTTAAAAAAACAATTTGGTAATTGAAAATTCCAAAAATTCTGATTTTTTGTGTTTTTTTTTTTATAAAATAAAATTTTCCTTTAGAATATATACTTTTCTGAAACGTAACTTCACGGGGATGATTCTAAAATAAAAACCAAGCCCAACTACCTAATTGGGCTAAGTACAGACTCTCTCGAACTTGACCTATTTTGTATCAAAATTTTCAATTTAATATATATATTCTAAAATCCCAAAGCAAGAATTTACAAATGGAATGCTGTTTCATAAACCCTGATGTGTTCTTAAGAATATGTAAGCGTGTTTTAGCGGACTTTATGGGCAAAATTCAAAAAAATCCTATTTTTAGGATTTTTGGTTCGATAAAACACATTTTCAAACTCTAACACACCAGGGTTTTCGAAACTGCATTCTCTTTGTAGATTTCATTTTTATACAAAATAGACCAAATATGAGAGGGTCTGTACTTAGCCCTTAGTATATTATTTATGAAAATAAAACTTGTATGAGATATACATATGTGTGTATTATACCTGAGGTATGAATTTGAATATTTATTGTAATTGCAAAATATTCCTAAAGTAACCCTTGTTTCTGAACACTTTTTTAAGCGTGTACTTTCCCAATAAATTTCGATGCTGGTTTTTTATGTTAGTGCAGCAGCATGTTGTAGCACAAATTTATTTCAAGTAAAAACAAAAAACAATGTGGAGAACGCTTTTAAGATTTTCTATTTTAGTACTCGTTGTATATCCATACACATTTACACAATGTGAATATTGTTTTAAATACATACATATGTATATACAAGTGTACATACTCGCATGTTTGTATTCACAAAGGTTTTTCTTTACAAGACTCTTCTGTTTTAAAATTTGAAGAGCTGACGATTTACATACACACACTCATAAAATTTAAAATATTTTAAGGTAACTTCATAATTTTTTAGATTTTGTGTGAGAGTGTGTGTGTGTGTGTGAGAGTGTGTCGTTGACAATTATAACCCAAGAAACATAGACTGTTGTGAATAAAATATATATTTATAAAAGTATATACAAATAGGTCAGATCTCTGATAGAAGTACCTAATCCTAAGAATGGGTTAGTACAAAAGTACCTAACCATCAGTACGCAAAATTCCATAAAAATTTTTAAACATTAATTTATTTGATTTGATTAACATATAAAGACTATGGTCAATTATTGACCGACCTATTGTGATTTTTGTATCCAAGAGACATTTCTTGCAGTATTTTATTTTTCGAAAAATTTTATTATGTAGGAAGTGTAACGATGTATCGCTTTTCATTTTCTGCAGAAATTCAATTTGTTTACTGGGTTTTCACCCGTTTTATAAATCTGTGCTTCTGCTGTACTAAATGTTTGTAAGAGTGATTAAGTGTATGAATATAGAAATACATAGAAACGTACGTATGTATGTCAACAAATTTAATGTATTTGTAAAATCGATATTTGTAAAAGTAACGGCTGTTTGTCCTTTTTCACAAAACAAAAAACGCTTTTGATCTGCTTCTCTTTAACAAAAAAAAAAAAACAGTAACAAAATAAATTGGCATTGAAAATTGTGTTTATTTATTAGTTAGTTCAAAGAAATCAATTCTAATGAAATTATTTTGCATTTTTATAAAACTCGTCCGTTAGAAAATACTTTTTGAGTGTTTAAAATACGTATGGAGGTATTTAATTAACATAATTTTTTTCTGATCCCAGCTTTATGATTTGAGAATTTTACAAACAAATTAAAAAAAAAATGGAAAATTGACAAATTTTGGATAGGGCTTTTGAGGAGACCGTTAATCAAGCGCCTTCTGGGTTTCTTTGTAATGTAATAGTTATTAAATTAAAAAATCAATAGAAATATTTATTTAAACTTGTATTAAGACAAATAATATGTGTTGTAGTATTGGCTAAATAAAGATTATTGAACCATCCTTATAACACGCTGCACAGTTTTTTTTTTCTTTTTGTTTTTGAAAATAATTCTACAACTTGTGATCCGTTAAAGATATCTGAATAAAATTTGGCGTGGCCAGAGCTGAGGTATTTTCGAGTTGATTTGGAGGAGCACAGTATCCTAGCGGGTCAGAGGGGTAGTAGGTGGACCTTCAAAATTGATCATCTCGTTGCCATTTCTTTTTAATCGTCAAAATTTCAACTATGATTTTTTTTTTTTGTAAAGAAATAAACGTAGATGGTTCTTGTGAATTTTTACAAAAAATACACAGGTTATCTATTTTTGTTTAAAAGATATTTAGTCCGAAATAAATTTTTCCATCGTTTTTTATATTCTTTTAAAATATTTACTAGATTCCTTATAAATTGCTAAGCAATATTGCAAGAATCATATAAATATATGGATCCGAAGTTGAAATTAAAGAAAAAAATCCGCATTTTTGGTTTTTTCCAATAAGTTTGTAATATTTCTTCACATATAAAATTTGCTATTTGTTGTAATCCATATAATTTTCTAAATGCTTTCAATAGAAATTTTAACGAAAATTCGTGTGAAGCAAACCAGAAAACGCTTGGGTAATGGTCTCTTCACAAGCCTTATTCAAAATTTGTCAATTTTCCACAATTTTTTTTTCAATTTGTTTGTAAAATTTTCAAATCACAAAGGTGGGATCAGAAAAAAATTATTTTAATTAAATACCTCCATATTTATGATAAACACTCAAAAAGTATTTTCTAACGGACGACTTTTATAACGACACGTTGACGATTTCATTGAAAGAAGCAAATTTTTAAAAGATGTTTTTCCCGGATTGAGATTTTGGGCATTTTGGTGCAAAAAAGTGGGAGTTTTTCCAAGTTTTTAATTTTAAAACATTATATCAAAATTTTATATCCTTATTTGTTTAAATTTTATTTAAATTTTAATATTAACATTATTTTTCACAAAAAAATCTTCAAATCTTAAATATCCGTTTTTCTGGTTAAGGTCTGTAGAAATTTGACCAAATTTAATTTCTTTTTATTTATTATAATTCTCCATATTCTTACGAGTTCAAGGACGCTAAATACTTATATTTAAAATTTACATTTTCCATATTTTTGCACGAAAAATGCAGACGTGTTACAAGTATCCGTGTAATGTAAAGATAACAGAAGAAGTTAGTGTTACCTTGCGTTTACATTTTTCATAAAATAGAAGGGAAAAATGCTAAAAAGTTACATAAGAAGGCAAAGTTTTTATTAGTTTCAAGCAAAAATATAAAATTTTTTTAAAGTATCCAGTGTTACCAGTTTAGCCTTTTTATTATGCTTTTAGCCTCAAAACTTTATTTTTAGATTCTAGTTTTTTTTGTTGCCTTTTTTGATTCTTAAAATTGCCTTAAAAAAGGAAGAAGTACATTTCTTACTTGCTTTTACTAATTTATTTTCACAGAATAAAAATTTTCGCCTGTGACGCTTTATCCTACAAATTAAATATAACTTAACTCATTATATGGACTTACATAAGTATTTATTTATTATAATTATTTTTTAATACACCATTGATCATAGAAACTAAAATAATATAAAAGTAAATATAATTGAAAAAAAAACTTAAAAAAGTGAAGAATCACCCAAAAATGTTAAAATTCCCAGCAAAAACTTTTTGGTTTTCGGTAATAACAACTACTCATTAATGTAGTTTCTTGGTAATGAGGCGTCATTATTATTTGCCTACTCTGTATTACATTAATAAGTACTCAATAGTATAATAGCACAGTAATACTGCAATCACGTGGATGGGTTGGCTAGAGCGGATTAACAACCCATTCTGAAGCTGTTAGTTTTTTACAACAAAATGTCTAAATAGATATTTTAAACTAAATAGAGTTTTTGTCGCTTAGGATGCTATGTGCGAGATGGTGTACTTAGTAAGACGTTAGTCAGTAAAAACGCATGGTTAGTGTGAGTCCAAGTTCAAGTCTCACTGACGGCAAAATTTTTTTGTTTTTTTTTTATTTTTGTTTTCGTTTAGGTACATACTTATGATTACCCCTAGAGTCAAAAAATAACTACATGCATTTGTGGACAAGTCGAACAAAAATAACTAGTTATTCAGGCAAAAATTAAGTATTTTATTTTTGTTTCCAATTATACCTGCTAGCTTACCAGGAACGCAAAGTTTTTGATGGGTTATTAACCAAAATTTAATTATATTTCCAAAATGATGAATCCCTTTACAGATGAAGTATAATCCAAATTTGTATGGAAATTTTCTTAAAAAAAAAAACAAATCTAAAAAAAGGAGCTAGTCTTTTCTGACTTTTTTAAAGTACAACTCAACCCCTTTTTTCTCGCCTCCTGGCAACACCGTTGATAACATAGGAGACGCTAGATTAATTATGATAAATAAAAAGAAATTAAGTTGGATAAAAGTTCTTCAAACCATGACCCAGAAATCCGTAGAATTAAGATTTAAAGTACTTTTTGTGAAATATAATGTTAATATTCAGATTGAAATAAAATTTAAAAAAACAAAGATATCCTATTGAAATTTCGACATATGTGCATAAACATGTCCTAAAATTAAAGAAATAAAAAACTTACACTTATTTGTATTTAATGCCCAAAGTCTCAATCCGGAGAAAAAATCTTTTAGAAATTGACTTCTTTCATTGAAATCATTACCGTGTCGTTGTAAAAATCGTCCATCAGAAAATATTTTTGTGTGTTTTCGCAACATATGGACGTATTAATTAACATAATTTTTTTCTAATCCCGGCTTTAAAATATGAGAATTTTACAAACAAATTAAAAAAAATTGTGGAAAATTGACAAATTTTGGATAGAGCTTGTAAGGAGACTTTTGCTCCAAGTGCCTTCGTGTTTGCTTTACACACATTTGCGTTAAAATTTCTATATGCAGGACAGAAAAAAAAAATTTATAACCAAAAAGGTGGTAACTAAAAAAAAAGGTGGTAACTAATTTAGTTTATAGCACTGTAAGAGTATATTTCAGTACAAATTGAGCAATTTAGTTTCAATTTCCTTTGCCTCAGGCGTTATCGTTGCCTCTAATCGTAAACCTAATAGAGAATAAAATTACTTAAATGTTCTAAGAATATTCTCATTTTAAAATATCATTATTTGTATATACCAAAAAATTACATGAAAAATTACCACATCATCAATTTGTTTAACAGACTTAATTATAATACAACAGCTTTAACGAATATAACTGAAGTACTAACTTTGTTACCGCGTCACAACGCTTTAGGCAAAAAATATCATATCAAACCGCAGCCAACAGCAGACAATAAAATGAAATGCTGAATAAATGGACAGTATATTGAATTTTTAAAATAAACAGAGAATATCTATAAGTAGCAGAAATATTAAAATTCTAAATTTAACAAAAAAAACTTCTGCTACAATGCCTAAATAGGAAATGAAACATGATAAAACCTTAGAAAAAGAAAAAGTCGGAGAAGAACAAGTAAAAAATGGTAAAAACAGGAATTCCCTTTTAAAGACATGTTCATTTCTTTTGTTACAAATACTCGCACTTGATGTCTATTGTATGTTTTTTTTTTATCAAATGGAAACCCAGGCATATATTCACACAGATACATATCCTAATATTCTGCAATGGAGCCAGTGTTGCCAGAAAAATTTTGCCTCATATCCTCAAACCCAAAACTAAAAATACCTAAAAATCCCTGTTTTAAAATGTTTTAAATTAAAAATATATTGAAAGTTTTCTATAAAAACCTAATAATCATTAAAAATGTTTTATAAAGAGAAATTTAACGACCATTATTTTTAAAATAAATTTCCTATAAAAAGATGATTAATGAAAAATTTCTTAAAAAAAATTATCTAAAATTCTAAAATATAAAATTTATCACTATTCCCAATAAAATAAAATTTTTCAATAATTTCATATAAAAAGAAATTTGTCAAAAATTCATAAAAAGGACAGTTAATGAAAATTTTCGTGAAATAAAAAAAATTATCAAAATTTTCCTAAAAAAAGATAATTTTTCAAAAATTTTCTTTAAAAATAAAGTGTTGAAAACATTTTTCCTTAAAAGAAAATTTATCAAAAATTTCTTATAAAAATAAAATGTAAATTTAAAATTTACCGAAAGCCATGGGAGCATAATGTTATGAAATGACTTAAAAAGACTGTTTCATAGTTAAACCAACGTTTTTTTTTTTTTCATAAAAAAACGAATGAAACCAAAAACTACTAGCTTTCGTTTGGTGTAAACGGCATATAAACAACAAATAATAATTTAATATTTTCTATATATAGAAATCAATACAATACTTTCATTAATTAAAAAATAATTCCACATTACATATATGTAAATACAAAATTCATTGAAAATTTCCTTTAAAAAGAAAACTAGCAACAAATTTTTATAAATAGAATATTTAACGAAAAATCTTTGCATAATATATTCATCTCAATTATCTACAAAATTTAAAACTTTTCGAAGTTTTCCTTTAAAAATTAATATTTATCGAAAATGAAATAAATGTATTATTTAATAAAGAATCCCCATATTTTACGAAAATCACCATATCCCTCAAGACGAAAATCTGTCCCCAAAAGCTTAAATCCCCAATTTGGGAACAAATCCCCTCATCTGCCAACACTGAATGGAGCAGATAGAACCTATTTTGTATATTAGCAGGAATATGCACTGTTGTCTACTTTTTTAAATTTTCGCCAAATCTTACAACGAGTACAAAAATCGCTAGAAAACACCAAGCCGTTTCCAGAGTAGCCAAAAATTATATCGCATTATTTCAACTTAAAAAAAAGAGATCAGGAATGTAGACTCAGGTGTTAGAGGTGAATAAAAAAAGTCCACTTAAATCGGACTTCAGATCAATATAAAAATATGTTATGTTCTGATAGATCTAAATTCAATCTTCGAGGTTCAGATGGAGATGTCAATGTTGAAACTTACGTATACAACTGTAGCGGTGAAGCACAGAGGTGTTCTTCAGCAAATTATTATATTATTTATTATATTATTGGTAAAATTACGGCCTACAATCTTTCCAAAATTTTCTAAAATATATAAACAATTTTCTATTTAAGGTGCTTATTCAAGATTTTTATTACTAAAAACAACTAATGAGAAATGCAGACAGGATCTTGCAACGTTGAAAAGTTAGTCCACAAACTTTGCTTTGATTCCGCTAAACAGACACAATGAATGCAATTAATGAATACAAATCGTCAGTATAGTCTAACACAAAATGTCTACCGAGAATTTAATTTTTTTTTAAGAAATATACAAAAAAGGTGGGTCAAATTCTAAGAAATCTAAGGGTCTAAAATCAGAACCTAGCACCCGCCGAGAGAAATAAAGACTTCAGTTTGGAGCATTTAAAAAAACTGTATAGTAACCCGAGATATACCTTTTGAGGTTTTGATATAGGAAGACCACTCAAATGATGATCATTGATGAGCAGAATACGGGAAAAAAAAAATAAATTACTTCTCAATTTGAAATTAGTACCCTAATAACGATTAAAAAAATCATAAATTTAGATTTCTTCCCAAAATAGGTATCAAAAATTTGGCAGTTTTGAGCTTGCTATTAACAAAATATTTTTAAATTTTTCACCATGGAATTTTGGTCTCCCAGAGGACTGTTCAGTACATTTTGTGAATGTTTATGCTTCTCAGCGGTAGCCAGGCTTTGATTTTAGACCCATAGTTTTTTGGGGAAGTTTTTTTTTAGAATTCTTCGTGGATTACGTTTTTGCTATACGCCTTTTGACAAAAACAATTGACGCACCTTAATACATACTTTATCAAGCGTCAGTTGTCCAATTCCACACTTTTTTTAACCAATAAAACTTCTTGCTAAAATGCTATTTTCAAGATATATAATTTGACTTATAAAAATGCTAGTTAAGGTGAAGAAAAGTCTCCAAAATTGGCAACACCGAAGATATGTATGGTTGAAAATGTTGTACAGTATGTGCATATTTAAGAGAAACATACATTTACATAGAAAATAATGCTTAAGGATATAAATGACTAAAAACAACAGAAATTCATTCATTGAGTCAGCCTATGTTTTTTTTTTTCTTTTTTTCATTGTCTGATGTCTATTTTTTCTATTCTCTTTTTCTTTATTGTCAAATCTGTCAAACCAACATGAAAGTTTATATTTATATGGAGTATGCACAGTGGCACAGCGAAAATATAGACTGTAGACATTATGAAGTTTAAGGTTTTTTTTATAAAAAAAGTGAAATATTAACAAAAATCTTTTTTTGGTTAAAAAAAATACATACAAATAATTATGTAGAGATTAATATATATTTTTAATATATGTTACAAAATATATTTGAAATTCATGTAATATGTCTGTTTATTTTAACAAAAAAAAATGTAAACTCCCATTTTAGTTAAATTTTATAGAGAGTTATAAATGTTGGTCATCTTTTTTATGTCATTTTCCAAATTTTGAAAAACTTAAAAATTTCCTAAAAATTTGCGTGCATAAATATAAAGACAATATGCCCACTGTATTGTTTAGAAAATATAATACCGCGTACACATTAATAAAATGTACATACAATGTATTTTATTTATGTACTAAGTGTTATTTAAAGAAGAATGACTTTTAAATTAAATTCTATATTCTTATATCTTAATAATTTGAAACATTCATGTTTATTAAAAAAAAAAAAAAAAAAACATTTTTTGTTTTTTTTGTTTTTAGAGCAGTAGAACAGCGAGTTTTTAATACCTTTTTTTTCATTAGGCAGGGGAAATCTTTCATAAGATTCTCAGGATTATAGAATAACCGTGAGATATGTCGGATTCATACCGACTAAAACCACCTCATTCGTCATTCAGTAACCCTGCGGAACTGTCTAGAAAGATATTACATCGCAGGGCAGGAGAGCCTTATCTAGGCTACTTCTGGTGTCTGGGATTTCCTCAGATTCTCTTCCGTTCTAAGTTTATCATGAATATTTTTAATCATTGAGGATATTACATCCCAATTTTCTCTCTTATTAAGGATGATGTCAACAATATTTTGCGGATTCAGTTGGCACCCTTCTTCTGTTTTCTGTCGATCGTGGCGAAAGCGTACGCAGTTGAACACGACGTGTTCTGGGTCTTCCTCTTGGTTTGGACAGTTAGGGCAATATGGGGAGTTATCTAACCCGAATCTGTACAGGTAACTTCGGTATCCTCCGTGACCTGAGAGAAACTGCGTTAAGTGATAATTTACTTCTCCATGTCGTCTGTTTAGCCATACATCTATTCTTGGGATTAGTTTAAAGGTCCACCTTCCTTTGCGGCTGCCTTCCCATCTGCTCTGCCATTGTCTTATAGTAGCTTCTCTTTCAAATTTACGTACACGAGTGTCTAGTTGGTTTGGGTCTCTTCTGTTTTCATCCAAGTGCTATGACATGGGCCGCTTCGTCGGATGTTGTTCGAAAAGAGCAGCATACTCGTAGGACCGATAACCTGTATACAGATTTTAGCTTCCTCGCTGCGGTCTTTACTTTTAGAGCTACTGACCATATGGGAGCAGCGTAAAGTATAACTGAGCTGACCACCGTGGATATTATCTTCCTTTTGGATTGCATTGGTCCACCTACATTCGGCATCATTCTTTCAAGAGCGGTTCTAATATTTGCTGCCTTGTTAGCAGTATACTCCATATGTGTCCTAAAGTTAAGTATGGCATCTATTAGAACTCCCAAATATTTGAGATGGGATTTTGATGTCAACTGGTATTCTCCAACCGTTATTCTCATGGTCTCTTTTTTACGCCTGCTTGTAACTAATACAGTCCCCGTTTTGTGTTGAGTTTTTAATACCTAAGGTTTAAATAGTTGATTGTAGTATATTAAAGAACTTAAAATAGAATATATCTCAATTTTTAAATGATACAATTTTGTATAACATTTCTTTTTTTTATTGCTTAATATTTTCTTAGATAAGACATTTTATATGCTGATTAGGAATTAAAAATTCCTAGACTTTTCAACTTCCCGGAAAATGAGAATGAAAAAATCTTCCCGGGATTTCTTATTTTAACATAAACCACAAGTTTTATTAAAGAATACTAATAGTTTTATATCATTGTTATATAAAAAAGTACAAAAAAGTACAAAGTACAAAAATTTCCTTTTGAAAGCTATTCGAAGTACTTAGTATAAATATCGTTAGTGCGATACTAAAAACTTCTTTGTTAAAAGTTTCTATTTTCAGAAGTGCAGAAACATGTTATTATTGTTAGATTTATAAATCAATGGACTTACAAAAATTAAGCAAAATTGTTTCAAAAGTGAAAAGTTATATACATATAAGATTTTACGCCAGCGCAGCGACGATATGTAATGAATTATTTGTTTAATAAATGGTTTTTAGAATCATTTCGCTTTTATTACAAAAATATCAGCGAATACCATATATATTTGAAACAATGTGATTAAAAAAAAAATTAATAATTTCGTTTTCAAAAACTACTCCTGGAGAGTTTCGATAACAACATTTGATAATAAGTTTAATTCTCGATGACCTGGAACTTAAATATTCTCTGACGAAATATCAGATCGAGTAATTTTCTCAAAAATTTTTAAGATTTTTGGCAGGTCGTTCTGCTCATTTATAATTATCTACAAATATCTATTATTTTATTTTTAAGAAATTTTCATTTGGATATTCATACAATAATCGAATATACATTCTGGTAATGGAAATTCTGATAATAATCGGATTAAGAAAACTTGCGTGGGTTTTATTTCGATATTTTGTGCTATATAAAAATTAGGCTTTAATAAAATTTTCAATGAGTTACCACACATATACAATCCACATCAATATATCTAAAATAAAAATTTAAATGCTACGATATTGTTGATAACACTAAAAATAATCGTGGTCATATTCATTTTTAATATTTCATTAGAGGATTTTATATCAAAAATTTAGGCATAGATTTTCTACTTTTTTTTATTGTTTTTTGATTTTGTAAAATTTTTTAATATATTTTTAATATTTGACAATCAAAGAATTTTTTAAAGAAGTAAACGTTTATGTTATAGTAGTTAAAAATTAAATATTTAAAAAAAATTAAAAAATTTCATTTTAAGTCCGATATCATAAATGCACATATGTATACAAAAAAGTATAGAAAACACAAATTAAAGGAGGATCGATATATTTTATAATAGTGTATATAATCGTGACCATAATTCTGATTTACCTTTAGAATATTGAGTAAAGAATACAGTGATGAATATTTCACATCCAACCACAAAAAAAAATCTTTAAAGGATGTTAATAAAAAAACAGCAAATATTAGTTAAATAACTATAAAATAAATTTTTCAATGACAAAAATACACACCCAAAAATGTTAAAAATTGCATTAAACTCAAACGCATAATTATTTTTGAGTGCCACTTGATTTCGATATAAGCTATAACAACAGCTATAGATTGATATATATTTTCAACAATTTCAATTAGCACCTTGGTTGTGCCTCGACGACTTACTAAATATTAAAGACAAATGAATACTTTTTATGCAATTTTTTTGTTGAAACCTTTCTTTCCCTTAACTAAAACAGAATAGATGTACTTATTATATATATAATTTATTATAAATATAATTTCACATAAAATATGAAAAAATACTAATAACAAGTACGCAAAATTTTGTATCGATTTTAAAGACTTATAACATTTTTGCAAATTAATATTTTATCGCAATTTTAAAATGTAATATGAAAATCTTTTTTGATTACGCGATACATTAGCTTCATAAAAATTACGCTGTGAATGTGCTTCTCGAAAAAGACACCTATTAAAGTACTTCAGGTTCACCTCAAATGATTCTCAAACAATTCATAATTACAAGAGCAATAAACCTCCATTTTTTATTTGCAAAAATTTTAAATTTTGAAAATTTTAGTTTTATTGTCCATAATATAATTTAACACTAGTCCAGAACACATTAATTTAATATAAGTTCACCTATTTCTACAAGTGTATATAGCTTACAGTACAGAAATTGGACACATATGCTAAAATCCGCGATTACAGGAATCAAAAGAAAGAAAAAAAAAGTGTTTATTTTCAAACACTTTTGTTGGATTTTTGAAATTCGAGTGCTTGCCGGTACTACATGGAACCATTTCAGGTCTTGAATTTTAGTTGTTCTATTCCACCAATTGTTTCTTATATTATTGTGTCAAAAGTTAATTTAAAAAATGTAAATTAAAAAATATTTGAGGTTTAAGGACGTATGTATATGTATATAAATATATATATATATATATATATATATATATATATATATATATATATATGTCAGGCTTTATTAAATTATATATATATATATATATAACTCAATAAAAGAAAAAATATCTACTTTGTAATATTAAAGTTTCTATAATTCATTATGCTTGCGTCTGCGAAGAAATTGCCAAAAGCGTTTCTGTAAAACTTTTTATAAGAAAAAAAAACAAAAAAACTACAACGGAAGGGGGGCTACTTTTATTGTGGGCTTTTGAAACAATAATTGTTGTTGGGAGCTAAGTGGAATTGATGTAACAATAAATTAATATTGCTTATAGAACTTTTATAATAGCGCATTCAGACCTGCGTGAAATTACGTAATTTCATGTAATTTCGTGAGCAGCTGATAATTTCTGTTTACATCAATTTTTGGAGTATATTGTTTAAAAGATATTTTTTGTCAATAAAATAAAGAAAATAGTTTTTTCAATTTTACTATTTTCTTTTTTATTTTTTTTTTGTAAATGTGAAAAAAACTGTCAGATGTGTTTTTACATCTCATTGTAGAATTATGTTGTACATAACCATTTTCAGAGTTTCACTGGGCACTGTAATTTCAATATAATTACGCCCAAATTACACAAAGTGATGTAATTTCAAAACTTTCAAATTGTATGAGAAATTACGTAATTTTAACATGATTTCGACCGATATCACGAAAGCAAGTAATTTCGCTCCGTTCTGAATGTCCTGTAACACAGTTTCACTTCTGCTTGATCCGTAAGATATTCTCTATAGATTATCTCTCTCTAGAAACAGCATTCATTATCATTCTGAAAAGAATAATATAACTATGTATTTAATAAACACTACTAGCTTATTAAATACTTTTCATTTAGAGTTATTTTCAACCACAAACCACATTTTTATCAAATCGATCAGCCATAAACATCTAGATTTAATTTTGTTTAATTATTTCTTCAAATGAACAATCTGCTGATAAATACAATGAATAATAAAATTGAATAGAAATTCTGAAAAACTTACTCTATTATAATCTATTATTAAAATTAAAATTAATTTTTTTATGTTGACAAATTGAAAATTAATTTTTATCTGACCTTTGGCATGACCTTTTAGGTATGTATTTTTAAACATTAATCATAACCACAAAATTAAAATGAAATTAAATTTTATATTATAAAATATTATTGCAAATACGAGTTCACACATATTTAAGTATTACGCACACACACACATACACATGTTTATGTAAATGTACATGTAGGTGTATTAGTTTGTATATATGTATTTTACTCTGACTGATACTCACTTCTAATAAACTTTTAGTAGAACAAGTTGCATACTTCATTTGATTCTGTACAACATTTAATACAGACGACTAGTTACACGAATATTTTTATATACTCGTATGTACCTACATACACATTTCTTCTTACTCCCATAGTAGTATACCACGTAGTAATTCTCTGTGCCAGTGTGTATCTGATGAAAAATTCATGGAGTAAAAAATAGAATTTATTAAAAAATAAATTCCCACAGCATCAATGGCAACATATAGCAATAACAAGAACAACAGTAGCAGTGGCAACAGAACCGCCAGTAGTTGTGGCAGTAGAAACAGCAGCAACAAAAATAATAGCCAAAGCAACAAACACATACTTGGGCAAGCAATTAAAACCCACAAGTATGCAAAACATCATATACACATACTCACACAAATAACAAATAAATATTAAACCTTTCAGTTGGTGTGTAAGGTGTATGCTTGCGCTTGAATAGGTGTGTATGTGAGTGTATTCTCTGAGAAGAGGAATGTAAAGATACGTTTATAGATACGAGTTACTTATTACAAGATGGATGGACTCCAAATGGAATCATTGAAGCGAAACAACTACTTGCTGCCAGTTGGATGAATCTATTGAATGGATGAGTGGTCACAAAACATATTTTCAAAGGAAAATTAACCTACAATACAAAAAATCTATATACACACACACACTTGTATACATACAGGCTTTTTAAAACATCTAACAATAACCCTTCAATATACTAATATCATACACATCCAGACATATTTACTCGTTTAAAACCATGAAGTCACAAAACGATAACACGTTCACTTCGGTTAACTTATCGAGAATATAAACTTTTTACACCCGTGTATTAAAATGATTTAAAAGAAAAACAAATAACTTAAATATGTACTCAGCCACTCGTCACAGGAGGAGGCTTTTCTTATGTTTTATGCCATTTCAAAAGCAAAATAAACATGTTTATATAATTTAACCTTTAACAAAAAGAAAAGCAAAATATAACGATTAATATCTAATACAGAAATCAGAAATTTTTTCTTTGATTTGATTTTTATTAAAATGTATGTGTGCCTCCAAAGCTACATATTATGTATTTTAAAAAAAATAATTTCAGTGTATTACAAAATAACGATAACGTCAGGGCAAGTTTTTCAAGCTTTTCGCTTGCAAAATAAGCATTTGCATATTTTACAAGTATTTTACAAATCATACCTTTTTTCAGATGTTTACATTAATTTGCATATAATGCAAATTAATTGTTAGTTTTCTTAACAAAAGCGCTATTTTTAGTGATTTTTTGAGATTTTTAATTTGTAAATTTTTTTGAGAGTTTTTGAATACATCGAAAAATTCTGGAGACAAAATTTCAGGCGTGTCAAATATTTAGGTATATTTTTATAAAAAATCGAAATCGATCAGAATTTTAAAGTTAGAAAAATTTATATTTATGCATATTTTTATATATTTATATAAAAAAAACGTATAAATTCAATGATTTTTCTACGCATATTACTTTTTCAAGCGCATATTTTCAGTTTTTCATGCAAATTTAAACTTGCCTGTTTATCACATATAAGGCATTCTGAAGAGTTAATAATAAGCGGATTACATATATATTATTAATACGAAAGCAGGAAATTTTGTTAGCATATAACAGATAAAACAATTTAAGAAATTAGAATTTTGGCATGAAAATAACTCGCCAACAGCAACAAAATAAAACAAGCCGGAAACATATAGTCAAGCCCGACCATATGTTATCCTACACAATTGCATCAAACTTATTTTTATGAATTATATGTATATATGCATAAAATTATGTTTATGCTAACGTTTATGAACTTTAGTGTGACCCGCGGAAATGGGCCTTATATGGAAATTAAAGCTAATTATGGACCGATTTTTCAGTTTACTTTCTACTTATATAAAAGTTGCTTGTGTCAAATATAATCATAAAAGAAATGTTTAAATGGGATTTATTTATGTTATGTTCGGAAAAGGTGTTTATATGGAAGCTATAGTCAATTATAGGCCGATAATAAGTGAATACTTATTTCATTAAATTATTGATATATTTAATACATTTATGAGTGTAAAACTCGGTTATGGGGGACTAGGTAAAATAATGTACCGATCAAAATCACTTCCAATAGGCTTTATCCTTGTACCAATTTATACCAAATTTCATTAATATATCTTGAAAATTGAGGCCTGTACTTTGTTCACAAGGTTTACATTGAACGACAGACATCATTAAATCGACTCAGGAAGGGATTCTGAGTCGATCGAAAATTGCGATATATATATATATATATATATATATATATATATATATATTATATTATATTAATGTTGTTGTTTTTTTTTTTTCTTTTTTGTATAAGCAAGCAGTTTAGTTGACGACAGCAGTATTATAATGTATTATATACATACAAAAATATATAAATATATATGTATACTTATAAGTTGTTTTTTTATACCTATACCACCATAGGTGGTTGGGGTATTATGCGTTTGTACTGCTGTTTGTAACGCATAGAAAAAGTTATCTAACACCCACCATAATGTATAACAATCGACTCAAAATCATTTTTTAAATCGATTTAGCGATGTCTGTCCGTCTGGCTGGCTGGACGGCTGGTTGGCTGTTCATGTAAACCATGCGCACAAATGAAATTTCTCACGTGGAACTTTTATGATACAAGGGCGAAGCCTATTTAAATTGGTTGTGATCGGTCCATTATTTCATCTAGCCCCATATTAATTTCCCCCGGAATAGAGTTTAAACACTAAATATGCCTTAAAAATAAGACTATTTTCATGAAATTCGGCGCAAAGAAGTTCTGTACAAGTATCAATCTTTGTACCAAATTTTATGAAGATCGGTTCACAATTGACCATATCTCCCATATAAACACCTATTCCGAATATCAATTTAACGTGCATAAATTTAGTACGAATATCAATATCAAGTAAATATTCGATACAAATAAAACAGAAACAAACATTTTCAAATATTATGAGAATCGGTCCATAATTTATCATAGCTCCCATATAAACACACTTCCAGGAATCGTTCCTAAAGCGCAGAAAATCATCTAGAAGTTAATATCAACATATTATTCCGTATTTGTATATTTTATTTTACATTAAGTAAAATTGACCACAGGTGTAATATAAGTCCCCTTCCCGAATTTTTATGCTCGTACACAATGGTGTAGGGTATCATATAGACGGTAAAGATCTTTCGTTCTCTTTTTGCTTTAAGCAAGCGTTGCTAGTGGAACAAATGTATGTATTATTTTTTTTAAGTATAAATATGAAAATATGATGACATATTATTTCTTTTTATTTGTAGGTAAAATATGAAGGTTATAAAAGATTCGGGTGTTGTTTTTACTTAATGCTAAATTTTATTAAGAATAAAATGAGTCATCGTTTGATACAATCGGATTAGAATTATAGAACAAGTGATTTTTTTTTTTTTTTTTGTAGTTGCAAATCTGTTATTTTACTATTTTGAAATGGTGATTTATTGTATATATTCGTTTCTATTGACAGTTTTGCTATGAATAGAAACGAGTATATACTTTTTAAATTTCTTTATTAAATTGTATAATTTCTTTGGTAACTTCTTTATTAAATTGGATAACAGGTATTTGAGATAAAAATTTGGAAAATCTCGAATTCGAAAAATCTCTCTCTTTTTTATAATAAATACCGATTTTGAGAGTATATTGAAATTTTTAAATATGGTGTAATAATCTACTCACCTCTAATGTGTAAGTAGTGAAAAGGTATTATAGTAGTAATAATCTGCTCACTCATACATACAAACTACACTGTGTTAAATTCCAATAGTTGTTTCTCTATAGCTCCATGTAATTAAGAAATAATCTTTAAATGAGAAACAAATACTGGACTGCGTATCAAAAAATTTCATTATAAAAGTACCCTATTTGGGACTCCATAGCTCCGGTCCTGAGTTTTCTGTGAAATCCGCTACAGAACTCTAACTAAATACTAAACTGTTGCGGAAATTTGAATTCTGCCTCCCTGTACGTAGACAAAAATAACAATTTCACATTAGATGAACATATATTTCTTTCGTAAAATTAAATATTTACCCATTTTGTATATCCATTAATCTATATCCAAAGATCCATATTTGTAATTTGTGCATATGTTCAACAGTGAATAGGTAATTATATTATCTACAAAAATGTACTTAGCACTTAGGTAATATTAAAAATTGTCATATGTCGTAATAAAATATTGTTCCAAAAATGAATTACATATATCCAAAATTATCAGATTTCTAAAAAAGTCTTCAATTTTATGAATTAAATAATGTTGTTAAGTACAACATAATATAATTCATAAAAATTAAAAGAAATCGCTTAATACTACACACGACAAAACTTGAAATTATTGTTCAGAGACGGATTAAAAGATAAGGATTTCACAACATTCGCCATAGTGGATCAAAATAACTTTTCCAACTTTATCGCAGAAGCTTTTGCAATACTTCAATACCTCACCAAAACAGATACAAGTTGTATAAAACCTATTGAATCGAATGATGAGTCATTGATAAATGAAATAAGAACTTCTTGCAGAAAATACACCAATAAATTTAAATGAATA
This sequence comes from Protocalliphora azurea, assembly GCA_932274085.1. Taxonomy (NCBI): domain Eukaryota; kingdom Metazoa; phylum Arthropoda; class Insecta; order Diptera; family Calliphoridae; genus Protocalliphora; species Protocalliphora azurea. Next base: position 45,179,403 of record OW026522.1, read on the forward strand.
TTAATCTCGCTGCGACAGAAGTTATGCGACTACTTCTCACATTCCCTATGTGGGAATCACAATATTTTATAAAAAAAAACTGGAAAAATTACCAACATAATTATAAAAAAAAAACGCAAACTCAAAAACACCTAATTGATAAAAGTCTTGCCACCTATATTCTACACCATCATACCAAATTTCGGATGCCAATCTCGAAATCCCTATTCCGAAACTCCCGAGATTTTTTTGAGATAACGAATGCCGGGATTTAAATTTCTGGATTTATTGATATAAATACGAGAACAAAAAACTTAACTAAAGACAAGATGGAACATTAAAATCTTTAGAGAAAATTTTCAAAAAAATTAAAAGATATACTCTTGCAATTTGTGTTATTTTTTTATTTCTTCTAACATCTGCAAAACTCTTAATATCTTTAAATACCGCTTTATATATGATGTAGTTTATAAAACGTTATTCATATTTAAATTCTAAATTTACAAAAGATTAAAATTGTTGGAAAAAATAAACTTTTAGAATTTAGAATGTATTTTAGTATGAAACATAAATCTCTAATCTTGAAAAATCCTGGGCTCCCTGGATTTAAAATTATAAAATCTTGAATCGCGGGATCCAGTCTCGACTAATTCTAAATTTCATTGTCAAAGTCATAAATTTCCAAAATAAAGTATAAATTCTTTATTAGTAGATCTGAGACGAAAACCATCGTACACAGAACTAAATCTCGCATGTAATATTGGCGAAAAAATTTACTTAATCTTTATCGAATAAAAAAAAAAAAATAGTCAAATCAACAGAATTTTTATGCAAATCTATACCATTTTTAGTCAAATCAACAAATTTTAATTAACATCTCTTAGGGATATTAAATTGAATAAAATCATGTATTGTTTCGCTTAAGATGATGAATTATTGTTTTAAGTAAATTTTAAGAAATTTTATTTAAATCTTTACCTTCTACTAAAAAATATTTAATTAAAAATCAGAAAGTTGATTATAAATTTTCACTTTTACGGAAAAAAAGCATTTGGCAATTTCTTAAGGTTTCGTTTTTCTCAATTTTCATTTCGAATTTGACTTTTTTTATAAATGTTTCCTTACTTCATTCTTATACATCAAGCATACACATAGAAAAACAAAGTTCATGCACAAATATTATCTTGATCATTATTATGTTAATTACAGTAAGACCGAATGCTCTGCTTTGGTTTCGGATTAGGCCAAAAATCATTTTCGGTCAATATTCTATATATGGCTAAATACTGGCCGAATACCGAAATTTTTAGATAAATACGTTAAAATCTTTCTAAATTAATAACGTATCAGAAGTGATTTTTCTGAATATTCCTTTCCACTTGTATCATTTTACAAAAATTAATTACTATTCGATATATACTAATATATTTGAGTGAGTAAAAAACAAAAGGTACTGTCTTAATTGAAGTTAGTGGGGGTTCACACAAAGCAATTTTCATGCCGCAACATGTTAAAATTTAGTATTCTCTTCTTGAGTGAACCCCGACTTTGAAGCTGATAGTTTCTTTTATTAATTAAAAAATATAAGAAATGTCTAACAATCCAATTGGGTTGTAATTTGAAAGATGTGCTCCAAAATCATACTTACTTGTAATTTTCATTTTAAACATGTAATGATATCTCATTTTAAACAATAAAATATCAGTACATAGTTTCGGCTAGTTTCGAATTCGGCCGAATATTAGTTTCGGTTTCGGCCTTGTAAAATTGTTTTCGGTCAGACTCTGATGTTAATATTAATTAAATCTATTGACAAGAATTTAATCCGACATGTTGAATAATTTTAATTCTAAAGTTACGTATAGTACGCAGAAAAAATTATGACTAGATTTTTTTAATAAATTATTATTTGGTTTAAAATAAAATTTCATTAAAATAATTATTTAATTTTAATATTTTGTTTTACTTGTTATAAAAAATTTCAAAACCAATATAAAAAACAAAAACAATTTGCTGTATTTTGACAATTTGGGAAAAATATAAAAATGAATTAATGCTACTTCTTCATATAAACCTTGTGCGTAAAAACTCACTCTTCTGTTCTTTAGCACTCACAAGGATGTGTTTTGTACTTGTTTTCCACAAATACCAAAGTTGCTTTTTAGCTAATGTTAGAGATCTTTCTTGACTTCGGCATCTGGGTAACTTCTCAGAATATGCACATTCATATGTTGCTTTTGCCATCCACCTTTCTTGATTCAGAACTCTTGGTATCCTAAAACTAAAATCATTTTCGACCAAAACCGAAGGTAGAGGCATCAGAGGGAGTTGTTACAACTCTTCTCTTGGATGATTTCCATCTTTTAGGATATTCCGAATGTTAACTGTTCATACACGTTGTTGTTTAAATATATATGTATACACATAGTCATAATTGATCTTAATATTATTACTTGTTCAATTACAGTTTTGTCCAAATTTTTTTCTGTCTTAATAGATTAATATTAGCGGTCTTAAAAGATGCAGGAAGACGCAATAATAAGTAGAAAACACGATCATTATTAAAATTAGTAATAGTTCATATAATCATTTTAATTTTAATAACGATTGCGTTTCTTTTTTAGGTCGGTTGTATTATAAATGGAACTTCAAAGAAGTTTTAAACAGATTTGCAACATTGTTATCTTTTGGTTCATATACTTCACTTAGATCGTGTCGATATTCGAAAATTTTTTATCAAAAAAAAAAACGTCAAAGTTATCCTGAATTTATGGAAGGTGGCAACAGTTGCACAAAAACAGCGATAAGTTGAATTCAATAATGTATTTTCATATATGGGGTTTGACAGCTGCAACAACCAAAAATAATAATCAGCTGTTTAACTGAGGTTACCTTGTATTTAAACGCAATGATTTTGATGTTTGTTTTGATTAAAATTTGTCTAGTATGTCTATACCAGTTAGTCTGTCTATACTAATTAGTTGGTGCGAGTTAGTCTTATTTTACACGAACATTTATTTTCCCTACAAGTATTCAATACCGAATTAACATACATTTCACATATTAAGCATAACAATATTATCTTTGTATTAAAGAAAATGCAACAATTATAAAAAGCAATAATTTTGTAATATTCCTTTTAAGAAATCTTATTAAACATTTTATAAAATCAACAATAAATATTGTTTGAAAATCTACTAAAAACTTAATATAATTTTTATTGGTTTTTTAAAAATATTTTTTGAATTTTATGAGTTTCTTAAGAAAAAAATTAAAATTGTTTCAATAAAACATTTTTGAATTTAAATGTTTGATTTTATTAATTCAGTGATAGGTCGAATTTTAGTAAAAATTATAATTGGTTTTACAAATTTAGTAATGAAATACGAAATTAAATTTTTTCTGTGTACTAATTCTTTTGATTTACAGAAAGATGAATCTGAAGTTTAATACCTATATCATTTACTTATTCATCCACAAATTATATCTATAAAGAGAATTTACAAATGCTTGTTAGAAGCAGTTCAGTTCAGTTGGTATTTTTTTATTTTATTTTGAGGTTGGCTAAAAAAAGTATCTGGTAGCAAATGATTTTGAACTTTCCCTTTAAATATCCTTTAAAATTTTTACAGAATTACATCAGACTTCTGATTAGAATTTCCTCAGACATGTCGGTACGATTTCTGCGCAAGCACTCATACAATTTCCGCACCGTTTTTTGATTACCGTTTTGTTTAGAAACTAGACTAAAACTTGATTGATAGAGAGTTATAATGGATCTTGAAATTACTAGAGGATTTTCGATATAGTTGTGCTACTAGTATATAAGTTTTTGTTAGCTTTGGGATTGAGTCAACAGGGCTGCCAGACTTTTTTTCGAGTCATATCTTCCAAATAGCAAAATTGTATCCCCAAAATTTCCCAAATAACTGTTTATATTATCTCCAAAAGTCCGCAATAATTTTAAAGATTAAGGTAAACTATATTAATTTTATTTGCACTTCAAGTCATTTCCTTTGCAGATATTCAGATTTACATAAATTGACAATTTTTAAAAACAGATTTGAATTAAATTGAATCGTTTGCAGTAATCAAGAAAAGATGCAAACTTTTTAAATAATATGAAATGATGTATAAGTGTACAATAAAAAACATTGATCAAAAAGAATTTAGTTCACAAAGAATTTCTTTATCTAATTCAGTTCTTTTTCATTCGAAGCCGATTAGAAGTTACAGATTTATTTCCAAAAATTATAGATATTGCCCCACAGTGCATTGTAGTACGTATGTTATGGTATAAATAAAGAGCTGTATTTGGATTTAAAAGCAAAACAGTAGTGATTAGTTATTATTTGTAAATAAAAGAAATCTGGATTATTTAAAGAAACTAAATCAACTTTTTAAAAGGTAAAAACATAACAATATATAAAGTATTTATGTTCCACATATAGTTGCAATACACATTTGAAATATATTTGAAAATTAACTTTAAAAATGCATTTTTCAATTTGAGAAAAAATTCCCCTTTTTTAAGAAAACTATTATTCCTAAATTATTCTCAAATCTTTGTCTAACGTTTGAATCTTAGAAACAGTTTGATTTCAAATCATTCTCAACATGAGATCAAACCTTCGTGTTTGCTGACATATTACGGGTGAAAAAGATGATGATGATGAATAAAACTAAAGAGCAACAAAAATGAAATATGTTGTTAAACGATTAGAAACCAAAAGAAAACCACCTGAACAAGATTCACATCTAAATACGAAAAGGATAATAGGAAAAAAGGAAAACTAAGCGGCTTCACATAGGATATTTAATCGAACACATTGAGCCAAATGTGCACAAACACACTCACCCTCCCACGTCAAATAACCATTCAGCCTGTCAATGAATCGGTAACATGAACAAACTGTTTTTCTTCTACTTCTACTCCTTTTTGGTTAACAAAGTGATTACATATTAAAGGATTTGCTGTCATTACGATTATAAACTTATTCTACATGTTTGTATGTTGATTTATGTCGATTGTTTTACATTAGTATGTGTGTATTTCTAAAGTGTACGTGTGTTTACTTTCACTGCTCGTTTACTCATTTCGCTGTTTATACCAGCAAGTACATGCACTCACACTCAGTACACTCCCTCATTTACATATCGTCACCTGAAATTCAACCGGCCCTAACTAACATTCAGCAACGTTTGCAGCAGTTAAAAAAAACTTTTTGAAATAAAAGATACATATCTGTTGGTAAACTGCAAACTTGTTAAATAATATGAAACGATGTATAAGTGTGTAATAAAAAACTTTGATCAAAAAGAAACATTTTCTTTATCTAATTCAGTTCTTTTTCATTCGAATTGTTAATTAGAGTAGGTTGCATTTTAGGTAACGATTTATGTATATGAATTTAGTTACATATATATGCAAACAGATACATATAGACATATGTATGTACCCAGCAAACCAAAGGTTTGATTTAAAATTTGAGAATGATTTAAAATCAAACTTTTCTCAAATGTAAACATTTGAGAATGATTTCATAATAATTTGAAAATAATAGCATTCTCAACATAAAGGGAAAATTTTTCTCAAATTTTGATGAAGATTTCAAGTAAGGTTTGAATTAACCTATCAAAGATAGGATATGAAATATGATGACTCTGTGTTTACTGGGTTTATGTTTGGATACATAAATAAATGAATGAAAGCAAGTTTGGGTGGTTGGATAGACGAACACATGCATGAATGAATGTATGGATAATAGCTCAATGTTAATTTATTTTATAATGGAGGTCACCAACTGTGTGGGTAAATTAAAAACAACAATAACAATGATGACAACAAAAATAATAATAACAAAGAGAATATGCACAAAATAACGATGTCCAAACATTGTACAACGGATGTTTATTTGATTCATACGCAGGCATTTACATATTTTAAATTTAAAAAATATAAAAGCGACAATTTAAAACATATATATGTAAGTATGTATTTCTAAAATGTTTCTTATATTTTTTTATTAAAATTTTGGTACCTGACTTGATCATAGAAATCGCTTTCCAGTTGAACAATTTTTATTAAGATTTTTGCAATGAAAAAATAGCAAATCGTGCAAATGATGTCGTTGGAAAAGACTGAAATTCCCCTTTAGGAATTTATAATATAAACCTTTAAAATTATAAAATATCCTTTATAACCGTATATCCGGAAAAATGATCTTTTAATCTTCTTCAGTTCTTTTCCATATGGTAGACGACTGAAATGTAAACCTTTCAAATTATGATCTCAATGGTTTCAGAAGTTATTACAGTTTCTCTTTAGTATCTAACACATTTCCTCTTTATATCTTTATATATATTGATGCATTCACTTAAAATTTTACATAAAAGATAATTATGTATAAAATTTAAGAAAATTGTTAATATCTATTATATCAAGGGTCTATATTCAAAACCCTTTATCTGAGGCTTTCATGAAATTACACTTTTAATGCCATTATACTCCCTATAGTAAGCCTCGTGTATGGTCTGAATTTCAAATGAAAATTCCCAGATTTTCTTTTTTGTATTTCTCAACATTTAAAAAATTTAGTTGTTTAATAAAGAAGCGTACATATGTCATCTTTTTTTAGCTAGTTGTAATGTAGTGGCGAATTTTTTAATAAACCGTTGGATATATATATATATTGATAATAAAACATAAGGAAAAGTATCGGTTTTCCTCTTTTTGCTAAAGTATTAAATCAATAAATATGAGTTCAGATTAAATAAAAATGGTATTGTTGGTTGCTTAAAGGAAAAATTCTTACAATACTTTATTTATCCACCAACATTTATACGTTCTTTTTCTCTGTATACGTTATTTTGAATTGCCACATTTGGCTCTTAACGATCAACAATATTGCAATAGCGCTATCGACAAAATAATAGTTAGATCTTTGTGGATTGGTTGGTTTACGTGGTAGCCCATAACCTTACGGGCAATCAATTAGAATCCGTTTTGATGGAACCACACTACTCGCCAGCTGAATGAGTTGTATTGAGTCTGTAATGAGATAGAAGTGTAGGGAAGAACAATGAGAACATAAATTAATTAGATCCAGCCTGTAGCATTGAGATATTTAATGATGTCACAGAGTCTAGTGTCAGATATCACACAGAGGTTGTCTAATTGGTACCCTCCCAGAAATTTATGTCTGCTTGCGTTCAAGGCTGGGCATTTACATAGAAGATGAAATACTGTCTCCTCCTCCTTGAGGGTAATGATTAATTTTTTGAAACTAAATTAAAATTATACAACTAAACAGAGCTCCCACCAAAGTCTATTGTTGTATCTGCACCAAAAATAGGTATTAGATTTTTTAGTGAACTTATCTTTATTTCGCACCCCATTTGTATAATTCTTTATTTTATTATTATTTTTTTTTTTTTTTAATTTTTTAATTTATTTTTATTTTATACAGCTATAATATATATAAAACAAAAGAAAAAATTAAAAATAAAACTTTTAATTTATTTTGTTATGAATTTTATTTCGTCCACTTTTTTCATAATATAAATATTACATCCCAGCAAAAATAAATAGAAGTTATTTTTTAAGGAAGTACTTTTTCATTACTTCCAAAGTTTCAATAAGTATACGGTTTCTTGTGTTTAAGAAGTTATATAAACATAATCCAAAGATGTTATTAAAAAGCAATTCAGATACATTTTTCTATTATAAAGCGATGAGAATTTACAAATACTTGTAACTTAATAATAACTGTTTTAATAAAATGAAAAATATTGTTTTTTAATAAAAAATATTTGTTTTTTATAAAAATTAAAAGTAATTTTCTTAAATTGATAAGAAAGAAGATCAGAAAAATCAATTGTACATGACATCGTGAACATGACTTCCTACTCGTCAATAGGTATCAAAAAAGGGAACATCTTTCAATGACAAGCCTGTGTTAAATTCATTAGAAATGATCCGAATTTGCAGCACTTCTGGATCAGGATCTTATTAACCTTTTTGGATGTTCTGTTTTTGTTGGGATACTATATATCATTTCTGACTAATTTACACTTGCTGAATATAAATCACAAGTCTTTCACTTTAATAGTTCCTTAGATATGCAATAATTAACATTTACCTTGTATGGGGGTTAACACTTCCCCTAGAGTTGCCAGCCCTATTTTTATCACAGTTATGAATCTTGATAAGAAAATTATTATTACATTTTTAAGACTTTTGCTATAATTTATAGATATGGTTTTAAATAAATATTGTAGAATAATAATATTAGTTTTTTAGTTTTCTCTCCTGAATAGTTGTGTTTTTGAATAAAAGCCATCGATGAAAAAAGTGTTCAATATTATTTTTCTGAATTTTCAAAATGTTTATAATTTCTTCATGACAATATTTTGAACATATACAACAAGCATATTTTTTAGAGTATTGGGTTTTATAAAAGTATGAAATTTTTATGATACTCCTTATAAAAACTAAGCAATTTTTCGTTACATGCTTTAAAACAAATATTGGAAGGCATAATATGTGTTGTATTTTATAATGACAGTCTGACAAATAAATCCATCTATAGCGATGACTTATGAAATTTTTTTTAATAAAAGTACATGTTAAAAACCAAATTCCCCTATTAGCCCTAAAGGAAGTTACTTTAGATTTCACCTGTGAAATATTGTTCATTGAAAGAGTACTTAAATAATTATAATCGTATGACAATGTCCATGTGAATTCTATTCACACGATAATTTGCTTCCTTTACTTCGTTCACTTATATTTTTAATTCTGCTTTATCTGCTTAAATTGAATTCTTTGTGTATTCAAATGAATTTTAATTTAATTTTCTCATTTTTTTATTCTTTTGTTACTTACATGAAGCAATATTTATAAAAGGACAGTTCATATTTTTAGCACAGACAAGGAAGAAATTATAAACTCCTACATACCAATTCAGTTTTAGAATTATTTATCCTTTGACTAAATGAGTTTACTCGTATGGCTACAATATAGTAAACACGTGTATCAAATTTTAGTGCTTTTTTTATACGACATATATATATATATATGTCGTATATATATAATATATGTATATATATATACTACCTACATTGGGATTTGAAGATCGGGAGAGGTTTTTATGAAGAAACCCCATAGTATTCTGTGTACACTAAAATTATAAAATAATTTTATATTTCTTTAACTAAATATAAATAAAATGCAATAATACCAATAAACGGCATAATTTTTATTATCATTTTTTAATTTCCTTGATTATCCCTAATATAGCGAAGACACACACCCAAAAATCCTTGATAAGATATTATACGGTTATTATTAAAAATTATGATTTCTTCCCTAGAGTATTTCCATTTAAAATTACCGATTTGGATAAAATTTGGTGCACGTGTAGAGGAGGAAGCATATAAAATGAATTTTATTCATTTTTATTTTAGTAGGTACTAAATGAGCAAGAATGTTTCATAATTTTTTAAGGATTTTAGGTAGAATTTATATCATATGATGTGCTCGATTATTTTAAAAGTTCCATATTATATTCCCAGGGTCACATTCCCATCAAACCTTACGAAAGATTCAAATCATTATCTTTCCAAACTATCTTAAGAGTGGAATATTTTTCTCAGGCTAGTGTAACACGATTATTTCCAATAAATCGTAGCACAAAAACTTCATATTTTTGTTTTCGTAAAGTATATCAGACATAACCATCCCGATTAAAGGTATTTACATATTATGACTTATTAACATAGCGCCTTTTATTTTATTTTTCTTTAATCTCTTTTTATAACTTTTCTCATTACATAGATTCTTGTTTTCCCAATAAAAAGACATTTTTATAGTTTTTATATGAATAAGTTGTGTCCTCTTATTTGGAATATCTTGCATTATCCGAAAAAGTTCCGGAGTTTCGAAAATTGTACAATGATTTATTAAAAAGAGTTATGCTGCAATATAGTATCCCCTACATATCACTTTTGTAGAAGTTTTAGTTTTATAACGACCAAAAGCTTTCATGAAGAATGTTGGGAGAGTCAATCTTAACCCTTTCGCTGCAAATTTTTGTTGTGTGAATCAAAACTTTAAATATTTTTATATTTTATTCATCTTGGCTCCAAATATGATAATCAGTATTCACTTTAAATAATATTCGCATATAAATAATTTTTTTGAGGTATAATCGAAAAACACAAAAATTGCCCTATTTCGAAGAAAACTTCTAAACAAATTTTTTTTAATGCTAAATATTCACAAATAAATTTCATTTTCTATTACTAAATTTGTAAAATCAATTATATTTTTTACTAACATCGGACCTATCACTGAATTAGCAAAATCAAACATTAAAATTCGTAAATGTTTTATTGAAAAAAATATATAAATTTTTCTTATTAAAATATTTTTACTATTTATAAATTTTAATATTTGGAAATTTTTATAAAATTCAATAAATTTTTTTAATAAAACAATAAAAATAATATTTAGTTTTTTTTGTAAATTTTCAAAGAATATTTTTTATTGAATCAATAAAATATTTAATAAAAATTATTTTAATCAATATTGTAAAATGTCTATATTTTTATTATTAAAATATTGCATCGTTTAGAAATAAGTTGTGAAAACCAATATAATAATACAGATTAAAGATTAATATTTGTTGTAACAGATTTCTATAAATCCACTGTGGTATGCGTGAAAAGAAAGTATATGGTTGCACAAAATAAGAGAAATTCTAATGTAATATATAGTGTATGTAGATAAATTATAATGTGGTATTTTACACAATTAAATTTGCTTAAACATAAAAAACATATAAAAAATGTTAATACTTCGAAACTGCTTTGCACGCTACGTGAATGTTCAAATCAGTCTAAAAAAAGAAACTCAATAAATTTAAAAAAAGTTTCAAGTCAACACTATTTACTATTTAAAGATTATGAATGTATTAAATCCGTAAATTCCAAGCCGTATTCTCATCAAGTTTTCTTAATCCGTATGCGTTACTCTGATATAAACAACATCGTCTTTCCAAGCTTTAAGTATGGAGAAAGCATTTGGGGAAAGCCATCATATTTTGGTGGAACTTTAAATGCATATGCTTTAGCCGATACAACTTTTCGTAAGTGGTTGAGATGACCTAACAGTGGTTATTTAGATGTAATAAAAAGTGTTCTGACCAGTCAAAAAGCTTGATGATAAAAAACTAAAGGTTTTGTTCTATTAAAAAATGCAGGAAGTGCTTGCAGAACCATTGGCTCTATATCAAATAATAATTTTCAGATATTTAAAAGCACTTGTATTCACGCAAAAAGAATGAAATTATTCGACTCACGAACTAAAGCTAAGAGACGTCGAAATGCTGCATAATCGTGCCAGAATATTCTACTACACTACAATCAAAAACTATTTTTAAAATAATCTACATAAGAGCGAAAGTTGTTAAATTGACTCACAAGTTAACATGGATAGGGGATAGTAAAGTAATATTATTATATTCACAAAATATATAATTAAAAAATATGCTTTCGTATCATCCGAAAAATATATAAATTTCAATCATTGTTATGAAAATCTGTAAGGAAATAGAAATAACTTACCGTAGAAGTCTTCAAATGTTGGATTTAACATTTTTTGCAAACACGCATTTTTGACAAATTAATAAAACTTTAGAAGTACACAATTGCGCAATTCAGAACTCCGTTTTTCTGTTATTTGTTAAAATATTACGTGAAGGAAAATAAAACTACACTTTGTGAATAAATATATTATTTTAAAATGAATTAAAATAGTATAAATGTCAATTTGTTTATTATTATAATTTATTTATTTATTTATTTATTTTCTAAATACTTAGGCTTTTAACAAAATGCTGATGAAAATCTTATTTTTGAAAATTCTGATTTTTATATATTGCAAAACCTACCTTAAGTATACCAATAGACTCAGAAACACTTTCTAAGTCCATTAAACGATGTCCGTTCTTCTGGCATGTTACGCGGTTACGTCCGACAATAACAATCTATATATAACTTGTGCACAAAATACAAGTCGTAGTTTTAAAGAGAATTCGATGAAATTTGGAACATATGTCTGTCCATTATTTCACCTGGCCCCCATGTAAATGCTCCTCCTCAATACGGTTTTAATACTCATGCATTATTATGTAACTATTTCAATAAAATTGGTACAAATAAGTCTTTTATAAGAGTGAATCAGAATACCAAAATCCAAAATGAACCCATTTCATAATTAAGTGTAGCTCCCACATAAGATCCGAAAAGCACTTAAACTCGTATAAATACAATATAAATAACATCATCAAGGTAATATTTGATACAAGTTTTATATAAGCTGAAATAATATTACCAAGTACTCATAAGAATCAATTCATAATTGGCCTTAGGTATCATATAAAGCCATTACTGAGAATCTTGAAAAGCAATGGTGAAGGATATCATATTGTCGGGCATGACCGACTACAATTTTTTTACTCATTATTATTGATAAATCGACTTTATTTTTTTAATTTTTGTTCAAAAAATAAATTTTTAGTGAAAAATTAGATTTCAAGTGTAGAATCAAATTTCTAGTGGAAAATCAAATTTTCATTGAATAATCGGTTTTTAGTGAAAATTTGGAATTTTTGTGAATAATTTTTTCTGAATAATCAGTTTTTTATGAATTAAAATTTTTGGTGAATAATTGGATTTTTAATGAAAAATTTAATTTCGGAAATTTTGTGAAAAATCGAATTTCTAGTAAATAATTGTTTTTTTTTTTTTTTTGAAAATTTGAATTTTTGGAAAAAACTTAAATTTTTGATAAAAATTTGAATTTTTGGTGAAAATTTGAATTTTGGTGGAAAGTTTTGTGAAAAAAAATGGATTAAAAATAAAATTTTTGTAAGAAAGCAGCAAATTTTTAAACGAAATAATTTTTAACATAACTAATACACAGAAAAAAGTTCGTGCATAAATAAAACAATTTGCTTTCACTGATTTTAATTCATAATATTTAATAATAATATATTAAATATTAACACTTTTTTACATTTTTTGAAATGAATCCAAAGTCAAAGACTTAAAATAAATTTTTTTAATTTTCAATTTGCAAAAAAATGTTTGAAATTTTCTTCAGGAATTTTTAGGTTTTTAATGATTTTTAGCTGCATTAAAGGAGAAACGCTTTTTATCAAAATGATGTGCTGACGAATGCGAGTAAAATTATGCATATTTCTAAATATTATTTTTTTACAGATTTGTCTTGGAATTTTGCCATTTTTAGGCGTTTGTTGTTATTATTTTCATTTACTAAACCAAAGATTTGACAAAATTTTTGCAAAATTACAAAAATTTTCATTATGAATAATTTATTAATATCCATGAACAAAATTTTATTTTTTATGAAAAAAGTTTGGGAAAAAAGTCATGTTCGATTCATTATATTTATGAATGAAATTTTAAAATGTATGAATTTTTTTTCTGTGTATATAAACAATGTTATAAATTTATTTTAAATTTCCATATAAATTTTCAAAAAATGTTAAATAATGTGTTATTTATAACATTTAACACAATAACCCACGAACCCAACAAAGTCTTATTCTGTAGGCTTCAATTAGCCTCCTAAATTCCTTTCCACACTTCAGCACTAACTTGGACCTGACATGTATCACTGTAATATGGAAGTAAATTCTTATATTTATGCACAAACTTTTTTTTGTGCAGTTAAAATATATTCAATATTCCCAGATATATTTCTTTTGTTTGTATTTCAAAAAATAGAAAATTAATGTAAAATATCTAGTTTTTTGGGCAACAGAAATATACAAATTTCATAGCCCAACAATTCGATTAAAAATCGAATCTTTAAAAGTCTTTTATTAGGTAAATCAACATAAAGTTTTAGTAATTAAAATCGCGAATTTTTGATAATAAAAATATTTCAAAAAAATCAGCGCCTGTATTAACCAATATTTATGAATGCAAATTATGTTCTCGTCAATCATTTTTATCAATGCGTGCAAAGGTTTCTATAAATTAAGTTAGAGTATTAATTAAGTTAGAGTATTATATTCGGCTGCGTCGAATCTTATACACCCTTCACCCCTGTTAAGAATTAAGATTTTATAAATAAATAAATAAATAATAAATTTAATAATTTGAAATTTCACAAAAGTTCGCATATCTTAAAGAAATATATAATCACTTCGATGCAAAAAAAAAAAATATCTTATGCATGTAAAACAATTAAATTAAAATTAAATTAAAATTTGACTGAGTTAAAAATTCGAAATTTCAAAAAAATATTTGTGATGTGCATGAACGGACTTATATAGAAGCTTCAAAATTTTTAATAATAACGAATTTTCTGTGAATGCACAAAGGATCTAGATAACATAGGTGCTTCAAAAAATTTGAAAAAAAACAAATATGCTTTAGTTTGTTGTTGTTGTTCTGCTCTAATGAAAAAAACAACAACTCTAACTGAAGCAGCCATTAAATAAATAAAAAAAGATTTGCCAATTACTGATTCAAAAAACCGAAATTTAAAAAAAAATAATTGTGACTAATCCATGTAAGAACGAAGTCCATAATTTATACAGGAACTTCAAAAAGCCCAAAAATGCATTTTAGCCGATACTTCGGTTACTAATGGACCGAATGAATTCATTTCTTCAGCATAAAAATTATGAAAAAAGTTTTCGAGCTTCCTTTTTAAAATGTCAGTTTTTTGCGAGGCACATTTACAGTTTCTAATGAACTGCGTGAAATTAGTTTTCTGTTATTTTACAAAATAAAATCGAAGAAACATTAAAAATAATTATAAATAAATAAATAAATATAAATAAAAAAATATGGGCTTTTTGAAAATTACGCCAAAATTGCACTTTTTTTATTTTTTATAAAGCAAATTGCAATTTTACAAATCTTGCATATATATATATATATATATATATATATATATATATATATATATATATATATATATATATGAGGAGATAAATATAATTTATTGGAACCATAAATTTAAGTCAACTGTCGTTGATAGTTAATGACGTGACATTTTTAGTCAGAATAGATTTTGCTAAGGCACATTCCATGAACAGCATAAAATTTACCGTAATTGACATAAATAGTTGGTGTTTGGAAATGTAGAGACGTATTAAAAATTTTCAAAAATAAAAATTTTATGGACCAAAGAATAATTTAAAAGAAGGATTACAATATTAAAAACCATTTTTTTTTTTTTTTTTTTTTTTGTAGTAAACTCTAATAAAACCTATTTATGGAGAAATAACTACGCAAAGTTTTTAAAAATCACGATTTTTAGTATAATGATTTTTTTATTTTACTAGGAAATCCTAAAATATGCCACACTAACACTGAAAGTATCATAAACTTTATGTTGATAACTCAGTAGATTTTGATATTAAGCGAAATTTTTACCACAATTATACATAAACTACTAGTTTGTAAAAATGTTTATATGTTAAATTTAAAACTTGTGCGTCCTCTGCACGAAATTATTAACGCGAACTAATTCTACATGCATTCTAGTCATTTTATATTTATACAAATGTGGCATCAAAAAAAAAAATAATAATAATAATAAAAAAAAATTTTAAGGCCTTTAAAAAAGTTCTTGATAATGGACCATATAACTGACTATTTTAAAAGTATAAAAATATGTAATTTTGATCTTAACTCACCATTGAACTGTTCTTTCGGTTTTAAAAATATATTTTGCAAATTATTGGAGTGATTGGGTATCGCGAAACCGTTCCGTATCGGCTCTGAAATTTGGAAATGCAATTATAAGGACAAATTTTGCCTTTTTATATTTTCTGTAAAAATGTAGTTTTTAAGTGCTAATTTTTGCATTTTATAGAAAAATCGGTTAAAAATGGTAAAGCTACAAATTCCCTCATTAATGTGTCTCAGATCATAAAACATTTATAAAATTTGTTAATTTATCTATCCGTATTGAGAAGTACATAGGCTATATTTCAGGAGGTTGGTTATCATCTTAAAAACTGTCTATATACTTTAAAAAATTTTTAATTAACGACAGATAGGCGGAATGAAACCGGCATAAGAACAAAAAAATCCTAATTGCAAAATTTACTTTTTTGTGAATAAATTGCTGAATCAAGGTATGAAATATGGTGGAAGTGAGAGCATTCGGCATAGGCGCACATCTGGCATTGGCAGTTATCTTGAAAACGAAGTAATCATTTTGGTGATTTCATTTTCATTTATCGCAAATCTTTCATCCACCAAATTTTAATATTTTAAATTTACATTTTATCGAGTTAGACGTGATTAATAGTGTTTTCAATACTCTTGCAAATGTTTCGCTTTTGGAGAAACCGGTTTTCGAATATTTCGAATCAGGAATGGAAAAAGAAAATATTTTTGGGTATCAAAATAAATTTCAAATAGTACTTTTTTCATATTCAGAGCATTAAAATTAAAATTTTTGATTATTATTTATTTTTTATTTAGAGCAAAACTCAAAGAATGTAATTTCTTTAAAATCGAGCACTTCATCTTTAGTTTTGTTAAAATCTAGTTCGTTACCTGATGCCTTTAAAATTTTGAACATTTTCATTTGAATTTAATATACGGAGCATAAAAATCTACAGCTCAAATTTTTATATAACATAGTTTGCTTTTTTTTGGGAGCTCGAAGCCCCAGCATTTATAATATGTGTAAATTAAAGGTATTAAGAAACATCGTTTTCTATTCGAAAATTAAATATTTCCTAAACGTATATTTCATTTAAAAATTTTATTTTTAATTCGAATTGTAGAATATCCAGCTAATCGTTTGACAGTATCAAATGACTCGAGAGAGTACTTCGATACTTTTGAATGTTAAATAGTACAAAAAAAGTATTATAGTATTAACTTTTGCATCCCTGGTTAAAATAGTTATAAATATTCAAAGACTATCTATATTTCTTTGGAAAAATGATCAGCAAATCTTGCAATATTCAATTCAAATTTATAAAATTTAACTATTTTGGGAAAGAAATTTTAATTAAGGTAGGAAAAAACTCATCAAACAAAGTCTGAAAAATACCAAAATATGAACAGTATGTACGGAAACTAGGGTTTAACATGGGAAAAGTGTGTCACATTTCTTTTTTTTTTATCGACCTCCTTCAAATAATCTCCTTTAAAAAGAATTAGCTATTATTACAAATATTGAATTAAAAAAAGTCTTAAAATATTAAAATTTTCCGTAAGAATATTACAGCCCAGTAAAAACTTGGTAATGGCATGTAGTTCCGGATATAGGTAATTTTCAATAAGAACAACATACTGTCAACAATATGTAATTTAGTAACTACTTATTTATAACCCGGTATGTGATTACTTATTTATTATCAGATATCTGATAATACTACTTTTTATTGAAGTTTAATTCAGTTTAACAATTCATATATTTAGATAAGGGGTAAATATATGAAAGATTTATGCTTTTGAAATTAAAATTAATATAACCTTTTTACGTTTAAATAAAAAAATAAAAAAAAACTCCCTTTTATATACTGACATTTTCTTAGTTATTTATAACCTAAAATGGAACTAGTTCCTATTGTTTTTACTAATAACGCCAGGATGTCAAAATTCCTCTCAAAAGGACTTCAAAATTTCGAAAGTCGCGCAATTTTTAAGAATACATATTATAAAATATATTTATAAACTGCAGGGATTCTTAACTTTCATTTAACGTCCATATTGGTTTGATATAATTTTCGTAAATATTTTATATATATATATATATTTTTAGGTTGTGTTTTTTTCAAAACTTTGAAGTCCTTCTGAGAGAATGTTTCACCTTCTAGCGAAAAACTGAATATGCAATTTTATTATGTATAGGCTTTAGTTTAATGTATATATCGATTTTTTCCTGTGTGAACAAATTTTTGGATATAATGATGTCAGTAATGCTTTAACATTAATGAGTTGTTGATTTTCAGTATACCCCCAAAAATGGGAGTTATGTCCAAAAAAAAAAAAAAAAAAAAAATAGAAAAAAATTTGTATCTCGATTACCTGTTAACCAATTTAAACTTTTTAAACGTCATTAGAAAGAAAAGAGTTTACGTTTTATAAAAGGTATATACTAGGCTGCACCTAAATTTATTGACCTTTGAATTTTGGCCATAACTCCCACTAGAAACGTTATGTATCAAACAAGATACAAAAGGAAAAAATGGTTATTATTATATTATAAGTTATTACGAATTCCCCATGCCATTAATGTGTTTTAGACCACTTGTGTAAGGAGTGTACAAACAAATTTTAAACTTTCTAAGCAATTTTTAAATGAAATGCTATTTTTAATTGAATTTAAACCATAATTACTGAAAAATATGTTTTTGTTTCTCCCGGATAATTCAGACTCCTTTCCATGTTTAGTTCAAAAATCTTTATTTTCTAAAAACTCCAATTTCAAACTTTTAAAAATTTTGTTAAACTAATTTCAAAAAAGTTGGAACAAAACTACGCAGGGTTAAAGTTTTATGAAAATATAACTGAGAGACCTTTGTTGATATGAGTAGTAAAAAAGGAAAATTTAATCGTCAAGTGAGCTTTTTTTAAATGCACCTTTTCTTAAATATTTGTAAGGTAAAATTTATTAGTTAATATCATGTATAAATAAAAGGATAATTACCTCAATCTGACTAGTAAAGTCAAGTTATATCATCAGAATTCCTCACAGAAGTCATTGCATCTAAATTCAGATAAAACCAATATTTTTTGTAATGTTTTCCTTAAAAATTTAAAATATTTAAAATTTTGTTCTTTGACCTTCTTAGTTCAAAGGTAATCCTTGTTGAATTTTCTTAAAAATTTGTTTAGCCGAAATATCAGTTCAAAAAAATTGACTTTATAACCAAAAAAGCTGCACAAAAAATGCTTTTTTGTCGAAATCCGCAAAATTCAAAACGCAGGTACGGCTTAGTAAAATAAAGTATTAGAAAAAGAAGAAGAAAATAAGGATTAAAATAGAAAAATGTACATGTTTCCTCAATATATTAAACAGTTTATTATTATTTTTTTTATTTTTAAAAAGGGTACAATCTTTTCCTTCTAATGCCGCTTAAAAAACTTAAATTCAAGAACAGACATTCAAGATAAAATTTTTTTTAATAACTCCCAATTTTAGGGGTATATTGAAAATTCTATTTAAAAATGAAGTAATAATCAACTCACCCATACCTATAAAGTACACTGTGTAACACTGTATAATTTTTAATTAATTGTCTGTTTGAATTTATAGAATTAATTTTAATCAACCTTTTCGACACAATAAGAAATTAGATTTTATTAAGTTAAAGCACTTGATATTTGAAATAAAAATTATTTCTAAAAATCGCCTTTTTTTAAAAAACGGTACACTCAACATTTGAAAAATTAGAAACTTGAAAAAATCGACATTACTCTAACTGAACAAAACGGTTTTAAAACCAGTTAAAAAGGCGAGTCGATCACCCTAGTATTTTTTCTGCAAATAAATCATGGTAACTTTCTTAGGTTTTGGAATTTAATAAATATAATTTCCGTGTTATAAATTTTTAATAGTGAACAAGAATTGGCAACAGATGTTTTAATAAATTAATTATAATTGTAAAAAAGAATGCTCTTTGTGACATAAGACTCCTCCTGGGAAGCTTTTGTCCAACTTATCCTTCAGGAACATCAAAATCACATACCAGGTACTTTCTAGATTTTTCACTGTACTAATAGACTCAATAGAGTTAACAGAATTTAAACAAAAAATCATTTAGTGATTTTTCAATTGCAGTATTAAAATAAAATAAAAAAAACATCATATATGAGCAAGCGATTCAGATCCCATCACTTGACGAATTTACCCCATGGGTTGGAGTAGTTTAGCAGTTTTTGGTCACTTCAGAAATTCATAGAATAATTAACGTTACGGAGAGATAGTAAAAATCAAAAGAACTTAAATTAAAGCCAACATATCTAAGTCTTTATTACAAAAGAAAGTTTACAAATATCTACAATTTGTTACTTTTATCATTTCCTGAATTAAGCGTCATTTTTCATGCCATTGGAACCAATGTGCAATCTTTTGTAGGTTATCATGGTCGGGTTTGACAAACTCTAGCTTGTATTATTAATCTAAAAATAAATTTTTGTGTATGTTTTTTTTAAGTTACATGTTTCAATTTTATTAAGAGAAATACATTTATTTTCAAACACCATCAACATCATCATCACTTTCAAAATGTATATTCTGTTCGTGATTTAAAATCCTTTTGAAATTCTATTGAATTGAAAAACAAAAACTCAATAATAGTCAACACTTGAAGGACTCTTATGTATGTAAAATATATGTATGTTTGTGAAAGTATGTAAATATCTGAATATATAAATGTACATATGTATGCAGTAAGCAGTCAATGAATTGGCCAATATGTAGACATATTTACATATGAATTTATTTATATTTCCTACAGTTCTCTTCGTACTTGGCTTTATACAAATTTTTAATAACTGTAATTATCCCTAAGTATTATATAGTTTTGTATCGGTCCCACCATAAATCTATTTAACAGATAATTCCCTTCCTCACATTAATGTAAATTTATAATGCTACTGGTAAAAATTGGTGATACAAAATAATTTATAGACAATCATAATCAGAACTGAAAGGTTTGCATTATGTGACAATATGTATTAGTGTAAATAAGTACGTACTACGACACTTACCTTTAAACTCATTCGTTTATTGGCAATATGTGTCACATTCAGGTGTTAGGCATTTCAACACAATTTTTTTATTCTTATTTTAATTTTTCAACAGAATTGAATATTTGATTCATAATGTTTGTATTGTTCAGGACATTTTTAATTATCGTCGATATTTGAAAGCTTCTGTTAAAAAAAAAAATTAAATGTAAATGTTTTTGTATGTGTATTTTTAAACCAGACCAATTTTGTAATTGGTACATAATGCATGAATATGAATTTTACTACATTTCAATTTAATTGATCAGTACTCGAGGGAAACAATAGTGTTTCATATAAAAATATTGATACTTTTCATCCTGACAATAAACAAATATTCATTTGTGCTTTAGGGTATAAATAAATGTTGGTGAGTTATGCGCTGACGAAGAAAACAGTTCATTTGAATATTTTTTTTTTTTTTATTCTGAAATAAAAACCTTCCATTTGGACGGCAATTTATAAAATAATTAAAAATTGTTTTATTTCGTTTGCCACAGGTGACAAGATTTATATAAGCACATATACATGTATGGATATAAATGAAAATTAGATTTTATTATATTACATTATACTATTTTTCAAGTGCTTAATGTATATTTTATTTATGAAGCATGGACGCGAATAAGGGTGTATAAACTATAAAAGAAAATTTACGGGAGATGATAAAAATTTCATAAAATCATAAAATTTAATCGTTTTCTTATCTTTTTTCGCTGTTTGGTAAGATCTATTAAACATTTATCTACATACAAAGTGTAGCTAAAAAAATTCGGATCAGAACATACCAAATTTTGAAGCTGAAAAAAAAGCTTAAAATAGAACATTCATTTATTTATATAGAGGAATAGTAGTAACGGATGATTATAAATTCTTTATATTAATCACAATTTCATTAAAATTCGGACCTAGTGAGCTGTATACATGCATAAATAAGTGTACCAAATTTCACGAAGATTGATAGAAAACTGACTATGGCTTCCATATAAGCCAATCTTCCGAAAATCACTTTAAAGAGTATAAGTCCCATATAAATGCTAGCATAACAATAATATTTGATGCAAATAAGTTTTATATGGGTAAAAAACCTATCACAGTTGGTCTATAATTGACCATAGTTCCCATATAAAACCTACTTTCGGGAAACAAGCGCATAATAAATGTCATATAAATGATAATTTCACGATAATATAACATATGCATACGTATGTTTTATAGAAATAAAACATACACACCATCAAATCTTATAAAGAACCATAGGTCCGATGAAAGATCCGAAAATCCAAAAATATTAACAATGCATGAATGATAGGATTTGATTTCTTGTTTTTTAGAATAAATTTGCTGAGATTATGAACAAAATAACATCGAAAGGCTATCATATTATATTATTGAAATGACGATTACTTGTTCTTAGTCCGATACATTAAAACTCACAAGATAATACATTTTTTCAATATGAATAAATATGACATATATTTCAAATGTATCAGAAGTTTATTGTGTCATTCTAATAATGGATTCAACTCCATTTATTCAAAAATACCTAAAAATCCAAGAAAAAAATTAGAATAAAAAATAAAGGATTTTTATAATATAATTCTTGTATAAATAGATGTAAATTGGTTACTAAAGCAACATTATGCAAAAAAAAGCGCATTTTAAAAAAGTAAGTTTATACGCCTTTATATCCGTCCATGCTTTAGCATGAAACTTTCGTCTGTAAAAATCGACCACTTTCTATGAACATAATAAATATCTGTATAATACGAGTATTTCCACTTGCTAGTTTTTGCATCCCATTACCTTTTCTTTAACAATTCGCTACTTCCTTTCACTCTTCTCTACTTTCACTACAATGAGCATATTATTTATGCACTAATAGCCAAGGTTAAATTTAGTAATTTTAATTAAACAAATTTTAAAAATTCACTAAAATTGCACAATAATTTTATAAATATACTTGCTTAACCCGGTGTGCTTCACTACCGCTACTGATGTAAAAAATAATATTTACTTTGCATTGGGACTATTACTTTCCCTAATCCTACCTCAACTCAACTGCGAACAATAGTTCTTTAGATATGAAAAATCAATATTTACTTTGTATGGGACAACTATTCAATCAAAACCTACCCGTCCTATTTTAATCCAAGTTGTGAATCTTAATGAGAAAATTATACTCACCAAATAGTCCTTCAGCTGTGCTATAATTAATATTTTGTTTGTATGGAAGCTACCGCTCTCTCTAAACTTGTCCTCCCTAACCTCATCTCAGTTATGGAACTTCATAAGAAAATTATTGCCTTTAAATCTTAAAAATTCTTTAGATATTCACTAATTAAGATTTATTTTGTAGATACATCATAACTATATTCATCTCAATTATGTATCCTGATAACAAAATCATCTCAACAAAATCTTAAGACTTTCACTGCTATAGGTATTAATTAAGATTTACTTTGTTTCAGGGATATTAGTTCTCCCAGTCCTATCTACCCCATTTTCATCTCAACTATTGAACTTTATAAGAAAATTATTTCCACAAAATCTTAAGACTTTCGCTGTTACAATTACAGGGGGCTACTACTCCTCGAAGACCTGCCCATCCTATTTTCATTGTCAATCTTTATGAGAAAATTATTACCACCAAATCCTAAGAATTTCTCTGTAATAGTTCTTTAGATATGCAATAATTAAAATTTGCTTTGTATGGGAGCTATCACTACACAACTATGGAGCTTCAGAAGAAAATTATTTTTACAAATTCTTAAGACTTTCGCTGTTAAAGTTCTTGAGATAGGCTATAATTAATATTTACTTTGTATGAGGGTCCAATGGTTTAGCTTTCTATAAAGCCAAAACAAACAAACCAACACAGATTCTTTTATATATATATATATATATATATATATATATATACATATATATAGAAACATACCACGTGTTTGGCTGTAAAATAATAAATTAATTCGATAGCACAGAAAAAAAAAGAACAATTTATAACTTAAAATGTATAAATATTGCTCTTTGTTTTTAAAATTGCTTTGATCTAAATTAATTTTGTACTATTTTTAATTGAATTATTTATAATCCGCCTTACATATAATCCTATATCAATGTTTCACTTATTTTGCAAACCTATGTGTGTATATTTTTATAAATTCATTTGTTAGTAATTTAATCAATTTGTGTTTTTTATAGTTTTCATTATATACAATAAACTGGTCAAATAAAAGACCTGTAAAAAAAATTATTATATTTTAAAAAAGCATACGATAATATGGAATATATTGCAATCCCTTTAAAATGAATTAAAGGTTAATAGAATAGTACTTATTCCATTAATTAAATTACAAATTGAAATTAGAATATTATTTTGTACACAATTGTTTCTATATACGTATAAATATTTGCTAGAAAATTCAAATTAATATCACTGTCACAAATTCACCCGCTCTACAGTCGGGTGAAATACACACTCATTAAATTTTTAATTATTTTTGGGCTAGGAGAGGGAGCTAAATTCAGAAGATTTAAAGCAAAAATTAATAAATAAAAACTGTTTAAGGAAAAGAGATTGTCAAAAATGATTTTTTTGATAAAATGCGTCGAAGTGTTGTCTTTTAAATGTACTGAAGCATTTAAAGCATTAATTTAAAACCAATTAGTGATTCCATGACAAAATAGACAGCAATCGGATTTGATATTTTCAATAAATTTCATTACAGACATTTGCTCTAAGAAGTGTTTTTCGAATCATAAACATTTAGATATATGGCCCCTTCCAGTCTAAACATATGACGTTTTAAAAAAGGAAAAAAGCTAAAAACTTCACAAAAGTGTATTTGTTTAATTGCTAATAACTTCTAACCTCAACATGGTTGATCTTTAGTTTTAGTTTTATATTAAAGACAAATATATAACCTTTATAACGATATGTAATAAGTTTGTTTGCATCAAAAGGTCAAAGTTAAACATATAAAAATCGAATCATTATATCTCAAAAAAATGTATTTTTAAAATTCTTGATATAACAATTCTAAATGAAAAATTTCAATGTGGACTCTTAGTTAGTTTAGAATTTATGAAGCAAGATGTGATAAAAAATATTTTTTTTTTTTTTTTGTATGTGGAATTTAAAATATTAAAAAAAATAATTTAAAATATTTTTTATGAGTTCTTATTTAAAATAAATTAAATTATATATACAAAATTTGACTTAAGATTATATTTTGCTATATAACTTCTAAACTAAAGGAGTGTTCAACATGAAATTTTACACGAGTATGATGAAGTTATGTTAACATTACAAAATTTTTTAAGAATTTTAAAACTATCTTTTTTGGAGATATAATGATATAATTTTTATAAGTCTACTTTTGACATTTGAAATTTTGATGTAAATAAACTTTACACATATCGTTAGAAAGCTAATATCTTTGTATTTAATATGTTTCGTTTTGATATCGAATTACCCTAATATTATTTTTAAAATATAATGCTTTAGGTATATACATTTTATTACTCAAATTCACACATATTTTTTATTTAAAACATAAAAATTAATTAAATTTGATGAAGAACATACAAAAATTGTAAAAAATTATACAATTTTTTTACAGTTTATGTAAATTTTTATAGTAATTTAATAGATTTAAAAATAATTAGTGCCTATTTTTTGTCACAACTTTTTACTTCAATCTCAAAAAGTTCTTAATGTTAACGTAATTTATTTTGTTAGATTAAAATAAAAAATAATTGAAGTTATTTCGAAATTAAAAAAAAAAAAAAAAACTAAGAAAAGAAAGAAAATATATTTTTGGACTCAATATATTATGCTCAAAATTATAAAGTTTTTTTTATTATTATTTTTTTTTATTTTCAAAATTTTAATACAAAAATTACATCATCTCAATGAAGTATTAAAAAAAATAAAAAAAAAATTATACAAATTTTTTTGATTGATTCTGCAACTTAGCATTTTTTTTTTTAACATATAGAAGAATTATTTTATATTTTCTGATACAACTAAAGTAAAAATAATTTTAAAAATTTCTAAATTTCTTTTCCTTACACAAAAGTCTAAGTATATTTTATGTTAAAATATTTCGTGATTTTAAATCGATATTATTTTAAAATTCAAAAAAATATTGAAAAAATACTACTTTTAGACCGAAAATCGAGCAAATTCAATAAGTTACGGAAAAGAAAATATAGGCGTAGAAACTAAAATAATATTAAAGATGATAAGGTTGGAATCAGGGCTGCCAGATAAAATTCATTAAAAATCGTCACTTTACGATAAAAAAAATCAATTTAGTTTTTAAAAATCGTCAAAAAAAATCGGACATATAAAATCTCAAGCTTTTATTAAACAACAATGATGAAAACATAAATAATAGTATTATTTATAAAATTAGAAATTAAAATTTAAAATTACAACAATATTTCTCAAAAATTTAATTCGTAAATAGATTTAAAAAATATTTTAGTTTTGCTCTTTAATCTTTTGCAAAATAAATTCAGAAATAATTTCTAAAACAAATTTGTTATCAATTTGAATTAAAAGAAATTAAATGATTAAATATGATTTGTTAAACTTGAATTCTTTAATTAATTGTATTTTTTAGGAATTAATACTTCATATAATTAATAATTAAAACGGAAAATTCCTTTAGATTTTGAACAATTAAATAATTAAGTCTTTCGAAAATTTGGGTCAAGCTAAAACTTTTCTTCTGTATTGAAAGTTTCAATAAAGTCTTTCATGCAGTTTAGGTAAGATTGCGTCCCAAACTACTAATAAACAAATAAAATTGACTTTTCCAGTATTAATCTGAATTATAATTTATAGTCAGAAGGTATTTCTGTACTTAAAATTTTTTTATATTTTGATGTTTGTCTGACAAATTTTGACTAAAATCTTTAAATCTGTCTCGTAGTTGAACAGAGCTAATATATATATAGTCCATTATTTAAAAAATTACAATCAATTTATTGAATTAGTGTTGCTTTTAATTGATTTATTATATTATATCTAAAGGTCAAAAGAATATTTTCTTAACTTTTTGTACTGCAATATTTAAATAAAAAATGTTATTTTATTGCTGGGATTCGTAGCTTACACTTGACATCTATACTGGATGGATATAATTTTCGTAAACATTTTATAATTTTCTAAAAATATGCACATCTTTCGAAGGTTTGAAGACCTTTTGAGAGGAAATTTGACATTCTACAGAAAAACTGAGTATACAGTTTTATCATGAATGGTCTCCAGTTTCATGAATATAACAAATTTTTCACTTGTGAGAATGAATATTGCAGGGTGAAATATATTTAAAAATAAATGTTAAAAGACAACCTTTACTAAAGGATATATCCTTAAGTTTTTGTATTGCGCGATTTAAATAAAAAATATTATTATATTGCAGAGATTTCTAGCTTTCATTTAACACCTGTATTTGGTTGACATAATATTCGTAAATATTTGAACATTTTTTTTTAAATGTGTATCCTTTGAGATTTCATGTCATTTTGAGAGGAAATGTGACGTCCTTGAGAAAAACTGATTACTTAGTTTTTTATAGTCTCCAATTTCATATCGTTTTTTTTTTTTGTTTTTTTTTTCCTTATGCGATACTATACATTAATAGAATCTTAATTTAACAACTAAATTATTAAATTTGAGCAAAATAAAATTAATTTTCCTAACCCCTCTTTTAGTCTTTCAAAATAAAGTATGTTAAAATCAAACATTGAATATATATTTTTTTTTTTTTTTTTAATAACGCAGTAGGCTTTGATGTTACGCTTTTTACCAAAATTATACTAAAATTATAATAAAATACAAATAATTGGTTTGGATTTTTATGCATAAATCATAGTAAAAATATTAAAAAACTATATGGGCCACTGTCAAAATTTTTAACCCGGCTGAAACTGATTTTAATCCTATATAAGTTTTGTGGTAATACTATTTTAAACAAACTGATCACAAATCTGAAACTAATAGAGTGCAAAATTTTAGCACTTCAAATTTCATTTTGTAATCATGATTGTTATTCGAAGTTCAAAAACTTAGAAAAAGGGCTTAAAATTACTTAAATTTTCCCCATTCATCTACACTTTTAGTTTGCGCGTTTATACCTTTTGATTTCATTCGATCTTATATAAAGTGACCGTAGTTTGCGGATAAATTTTACAGACTTTCAACATTTACATACAGGGTTGTAAAATTTTGATGACAATATTCTTTAATTTTTTAATTTCTTGGTTTTTTGGAAGGAATCTGTAAGCTCCTAAACGGAATGCAAATTTTGATACTAGTTTTTTTACACTATATCTCTTTGATGTGCCCAAAATAGTCAACGTAGTAGATAGTCTCAAAGTTTAGAAAACAAGAGCGAAATTTAAAAAAAGTCAGTTCTTCGCGAGGCACATCGCAGTTTCATATAAAATTACATCGATAACTGCGCAAACTTAGTTTTTTGTTATTTTGCACAATAAAATCGAAAGAACATTAAAAATTAATTTAATAAAAAAATAAATTATGGACTTTGAAATTACGCAAAAATTTCAGTTTTTGTTCTTGCAGTTTATATACAGCAAATTGCAATTTGTACAAATCTTGGATATATAGATAAAGATTGGCTATAAATATAATTGATAGGGACCATAAATTTAAGTCATTGTTATTTAATGCCATTGTCAAAATAGATTTTGCTTAGGCATATTGCATGGACGACACGAAATTTACCATAATTGGCATAGTTAGGTGGTGTTTGTAATGCCTAACGGAAATGTAGAGGCGCATCAAAAAATTTCAAAAGATAAACATTTTATGAAAAAAAATTTACTAGGATTAAAGAAGGATCAAAATATTAAATAACATTTCTTTATAATAAACTCTAATTAAATATATTTTCGTATAATTTTTACAAGAATTATACATAAACTTCTAGTTTGTAAAACTTTTTGTGTGTTTAACTTAAAACCGCTATAGCTTTCGCTCCCCCTGCACGAAGTAATTAACGTTATATAAGCATATATATTTATGCAAATGAATTTTAATGTGCCATCAGAAAAAAGGAAATAATAATAATTTTTTTCTATTCTTTCCATAACTCAATTTCATTAATTACAAACATAATTTGGCTTCAGAAACACCCAAAAATAAATATACATATTTCTTACTGCCACAAACTTGCTGTTGTTGTTTCATTTTTAAGAATTCAGTAGCAAAAATGCAAAAACAAAGTACTCATAAATAAACAAACGCATGTAAATACACATACAAATATCATAAGCATTCACACATCTTTCATTCAACCTAAGTCAAAACATATTTCATGCCGCTGTACACGACTTCAATTAGATTAATTCGTTTCGAGTTAATTTCTGAATAATATTTTTTTATATTTAAATTTTGTTAACAGGATAATAAAATTCGTTTTAAAAGTTAAAATTAAATTCGCAGAAAAAATTATGTTCCGAACAAATTAACAAAAAATCAGCGTTCGTCTTACTCTGCTAATTACACTGGTCGGCAGAAAAATTCTCTCTGAAATAAAAATATTTAGACTAGATGGAATTTGACATGCTATACACGAATCTACTTTGAGTGTTTTTCTATCAGGTGCTTATTTTTTATGAGCTTGCCTAATATTTCCCCTTAAAAAGAGGTTATTACACGAGTATATTTTAACATTCTTATCCGCTCAATAGTAAAAAATAAATATCAGAAAAATATTTTTCAATACAAAATTAAAGATCTTTTTAAAGTTCTTTTAACAAAAGAAAATGGAAAAATGTTTAGCGTGTCATCAACATTGATGCACAAATTTTGATTTTATTCACAATTAAGTGAAAATACCCGTATATACTTATGTGAAGGCTCACTCGTTACACTGGTGAGAAAAAATAGGTGGACTAGATGCAATTTTAAGTGCTTAACGAGAATCTCTTTCCACTTTTTTTCTATCAAGTATTGATTTTTTTATGAGCATGACTAATATGACCTACTTACTATGCGGCCACACTAGCAGTGTTGTCAGTTTAACCTTCTTAAGGTTAAATCTATCCTTCGTATTTTGATTTTACCCTCAAAATTTTTGTTCTAGCTTTTAGCTTTTTTTTCTAGCCTTTTTTTTATAACTTCCATCAAAAAATTATTGGAGGTGTATTGGGTTTGTCATTTCATGTGTAACATGTCGAAATAATCATCTAAGAGCCCATGAAGAATATATATTATGGGTCCTCGTGAAAATCTAATGCGATCTAACGATATCCGTCAGTTTATCTGTCCGCCTATTGAAAGCAGAATAATGTTCAAGGTGGACATCCTTTCGGGATGAAATTTGGCTTAAATATTTGTTTTATATATAAAGTTATGGGCACAAAAGTAGAAAAACAGGGTGTCCTTTGTAATTGCAATTTATTTATTTTCGGCCGATATCTTTTATAAAAAAAATATGTACATCAACGAAATTTTGCATAAATAGTTCAACGAGCAATGTAAACTCGTAAGCAATAAGTGGGCGCAGTCGTTCCACTTTATAGCCCACCCTTCATATAAAGTGAAATTTTAAAAAGTTACAGATGGTGGATATATAGACTCGGCCAAGTCGAATATAACATTCTCACTTGTTGATTTTTAAAATTGCCTTAAAAAGATAAAATGTTGAAATTTCAACAACGAAGAAATTAATTTCTTATTTGATATTACTAATTTTATTTAAAGAAAAAATCATCCATTTAAGCATTTCTGCGTATTTATTCGCACAAAGAATCGTGATTTTTTATATTTAATTCAAATTTTCCATTGCAGTGCTTCATTCATCAAATAGAAAATAACTAATTTTATACACTTACTTTATCGATTATTATATTATACTTCATCGACAGTAGAATCTATTTAATATGTTTAAAAAATCTTATAAAAGCGAAAAATCATCCAAAAACTAGTAGAACAATGGAACGGTTTGTCCAAGAGATGCCGATTAAAATTATCTTTAAGGTTTTTTATTATTTTTTTATCCGCTCAATATTTTCGAAGTTATTCGGGAATTAGTTGGAGCATGTTAATAAAAAAAATAAATACGTGATACAAAAAAAGTGAATGCACCATTTTTGTTTAAAAAAAGGAAAATGGGTATCTTCAATTAATTGTGAATCAAATCAAGAAGAAGAACTTTTAAGGAAAAAAATTCGTTAAGATAACTTGACAATTTTCGTCTGCATATTTTGGTGTTTAATTTATCTAAATCTTACAAAGGGTTCTTGAGTTATGGTGAAATAGACTGGTGTATTTGGCTTATTAATGGGGAAATATTAAATATGCCCAATTCTTGCTAAAAAAAGTGAAAGCAGGTTCGTAATCAGTATATTAAATTCCATCTAATACAGCTATTTTTGTTTATAGAAGGTCCAAAACATGTCTTTTTATTATTATTATTATTATTATTATTATTTTTTTTTTGCCGAACAGTGTTTTTGTATTATATAGTGCTATAAAAACTCCAAAAAAGTTTCCCTGAGTCTACTACAATTTTAATTCCAAATAATTAAGTTAAAAACTTTCACAAATGTACTGAAAGCTTTTTGTGAAGGTTACTTCATCGCTCATTATGACTGATTATTTTAAAACCTGCATGTAATGGGTTAAAATGTTTTACAGATTATTTAACGCTATATTTTATTAAGGTTATTAAGTCGTATCAAATATTCGAAAAATATAAATTTTTAAATTTGTATATATCTAAAAATATTTTCCTATTATTTGTATTATGCATTGCATATTTTAAGGCTATAAAATGCCATATATTCTTAACATATTTTGATACTAAATAGATACTACAATAAAATTTAATTTCTTTATTTATTTTCACTATGATCTACTTATATTTAAAACTTCATCCACTTGAAAAAGTAATATAAAATGCTAATTATGCATATAAAATTAAAAAGCAACTATGAATCTTGTTAAGGCATTAAAACATTTAAACCATTTCACACTGTCGCAGAATTTGATTTAATTTGTTTTTTACACGCTAAGACAACTTTGTCAAATGTGCTCAACAAAATTTTTAGTTATGTTATTAACAGGGCAAGTTTTACGCTTGACAAATAAGCTTTAGCATATTTTACAAGTGTTTTACAAAAACTAAATTTTTTAATCTTTGCAAAAATTTACATATAATTTAGTTATATAGATATAGATTAGTTTTCTCAACAAAAATGCTTTTTTTGTGAATTTTTGGACTTTGATTAACTGATTAGCATAAATTATTTAGCAAATTTTTTTTAAACTCCGTACATAATTGTAAAGAAAAAAATCAGACATATCAAAGATGACTGCCATGGTCTATTTACGTATATTTTCAATATATATATCTATTCAAAGCGTAAACGGTCATAATTTGTCAGTTTTTATGCATATTTTAATGCTTATTATAAATTTTTTTCATTCTTTTTCAAGCATATATTTTAATTTTTTCATGCATATACACAGAAAAAAGTTTTTGCATAAATATAAGAATTTACTTTCATTGATTTTAGTTCAAAATATTTAAGAATAATATCTTAAATACTAACACTTTTTTACATTTTTTGAAATGACACAAAAGTCAAGAAGACTTAAAATAAATTGTTTAAATTTTCATTTATATTTTAAATTTGTAAAAAAATTTTTGAAATTTTCTTCGGGAAATTTTATGTTTTTAATGATTTTTAGCTATATTATAGGAACAGAAGAGAAGCGCTTTCTATCTAAATGAAGTGCTGCAGAATGCGAGCAAAATTATGTAAATTTCTAAACATTCCTTTTTGTATATGTTCCTTGGAATTTTGCCATTTTAAGGCGTTTGTTGTTATTATTTTCATGTATAACTATTTTCATTTACCATTTGCTATCAAATCTAATAAAACTAAACCAAAGATTTAACAAAATTTTGCAAAATCACTAAAATTTTTATTATGAAAAATTTAATAATATCCATGAACAAAATTTTATATCTTATGAAAAAAAGTCATGTCATGACATCGAACTACCTTTAAAAAATAATATCCGATTAAAAAAAGTCAGAATAACTATCCGATTTTATAATGTGTTTTGAGAACAAATTTTTATTTTTATCATATTTAAATTGTCTTTCAATTAAGTGGTATATTGCTAAAATCGGATGATATTTATAAGAAATACTACTAAAGTAGAAATATGAACCTTTTGTGGTGGTGTACAAACTATTTTTTATTTAGGGTATATACATATCTGCTCAAAATAATAGATACACTTTATAGGACGATAATAAAGTGGCGATAACTTTTGAAAATTCTTTTGAAATAGTCCAAGTATTTTCTTTTAGTATACAATTTGATCAGGTAATACCACTTCAATGAAAAATATGACAAGGCGTAGCTGACGACTAGCCGCTTATTTTTAACGTGTGTAGATGTCGCTGAAATTAGGCTTATCGGTGGATTACTTGTTAGCCTTTTTGTTTAGTTAAATCGTTTTTATGTTATTTGGCATAATCGATATTAAGTACTCATTTGAGGTATATATTATAGCTCTAATGTTAAAAATTTGGTAACTCATTGAGTTGCAAATGCTTTTATTAAGAAAAGAAACATATACGTTTTCGATTTAAATATCAAAAACTGTTGCTCATAATAATTGATTAATTTGTAATTTTTTTATATTGAATAGAATTCAATTATCGTTTTTTGATTGCTTTTTTGTAATAGACAATGTTGGCAGAAGACGAGAAAAAAAGAGGAAAATTTTAACTTTGAAAAAGGCCGAAAAAGGCTAAATGTCTTAAAGAATAAAGTCAGAAACATTTTTTTTTTTTTAATTGCAATCACAAATAGTTCTATGATTAATCAAGTATATTAAAAAATAATTATAACCATCGATTTAGTCTATAAAATTAGCTAAGTTATTATTGATTTAGAGAATGAAGCACCGCAGGCAAACATTTTAGTTAAATATAGACAATCTCGGTTTTTTGTGCGAATAAATATACAAAAGTGCTCTAGTGGATGATTATGTAATAATAAAATTAGTAATAGCAAATAAGAAACTATACTAGAAGCGAAAATAAAAATTTTGAAGCTAAAAGCAAATGAAAAAGACTAGAAGGGCCTTAAAAAGGCTAAACTGGCAACACTGGTAATAGGATAAAAACAGTGTTATTTTGTTTGAAAAAAATGTAAAGAAATAGTATTCTAGTATAGAAAATGGGAAGAACCAATCATTGTACCTCATAGGATAGAAAAATGGTGCAAACAAAGAGAAAAACGGTAAGTAGTTGCATAAAAGAGCAATTAGGGATTTAAGAAGATTCCTACATTTTGTCTAAAATGCTTTATCTAAAAAACAATATGGTAGATCTAATAAAATCAGCCCAGATATGGATTGAAGGATTTCCAGAAAAGTTCCATTAATGCGTATACAAAATTTAAAGACTTTGTTAGAATTTGTTTACTTTAGTTTGAATATGAAACATATTATTTGGTGATGAAAAGACAACAAATTTTTTGAAAACGTCTACCAAAGAAGTGTCCACTGCCCTAAAAGGAAAGAATTTCGTGTTAAATTCACAAAGATGACTGTTTAACAGGGAGGAAAAAACATAAAGGTTTGGGAATGCTTTTAATAGAATGGTGTTGGTCCCAATTATCGTATTGATAATGCAATGAACGCAAATTGGTACGGAGACATATTATTATGTTTCCATATGCCGCACAGAATGTACCATTACTTTGAATATTTGAACAAGATATCGGCCATAATAACAGTTGATTACAGCTCGAAGTTAGTAAAGAATAATGACCGTGTTTTAAACTGTCCAAGTAAATCTCCGGATCTAAATCCTATTGTGGGAATAATTTGAAGAAAGACTGACGAAAGAATTTTTCTAATATAGAGACGAATTAAAGGAGAAAATATGAAAAATATATTACGAGATTCCATTGAAAACTTGTTAGAAGTTGATGTCTAGTGTGCAGTGTTGTCAGTTTAGCCTTTTTGATGCTAAATGTAGCCTTTTTATTTTGATTCTTGCATCAACTTTTTCGTTTTAGCTTCTAGCTTTTTCTAATTCTTAAAATTGCCTTAAAAAAGCTAAAATATTAGCATTTGTTGATAGTAATTTTATTTTTACAGAATCATATATTTAACAAGTTTTGTGCATTAATTCGCACAAAAATAGAGTTTATTCATAGAAACTTCATACAAATCTCTTCTCCAAAAAACAAAAAAAAAACATTTAAAACAAATGAGAACGAGGAAAGATAAGTTTTTCGATAAAAAAAATTTTAACCTTTTCCTAGCCTTAAGGTTACATTTAGTCTCGTTTTTCTCATCTCCTGGCAACACTGCTAGTATACACAAACGAATGTGGAAAGTCCTTATTTAAAATTTTCTAATAATTTTGAATAAAAACTTAACTAGTTTTTAATTTATGTATTTGTTTTTAATCTATCTATTATTAATTGTCAAATTAACATATTATTTATGACTTGTTTTAGCTTTCTTTTTACTTTCTTAATAGATAAAAACAAGTATGGACTGATTTTATTTTTTATTTTTTCGTGAACGAAAAGTGCTTTTTCCTTTTCTATATAAAGTGAAATTGTGTATATAAAAATGTTTGATCAAAATTTTAATAATATCCCTCGCATTTTATAAAATATAAGGAAGCATGTAAGGAATAACTTTAGTAGCTCTTTCAATAAAATAGGTATGTACATTGGCAATAACTATTAAAATAGTTGACATAACCAAACATAGTCAATAAAACTACTGCCACTTACTACTTATGCCTCCATACATATTAGATGTGTATACATACATTAGGGACTACCCAAACAAATTTTTTGCATTTGTATTTGTTAACCGTTGAAGTGATGAATCGAAAGATTTTTTAAGAGTTATAATTATAGATAGATTTTAGCAACACGTTATAGTTCATAGAACCGATCAAGTAAAATATTGAAAATTTCTGAATAAAGAAATAGTACAGGAATACTTATACATATATTATCATTTTGGCCTTCGATCAAGGGCACACGATAGAACGATAGTAATTGTTAGAATTTGTATTTAAACAATTCAAAATTGTTTTACTTGATAACATCAACAACTTATTTTGGCTCCATAAAAATGGAACCCTCCATAGTTCCATACGTTACAATCAAAACAATACTCACATAAGTATGTAAGTACAAAAACTTCTTTGCATATAAAATGTTTATTTATAGTGACACTGAAAGTTTATATGAGAGCTACACTTTTCGCAGCAATTCAAATACATTCCACATTTCCATTGTCTGTCATGACATATCCCTTCTAATATTTGGAAGATGAATTTGATACCATTCGTCCAGATAGCACGTTTTAGCGACTTCTAGATGACTGCCAGAAGTGTGTACGAAATTCACAAAAACAAAACACATTTCTATCGTCCTTTTATCTTCCAAAAGTATACTTTTAAGTCACTTCTGAAGTTAACAAGACGATAATTCGAATTTATCAAGAAAAAAACACATTACTATTACGCATTAATCTTCTAGGTGTGTGTTTGGAAGATTGTCAGTTTTTTATGAAAATAAAACTCAATAGAGAAGCAGATAAAATCATGTATTTTATTAATAATTTAACTTAGGCTGTAGTAAATATAAGAAGAAAAATTATTCAGATAATTAAGTGCGTTTTATTATTAATAAGATCATATTTTGAAATTATCAACAAAGGAAATTTTAAAACAGAAAGTAAATCTTCTTAAACTTTTGTTTAGTAATATCGGACTTTTCTCACAATTTAAATTTATTTCGGGAAAAACTCCATCAAATACACAAGTTTTTGCATATTTAAAAACGCCAAAACTTTGCCTGTAAAATTGTCTTGTCGCTTTCTTTGCACAAAAAATAATATAAATATAATTTAATTATAAAAATTAATCTTAATATTCTTTACTTCTTTTAAAGGTACCACAATTGACTAGAAGTTTCCCATGAAGATTTTATTTTATTATTAAATGCAAAATTAATTTTTATGTGAATTGTTTCTTTTGTAATGTTAAATTGTTAAAATAAAATAATTATGAAATGTTAAAAAAAAACTTTTTTTAATTATAAATACAAAAATAGTAAAAGTATAAAATCATTTGCCAGAAGAGAATAAGATGTCACTTCTTTGAAAATCGTCCAGAGTCTTTTTTGGCGCTTCTAGAAGACTCTTTTACAACACTTTTAGAAGTGCCTTCTTGGAGTCGTCTGGAAGACGCTTTCACGAGAAAAGGTTCTTTCCTACGGAAGATGATTTTAATGATATTTTAGCAATAGTTTTGGTGATGAATTTCAATTTCTGTAAGACGCATCTTAGTGGTTTCTTCAATAGAAAATGTTTGTAGAGATGTCGTAGGTGTACATGTGTTCTACCTTTAAGGATTATTGTTCATGTTATACACTTCATGTATGTATATTAGGGTCGAGCCTTACAACTAAAACCAAATTTTACATCATTTTATTATCCAATTTTTCAAAACTTTTGTCTTAGCTCTAGTTATAACGAAAAAATAAGAATAAATTTTAAATAGTCAAAAATATTGGGATATTAATGAGATAAATACAGAAAAATTAGAAAAAAATAAAAATTTATCTTCAGTTCCCTACTAGCTATTAAAAATTCTGTGTCTAATACATTTAGCCTCTAAAACAATTTGATATATATAATTTTTGTAGACGCGAGAAACTTTTTCGATTTAACATAAGCTTGAATCAATTGCTATATGAAATCGAACAATATTTAAAAATCCGATAACTTTTTTCCCACATAAGAAAATGCTATTCTAATGTTCATATAAACCCATATAGGTATATGTATGTAGCAGATTGTTTGTATAGTTAATAGATCCATGTTTTATGTATAATACACTTGTAGTCGTTACACTCAAAGAGTACATGACACTTTTGACTACAACTCAAGGAAGTAACTGACGGATGTTCCGGTACTTGTGTCAAGCGCTTGTCTTTCGTTTATTTCTGCTACATTTTATTCTTCAAACTTTCCTAACATACACACACACATACAAAAATGTGATTGTACTAAATGTATTGTAAAAGTAAATTGTGTTTATTAGATAGAAAATATTGTAACAGCAGTCGTAAAGACATCGCTTAACACCAAATCAAATATAAACGCATTTGCGAAACAAAATTTTCTTATTTCACTTATCAGAGACTTAAATATGATTTGTGTTGATATCTTGTCTGTTTTATTTAATTTTCTACTTACTTTAGTGTAAAAATCACAATTTAACAAAAGAATATACGTGGCACAGTTTAAAAGGAAAAGTAATTTCTTATCAATTTTTAACCAAATAGAATGTATGTGTGTGTTTGTCGTCATGGAGTAGTTATCCAGTGGACAGTCGTACTGATTTATTTGAATAATTTCGTATAGGAGAAAATTTAAATAAATTTATTTTTTTTTTTTTCTGACCAATAGACGTTTTATAGTTTTATAAACCAAAATTCATATACGCAAAATCTGTCCACATTAATAATTTTTATCAATTTGCACAAATTAAAGTTGAAAAAATGCCATTGGTTTCAATAAAATGAAAAATTACGCTTAAATCAGGAAATGATAAAAATATCTTACATTATATTAAATTTTTACATTAAATTTTGCAGTTTCAGTCGTTGTTAATTAACAACATTTTTGGTTAAACTACAGATGACACTTTTTAAGACAACAATCAAATTTTGCATATATATTTCTATTGATTTAGTCATTCATTGTGATGAATTTAACTCATTATCTGTTCATAAGGCCTAAATATGGCTTTAATTACTCTTCCCTATGGATAGATGTAGATATTGATAAAAAAAATAATTTTTTATAATAAGGACCACTTTTCAGCTTATATTTATTTTTATATTGTATTTCATATTACTTAAATATGTGAATCTAAATTAAAAAGTGAAATCTTTCAAATAAAATTGTTTATTTGAATAACTGTAAATGAAATTTAAATACGAATATTATTCAATTTAAATATTTCGAACGATTTTTTTTTTTGTACCTTTCCCACACAAGTGGTCTGAGACATATTAACTGTCTGGAGAATTTGTAATAACCAGTGCAACCAAAAATATGTTCTAAAAGAAGTGTTTTATGTGCGTAAAAATACTCTTTAAATCGGAAAATATGCAGTTAAACTTGTTTTGAAATCAGGAAATTAAGGGAACTCCCACTTTTTTGTTCCAAAATACAGAAAATCTCATTTCGGGAAAAACTTGTTTCAAAAATTTATTTTTGCCATTAAAATGATCACCTAGCCGTTGTAAAATACGTGATTCAGAAAATAATTTTTGTGTTTAACCAACATATGGAGGTATATAGCCAATATATTTTTTTGTTGATATCAGCTTTGACATTTAAGAGTTTTACAAACAAATATAAAAAACTTTTTCAAAACTAAGAAAGTTTGAATTTTGTTTTACAGGCATTTACGTTTTTCTTTCAAAACCATTACAAAAATTCTATAGTTTGGACCAATAAAAATATTTTAGATGTTGAAGAATATTACCACCTTTTTGGAAAATAACCCCAAAAATGTGACATTTTTTAGGTTTCAAACTTAGATTAATATACCTTTTAATCGGATTTATATATTTACATGATTCTTGCAGAAATATTATTTAGAATTTTATATTTTTAAAACATTTTGGGCCCCAATTAAGGACCGCAAGTTTAAAAAAATTAAAAAACTAGAACAAAAAAAAGAGTAAAATCTGCTTCGATCTAAATATCGCTTAAACTAAAAAAGATAACCTACACGTGTAAACATGTTTTTTTAGAGATTTACAAGGACTACATGTAAAATTCATTCAAATCATAAACGAATTTTTGCAAATTTTTAAAAGGTGATCAACTTTGGAGGTCTACTATCAACCCGCCGTCACCCGCTAGGAACCTGTGCTCCTCCAAATCAACTCGAAAACACCTCAACTCTAACCATGCGAAATTTTGTTTGTTGGGGCCACTGTGACATTGAGTTGGTATTTAAACGATATCTTTTGAAGATATGATCCTTTTACAAAAATCCCAATTATATATGTTTAACTTTAGACGTGACAAATTTCAACATTCAATTATATTTATGTTTGAAATGACATTGCCAGATTGTGTTATGATCGATCCATGATATACATCACATAGAAGCCATATTTATTAATTTTGAAGCTTATAAAAATGGAAGTATATGCTGTTCTTAATGTTCTTAAAGTGAGAAAACATTCCCTTAATATTCCCTTAATTAAATAATATGCTTTTAAAACATTGTTTTAAAATTTGAATTATTTACTATTCATAATAAAAATAAATTAATTTTTTTAGCAATTACTAAAAAATATTTTCTTTTTGCACTTAAAAATATACAAAGCTAATACATTGTAGCAGGAAATTACAAAATTTCTATTAATTTATAAGAAGAAAATTATTAGGGAATCGGATTTGAAAAACGTATGTGTCACCCAAAAGAAAAGTTTACTAATGGCAAAGTATGTAAAAAATTCTATTGGGTGCCAAATATATAAAATTATGCCTTTAAGTGTAAAATATGCGGGAAAAAACATGATTTTGCATATTTTTAGTTACTCTAATTTTAATGACATAATTGTAATTGATTACGAACAGATTACAATAAATTATTATTTTATTATTACGATATTTTGTATTCTCTTTTTTCAATTATTGTTGTTTATATGCTTAAAGCTACCAGTTGGGTAGTATATCAAGCAATGTATAGTAATTATTGTTTAGCCACATATTAAGTCTTACTTAATAATATATAGGGAAAATAAGTTGCAGATTCTATTTCCCGAAAAGTTGTAAGTTAAATAGATGATGTTTATAGAGATCACCACGGTGCAACGCTAAAGAGTACTGATGACGGTCGTGACGGACTAGAAAATCCATTCCATTCTGCCGAGTGTCCAATAAAACTTTTACACCATATTCTTTTATAATTATTCAATGAGCTTAAGCCGAAATAAAAAAAAATCTAAAAAAATATGCATAATTTTGTAAATAAAAATCATTAAAAATTTTTAATTATGCTCAAAAAAAGAATACAATTTTTTGGTAAGTTCATGGACAAATTCTGTTATTGTTATGTTAATTTGTTCTTTTTAAGATTTTTGGAAAGTAGAAGAATCAAGCTTGTTATCCGTATACATTTGTACATGTTTTGGACAAATATTGAAAGAAAATTTTTAAACTTTTAAAGTTCTAATGCAATTTATTATAAAGTTTTCTACAAAATTATATGCAACGATGTAAATTTTTTTAGGGATTTTTTTGTAAGTATAACAAGATTTATTTTCTTTTAAATTGGATATAAATTTTAGAACTTATTCGATTTTATATGGAATGATTAACTTAAAATTTTATACGTTTTTATTTTTGCCCCAAGTATATTTCAAATAAAGCAGAAACTGATTTGCTTAAAAATATATTAAAAATAATTTGATAAAGTTTTGAAATTTTTAAATAATTGTTTAAATATTTAAACGATTTGAAAGATTGACGTCCCATTTTATTGTAAATGAAATAGCATTTAAAATCTGATATCTTTTTTGATATCTTTCGAAATAGAAAAGCAAATTTAATTTAAAAAATTTAATAAATTATTTCTTATTTGTAATAAATATAAAGGACTTAAATAAAGTTGAAAAGATACGTTCTTTTGCTTTCTTTATTCAATTAACTTCAAAATTGTCTTAAGATTTAGGTAGCAACGAAATCTTTAGTACACCAACAATCATCAAAACGTATTCAAAGCAAAATTTTAAGATTTTATTTTAAATTAAAAAAAAAAAACTTCTTTTTATTGTTTTGAAAGTTTATTAACATTTTGTTTTTATCATTTTTTTTCTTTAATTTCTTTTTATTATTTCTATTCATTGAAAAATACTTTAAATTATTTTAATTTTACCCATGAAAATAGAAAGAAATAGTTGTAAATCTGTTCTCCCTTTTTGTCTCCGTACTGTCCTTCTGACGTTTGAGCGATTTATAATTTTATTGTTCTACCATGTATTCTTAACTTTCAACTTAATATTTAACGAATTACATTTTTTAATCAATTGGTACATGAATTAAAATAAAAAAATGGATTTCAATTGCGAAATTTTATTAATTTTGCTCCAATGATCAAAATGATAATATTGATTAAATGAAAATAATTGAATCTTTGTATAATTTCAATTAATTTGTTCAATCAAGTCAATTATAATTATTGTTGAATTTTTGTTTTGAAGTGACAAAAATATGAATTGATTAAATTAAAAAATTAACTAAATCCTTACTCTTGTTAATATTTTTTCATAATAGTCTCTAAATAGAAATTCATAAATCTTGCATTTCAGTAATTTATTATAAAAATATAATTATCATTATATGTGTAAAAAAGTGCATGTGAAATATGTTACATATATTTTAAGTGTGTTTAGCAATGTTGACATTAATAATGCTAAAATAAGTTGTAATGTTGATTTTACTTAATATTTTATAGAGTACAAAACTTCTCTTAGATATTATGTAAGATTTTAATTAAGAGCCCCTGCCTTTTTAAGCCCACTTTTCCTATCAAGATTGTATGCAATATGTGAATAGTCATATTATTCAACCGACTTACCTGATATTTTGCACATATGTATATATAGTGCATCCTCCGAAAAAGATATAAGATATCAAGTTAACAAAACTGTCACACCCAGTTTGTGTAAATAATTATTTTTTTTTTGAAAGTTCAAATGAATTTTAGCGCATATTTTAAGTATTTTTTGGAGAAAGCTATAGGCTAAAATATAAGTTGGATGCCACACCCAGTTTTTAGTCCACTTTCAGTAAAAATCAATTTTGCTACTTTCTTAATACTAAAAAGACAATTTACATAAAATTTGACATACACAAGGAATAGAAAATATTGTATAATACAAAATTTAATCTGCATGGGTACAACGCCTACTTTTTCGCCCACTTTTGTTACACTGTGATTTTTTTATCACTGTCATCAAAATGTTTATGAAATTTGATATTTGATTTTTTTACAAAAAAGTGGATTTAGCATCCAGTCAATACATTTTTCAAGAATATACATATGTGTCATGTTTCATTTTAGTCGGTTCAGCAGTTCAGACATAAGGTAAAGTAAACAATATTATGACAAGAAATGGGCACAAAAAGTGAGTGGCATTCAGCGAAACTCTAAACTAATGAACCAATTTAGCAGTATTAATAATATGTTGATGAATTTTTGTTTTAGATAACTTCAAAAATTCAATCTAGCATTGATTCGACTATATTTAATTTATAATTAATTTTTTATTTGTTAGAAACGTGGCACAGTTTCACATGATAACTTACAGACGTGTCGAAGTTAAAGTTAACGTGTAGAATTTTACACGCTAACTCCTAACTTATATAAATTTGAAATTTTTATGAAATTACCCATGAACGTTAGCAACAAAACACAGCTATTTTATTATATATATACATAGAAAAAAATATTCTTTAAGATTGCTCAATAAATTTATTAATTGCTTTTATTGTAAAGTGAAAATAATGTTTGACAAAAATTTTAAAATAAAGAAAAAATCAAATGAAAATGAAAAACAATATTTGAAAAAAAAACTTTAATATTTTTTGACTAATGTTGAAATACAGAAAATAAAAAAAAAAAATAAAAATATCAACTTGCCAAAAAACTATAATTATGCGCTAAATCGTCGATTTTGTTTTCCGTGGGTGAATTGCATACAATTGCTTATTGTGAACAATTATTCCATTTTACAGTTGACTATGTATATGGATGCATATGGTGCAATTGATAAGATTGCTAGTGGTTTCAATGTTATTATACATAGGTATATCCGCAAATTATTCATCAAGGACAATACCAATACCTGAATTTATACTAAAACTGTTTACTGCCTGTGGAGCAAGTAAGAGAATATTCTTGCAATTTTTAAGATAATTTTTGAAATGTTATTTTTGGTGTACCATCCCTAAGCTTGTAAATGGCACCCCATCAATACAAAAATTACACGGAAATTAGTCGCGGATATTTTTTTCAGGTAATTTAACGCTTCTATGTTCTATGCTGAGGCATACATATATACATACACTGCCTGCCACTTGAATAAGGAATCAAATTTTTTTAACTTTAATTAAGTATATCTCCTAAACTAAAGTTCAGAAAAAAATAATTTTTTGCGCAACCAAATTTCAAAGTGGCTTTAGTTTCCTGAAGAAATAAAAAATTCTGACACACGAAAAAGTACCACAGAAATATATGTCTTTAAATAAATGAATAATTTTAGTATAACAAAATATGTATATTTTTTATTTTCTCAGGAAACTAAAGCCAACACTTTGAGATTTGGTTGTGCAAAAAATTATTTTTTTCTGAACTTTAGTTTAGGGGATATATTTAATTAAAGTTAAAAAATGTGATTCCTTATTCAAGTGGCAGGCAGTTTATAGTATTTGTTTACATACAAACAAGTACATAATGAACACATTTGTTACAAGGTTATGTTTATTTCGTTTACATTCAACACATGTCAAAAAAATTTTGTAGTATTTACAATTTTTCAATAAATCATTACTGGAAATTTCTGGGTTTTTTACTTAGGGAATAGTTTGTGCACTTTAGTATATATTCAATTATTTCTTGAATAGAATCAATATATATGATATTTGGTTTTAAGCAAAATTTCAATCATAAATATGATTCATGTAATAAAAAATTTAATTAAAATTAATTATTTTAAATTAGTTAGTATTATTAGAATGATAATTGGAGTAAAATCAAACAAAAAATTAATTGATATAACAAATTTCGTAATTGAAATCAATTTTTATTTTTT
Organism: Protocalliphora azurea; assembly: GCA_932274085.1. Taxonomy (NCBI): domain Eukaryota; kingdom Metazoa; phylum Arthropoda; class Insecta; order Diptera; family Calliphoridae; genus Protocalliphora; species Protocalliphora azurea. Next base: position 45,224,139 of record OW026522.1, read on the forward strand.
CTGTGTATCTACTATATTAATTATATGTATTATGTATATATTATATACAAGATAAGAAAACTTTATTTAATTTGATAAAATGAATACAAAAATAATATAACATACCTAATATTGCTATATTTTCAACTTATAATAGATTAACGTATAAGTTATTTAAAAATCAACGAACTGTTCGTTTGAATTATTTAATTTATTCAAGCAACGTGTTCATAAAAACAAAGTACAAATACGTTGAGTTAATGAACTAATAAGTTGAATTTTAAAACGGTACAAATGCTAACGTATATCAATACGTTGTTTCAACGCACCTGTACGTTAGGTCAAAATTAAGGAACAAATTCGTTGAATCAACGAACTTTTTCGTTGTATTTATGTACAATTTTTTGTTCACTGTGGATTGTAAACTACTGTTCTATAACTCAATTTTAAAACGAATATGAAGTTATGGGGCACGGCTTCAGCATTAAATATTGAGCAAATACAGAGACGCCAAACACAAAATATTATAACCGCAACGCATTCAGCGTTGTCACCGCAAACGCATTCAGTTTATATTTTACTTCTGCTTGTATAATTTATCTATTGTAATACATATTAATGTTTTAAGTATTTTATACTTATGATCTAATGCTATGAAGTCATGGATTTTATTTTTTTTTTTTTTTTACAATTACAGGTATGAGACATTTGCATACAAACGTTTATTCTTTTAGTACACCTTACATCATGTTACGAAGTAAAACATTTCTAAATTTGCTAAAAATTGGTAAGAGCAATAAATATTTATAATTGTTTTTTTTTTTTTTTTCTTGCAATCTATTTGAAACCCCTAACATCGAGTCTATACTAAACAAATTTTATCAGTATAACACGGTGCTACAAAATAAAAAATTGAATACACTTGGAATTTTTTCAACAATTCTTATCCGATTAAATAATAGCTTAAATTGGTTAACAAGTATTCAACATAAAAAATTTAAACCACAAATTCTGAAAAATCTGTTTTTTTGATATAATTCTTATTTTTGAGGGTATATTGAAAATTCTAAAAATGGTTTAATAATGTATACACATATATTTACTAAATACACTATGTTACATTCCATGTGCTCCTTCACTGTGGCATTATATTATTTGTCTAGAGTAGACAGAATTTATTATTATTATTGTGTCAAAACGAAATTGCCAGAGCTCGAGTGCTAACAACTTTGTCTTGACGTTGCCTGATAAAAGATGCCATTTTTATTGTTTTTGTAACTTTTACATGGTGTATTATGACATACATATTCCCCTATAATAAAAAAAATAAAAAAAATTACATATAATTCAGACAAAGCCTTGACGTTTGTCTTGATAAAAAATTTAAGTCTACAGATTCAGAATAATTGTTCAGAAACGTTATAAATTGCCTTAATTGACAATTATGTTGCTACGTGTATGATTTTAAATTAATTTTTATATTAAACCGAGTTCATACTTTTTATTACCATAAAGATGTAATATTTCTAATAATTCTATAATGAGAGAATATGAATTTCATACGGGATTAAATTTTCTTCAAAATGCAGTTGTATGTATGTATATATGTATGTATGTATGTATGTATGTATATATGTATATATGTATGTATGTATGTATGTATTTGTATGTATGTATGTATGTATGTAAGCCTCTTTATACCTTCTAGAAGTTTCCGTAATTTAAATTGTACATTTTTCACAATAATTTCATACATAACACATATATGTACTCGTTATAAATTAAAAATATATTAACTGTAATATTAATATCTCCTTTATAATAAGCTTACACAATTACATTTATTTTTACAAGTATTATGATTCTTACAAGCAATTTTTATTTAATATTAAATCATTTAAGGACTGCGTACAAAAAATTTAGTGCATTCAGCTTATAATTATGAACATAATGGGTCAATCTCTTGTTAAATTTTGTTATGTTCAAGTTTTCAATTTAAAAGAAAATAAATATTTTATTTATTGTTATAAAATATTTCATATTTTCTTGAATACCCTTTCATAAGAGCTTTATTGTGCTTTGGGTTACTTTTTTGTTTCCACTTCTTTTTAAAATCTTTTTTCTATTTTCTAGTCAGCTTTATTATTATTATTTAAATATTTTTTTACTATGATCCAATATATTTAGAATTGACAGAATTCTGAACAGTTTGTACCATTTGTTCGATACTACTCAGTTAATTTCTTGTTGTAATAATGAGAAGAGAGTTAAGGCCAAACAAATTACTATTCGTTCTGCTTTCTAATGATAGCAAGGAATCTTCTCTTCATTTTCTTCATTTGCACACATTTCTCTGTTAAAAGTGTCATTTATTATAAATGAAGTACTTTTTTCTCCACATGTACGAATGTCTTGCCAGACCAAAAGTTTATTTGACAATTTCGATTTTTGTACACGATATGTGATATGGAATTCATGACCAGAATGTTGTAAAAAATCCACCAGTACGTACTTCTTATTACCTTATCATATCATATTTAAAAAGCATTCATAATAAAAAGAAAATAGTCTTTGTGACTCAAAAAACTTAATTCTCCAATTCACCTGCACTAATAGCAATAGTAATACCCTACATCACCATAGATGGTTGGGGTATTATGCGTTTGTGTTGACGTTTGTAACGTACAAAAAAAATTATCCAATACCCACCTTAAAGAATTGCTTTTTGAGTCGAATTTTCTATGTATGTCCATCCGTCCGTCCACCAGTCCGTTTGACTGGCTGGTTGTCCCTGTAAACCCTGTGCGCTAAATACAGGTCGCAATTTTGAAATTTATTTGATGAAATTTGGAGTATATGCTTTAACAAAATTCAGCACAAATAAGTTTTATATCAGTATAAATCTCTGTGAAAATTTTCATAAAGATCGGTTCATACTTTACCATAGCTCCTATATAGATCCCTCTTCCGAAAATCACTTTAACGTGCATAAATCTCATTATAATGTTAGTATAATATTAATATTTTACACAAATAACTTTTATATATGTAGAAACAACAGTGTCAAATATTATTAAGTTCGGTCTATAATTAACCCTAATTCTGATATAAAGCCCACTTCTGAGAATAACTATAAAATGCATATTACTCCATATAAATGTTAGCGTCAACATAAAATAATACATACGTATGTTTTATATACGTATTGGCCACTGGTCCCATATAAGACCCCTTCCCGAATTTTGATGCAATGCACAATTGTGTAGGGTATCATATGGTCGAACTATCTTTCTGACTTGTTTTTTATTGTCGACATTTCTGTAGCAACAAGGAAAATATACATGACTTAAGATATGCAAAAATCTTGCTTTTCCATTTTTGAAATCTTTACATAAAGTTCTATGTTGTATCAATTTGTAAAAATCCAGCAAGTATTTCAAGGGATATTTACATTCGAAATTAAAATTGCATGGAAATTAAAAACTATAAACTGCTATCCTGAAAAGTTTAGAAAAAACTACTATTTACTTTTTAAATGTATCCACAGATGGGTTTTGATTTTAAATTTGAATTATGTTAAATTTTGTTAAATTTTCATTTTAAGAAAAACTAATTACACTATTACAACAAAATGTACCGCATAGTTACTGAGAATAATAACAAATGTAAACAAGTTAACGGTATTGATTTTCTTCACGTATAATAAAAATTATAAGCCTTAAAGCATGCACGGATTTTTTCGCGCGCAGTCCTTACTTGAAGAAAAATTGATTAAATAATAAATTTGATATAAATAATAATTAAATCAAGATGAAAAAGCAAATAAAACAACACATATTAATTTGTGGCTTTGCAATGAGTTGGTGTGAAAGTTTTCTCATTCGTATTAAATAAAATTAAATTTTGTGGTTCGCATTTACGTTTTGACATTTTATTGTAAATTTACAAATTATATAATATTAATTTAAATAAACATTAAAAGTTCAACTCAACTGGAAGTAACCAAAATATAGGCCATTATCAAAAATTTTTAACCTGGCTGAAGCTGACTTTAATCTTTAATAAGTTTTGTGCTAATACCATTTTAAACCAATATGTTACAGATCTGAACTCCCAAGACTTGAAACTAATAGAGTGAAGAATTTTGTGATCATAATTGTTGTTCAATGTTCAAAGACTTCAAAAAAGGGCTAAAAATTATTTAACTTTTTTTCATTCTTCTACACTTTTTGTTCGCGCCATTATACTTTTTGATCTTATACGATCTTATATAAATTAGTCGGAATTTGTGGATAAATCCTGCACCATTTTTGTTATTATTGATACTTTCAACAGTTACATAAAGTGTATTCGAATTTTGATGAAAACATTTTGAAACAGGAATACTTGATACTTGCTGTAATTATGCGTATTTTGCGCTATATCTTGTTGATGTGCCCAAAATAGTCAATGCAGTAGGTACTCGTAGTCTCAAAGTTTGGAAAAGAAGAGCGAACATTTTTCAAAAAGTCAGTTTTTCGCGAGGCACATTCACAGTTTTATATAGAATAGCAGATATTACCGCATGAACCTAATTTTTTGTTATTTTACACAATAAAATAGGAGGAGCATTAAAAATACATTTAATAAAAAAATTATAACACTTGAAAATTACGCAAAAATTGTACTTTTAGTTTATTTTTTTTATTTTTATATAGCAAATTAAAATTATTAAAAATCTTGCATATATAGATATAAGAACGATGTTAAATATAATTGATCAGGACCATAACTTTAGTTCAAATGTCGTAAATAGTGGAAAAGTGGACACTTTTGTCAAAACACATTTTGCCAAGGCACATCGTGTGGATAGCAGGAAATTAACTATATATAATTGGCATAATTAGATGATGTTTATAATATTTAAGGGAAACGAAGAGGTGCATTTCTTTATAATAAACTCGAATAAAATATATTTTCTTATAATATTTTTCGCAAAGTTTTTAAGAATCGCGATTTCTATTATAAAGAAAGTTTTTAAAATTTTACTAAAAAACCCTAAAACACGCCGTACTAATACCATAATATTGTGCGTAATTTTTACCAGAATTGTACATAAACTTCTGCTGGTTTATAAAAACTTTTATATATTCAACTTGAAACCGCTTTAACTTTTGCAACCCCTACACGAAATTATTAACGCAAACTTATTCTACATGCATTCGAGTCACTTTATATTTATGCAAATCGATTTTAATGTGCCATCGAAAAAAAAATATTTTTTTAGAAGACCTAAAATCAAAATTTTTGGATATTGGCCCATATATAATTGAAAATAATCATGTTAAATACATATGTATATATTTAAGTATTTGTGTACTGATTGTACCAAATCTGCAGCCTCAATACCACTAATTTCTCTGAATTTTTTTAAAGGTAGTGTTATGCACAAAATTAAATATATATAATTTGCTTCAAAACACTACTAAATCATTCACATATTGAATTAGTAATAATATATACATAAATATTTTTTGGTTACATTAATTTACTACTTCTTTCTGAAGTAAGGAAAAGATTAAGGACTTTTATATCCGATTGAAAATACAGTATCTATTATGCACAAAATTAAATATGCTGCAGTAGTAATTCACAAACTAGAGATCTTGAATGGGAATTAATTAGCATTTCTTACGATTTAAGTGGCACAAATAGTTTCATATACTCTACCTGTCATTGAAGATTTCAACTTGTATTTTTATTTAATTTTGTGTTCTCTACACAAAATAAACACAAACAAATTTTGACAGGCTGTTTAACAAACCATCCAAACTAAATAAAACCAACTATAGCTAACTTTGTATAAATCACATAAATGCCAGTAGTACACTCAAAGAAAAAAATAATTAAATTTTATACAGTGCACGAAAAAACCTAAGAATGCATAATAAAAACAAAAAAAAAAACGCCATAGTTATTTTTTATCCAAAAAGTATGTTCTACGTTGAACGCAGCAGACATAAATTTTCTGGGATTGTGCCAATTAGACAACCTCTGTGAGATATCTGACACTAGACTCAGTGACATCATTAAATATCTCAATGCTACAGGCTGGATCTAACTCATTTACCTGTCGAGTAGTGTGGTTCCATCAAAACGGATTCTAACGAGTCTAATTGATTGCCCGTAAGGCTACCACGTAAACCAACCAACCAACCAACCAATGTTCTACGTCCTATTTTAAACTATTACCTATTTTTATACTTAAATTTCAAAACTTAACATCATAAAACTAATAAAAGTAAATAAAGTAAATAAAAGTTATATAATTCCCATATGAAAAATACTTTTATGAATCAGACGCATAATAAATGTAATTTAAATGGTAATATTATTACATATAGACATGTTTTACAGAAATATAATTTACACCATAACCGGTCGACAATTGACCATAGATCCCATGAAATTCATATCAAATGATCATCTTATTATATCTATGGTAAAAAGTAAAAACTACATATTTAATTTTTATCACTTTTCAGGAAACCGTTTTATAGGATCTAAATTGAAATTAAAAGAAGTAAGTATACAATTTTGAATTTTCTACCGTCTAAATACCTCTTCAAACAACTATACGTGCAATATTTGTTTTCTTGTTGTTATATTTTCCAAGAGTGATAATATTTTATTTGGTCTTATTATCCCTATTCTCTAATGTTAAAGTTCCTCTTGCCATTTTATTCGTAATAAAGCTATAATAGACATATCACTGGTTAAATTTTCATAAAAAATTTTATAGTCTACAGTCTGCACTGTTTAACCTATTAATGTTAAAATTACAATTTATTGGGGAGTAGCTAAAACGTTTAGTTCCTAAAAAAGGTTTCTTTTATTTTATAGTTAAATTTATAGTCAAAACATGTCACCAAGTATTGAACTTTCGAAAGAATTGCTAAAATAATTAAATGATGACACAATATTTATACGAAACTATGCAAAATAGTGTCTTTGCATAACACATATCATAATACTAGTGCAAATTGTCAAAAAAAAAAGTTTGAAAAATAGCTATTTTTCTAAGAGCGGATTTGCCGATATTTTTAGAATTTTCTACAAAAATAACATGAGTTACAGAAATAATGTCGAAATTATGACTTTTTAATAACAGAACGCGTTTAACAATTAATAAAAGAGGTTCTGTATCAAAATTATGACTCAAGAGTGGCAAGGATATAACATATACAGCGGTAAAAAAAATGCATTGTCAAAACGTCATGGGAGATGAAAAATGTTATATTTAAATGTTCCAGGAGTTCATCATAAATATTTCCTGGATATTCGATGTGCACAGAGTAAATTCTTCAAGCGCATTCATAGTGGCAAAACGCTCATAATATAAGCTGACTTTTGTTATAGAGAGAACTTGAAAATATTCATTGCACCTATGAAACGAATTCACCGGACTGAGTAAATTTACTAGGCGATGCGTCCATAAGTTGTGCGCTAATGAATTTCGTGCAAGAACTTGTTTCTACAGCAAAATAATGTGTCAATGTTACTTGCTCGGGCCCCAAAAGTGTTTTTTGAGTTTGTTTTTTTTTAGCGAGCAGTTTTGAGTTTCAGACCTTCATGCCATAAAGGATTTCCAGAAAGTACTGACTGTTAAGATATATTTAGATTATGATCAATATGACAATATTAAACGGCTTAATATAATTTTGTTTAATTATACTATAATTTTGACATATACATTTTAAGGAAATCAGATGAATCTGTAACAAGATATATACATCTGGTAACGGTACATTAGGGCAAAACAATTCCTTAATAACAATCACAAATATTGAAAATTAACGTTATATAAATTAATAATTTTTATAAAATTCCTCCCGTGCACATATAATTACTTTCTATGAAAATTTTAAAAATCAGTTAATTTCTCCCAGAAAAAATTTTTTATCTGAATTTCAAAGCTCTGAAATAAATAAAAAGTATAAAAGATTGCATTTGAAATATATATTTTTGAAGAAAACAAATAACTTTATAAGTATGTACATATAATTATTTGCCAGAGAAATATCCGCAATTCGTACGAAAATTATTTAATATATTTTTTAAACCGATATATATATGATAACTATAGAAAAATATAGCAAAAATAATGACATTGTTTTTCCCTTTATAAAATCAATATTTTGTTTAAACAATATCTCGTTATAAATTTTTTTCCATATTGAAATTTTAAAATATATCTTGAATATATTATATTATGTACTTATTCCATTTCTAAAATACTATGAAAATAAAATGTATGCCTTAAAAAAACACATATTTTAAATAAGCATATTAAGTATAATCATGAATTTAAATATAGGAAATTTAGAAAAAAAGCATATCGAGGTTCAATACCCTCTATTTCGTATTTTCGTGAATATGAGGGTCACTATAGTGTCCCTCATCTATGGTATAAACTTCAAAGCAAAATTCCATCTTTTTTTCCATTTTATCAACATTTTTTAATTCCTCTATCTTAAACAAAAAATATTTTTAAGTGCAAAAGCCACTATCTCTCTGAGTAATTATTTTATATTTTGACAATACAAACATAACATATATCACTTCTGACTAATTTATATATGCTGAACATGAAGCTGGCCAAAAGATTTAAATCGGTTCTATAATAAATATTCACTTTATACGGCGACTACTACCCCTTGTAAACCTACCCCACTAATTTTCACAATAGACAAGAAATTTGTTCCTACAAAAAATTAAGATTTATCCTGTATGGGGGCTAACAATTTCCTTAGAGCTGCCCGCCTTATTTTTATCTAAGTTACGATTCTTGATAAGGAAATTATTGCCACATAATTTTCAAATTTTTGTTCTAATAGTTCTTCATTTGAGCGATAAATAATTTTTATTTTATATGGGAGCTACCACTTTCTCTCTCTCTCTCTCTGTACCTACCCCTCCTATTTCCATCTCAATTATTGAAGTTGATGAGAAAGTTATTACCACAAAATTTTAAGACATTTTTGTTGTGACAGTTCTTCAGATATGCGATAATTATTATTTTATTTGTATGGGGGGTACCATTTCTAACTATTTTTAAATTTTTTTAAAATCAAACACTCAATGGTAATTAAATGTATTTTCTACAATCCAAAACCCTATATAACGTATTTTAAAAGGGCAAACCCCTCTATCTATCTTAAAATCGCTGATATTGTGAATTAGAAAAAAAAAACATTGAAAAATTTTTTCTAATACTTCAAAACTAAGCGAAATAAACATTTTCTTAACTCATTAAATATAGACCCGAATTCTGTAGTTATGCAGACCACTGTCTCCTGAAGTAAGGGACAGACATTAGTTAAAAATTTACACAATATGCAATGAAATACAACAATTCTAAAAATTATGAAAATTGAAAACGATATATCTTAAGTTATGTAGTTTTTTCCTTTTGGCCACTGATATTATTTAAATTGTGGATATACGCCCTTTTACTTGTTTTTACTTTGATGCATTAAAACTCACAAGATAATATATATTTTTTTTTTTTTTTTTGCAATATGAGTAAATATGACATAAACTTTATTCTGTAGTTTAAATATTAGTCGAATATTACATGTTCTCTATTTATTCAAAAGTAACTAAAAAGGAGAGAAAAAATTAGTATGAAAACATAAAAATTCCATAAAATCCTGTCTTTGAAGTAATTTTTCGGTGAAGTTGACAGATTTTTAAAATTATTTTTGTATCAATAGATGTAAATTGGTTACTAAAGCAATATTACGAGTATGTAAAAAACCCATTTTCAAAAAGAAGGTTTTTACGCCCTTATACGCGTCCATGCTTCACTTGTTGGCATTCCCATTTTAACAGTGTATTTTAAAACTCCGTACACATACACTTAACGTAATATGGTTAAGTGTATGTGTCTCTTCGCGTTTAAATAACTGTCGTACCCATGTAATACAAGTTTATTTTCTAAGACTACATGTTCATACATATCCATAAGTGTTCCAAAGTGCTTCAGTCTTTGACAAAATCCACCACTTGAAGTTTATTTCTATCTATTTAGTACATTTATACACTCGTTCATGTTCGCTCAATGTTTCTTATCAGACAGATATATAAATAACAAATTCTTTTTTCAGTTTTTAATTTTTTTTTTTTTTTTTTTTTTTTTTTTGAATCAACATTTTCAATATAAATGTTTTTTTATATATTTTATTATCAAAAGTTTGACTGTTTATTGAGAATCCAAACGCTAATTATGTAATTTTTTTATAAAAAAATAATTCATTTAAAGTTCTTAATATGTATGTATATATTAATGTAGAATAATCATACCTTTATATTCTTATATACTAAGAATTTTTATGTGATTGTGATTGTTTTTATGGTTTTAACGAGTCTTTGATGAATCAAATCCCATGGAGTTCCTTTAACACACGCGCTCCATATTTTGTTTGCATGTTTGTATATTTGTTTATCGCTCAGTATGTCTGTCTGTCTAGCAGTTAAAATGAAATTGCTATGAAAATAAAATAAAATTATAAATCCATAAACATACATAGACACATATTAACATCCATCCATCCATAGAAGAAGAGAAAAACTAAATTTAATAATCTCATTTTCCAACTCATTTTATTTACATTTCAGTGGTCACATAAAACTAATGTTTAGGATACACATACTGAATCACTACATTCCCACTATATTTCTGTTCATATTCATATTCTTCCACACACACACACGTACACAATTAAATATACATACATAGTTAAAATACTGTAATGCACACGTATGGGTATGTGTGGGTATTTGTACCGTGATTAGAAAAAGTGGTGTCACTGCAAACATGCCGTCAAACATTTTGAGGCTTGCTGTGATAAACTAGTTTTTATTTCCGTTTACCATCCAATACGAATGGATTAGTTTTCCAATTTCGTTATTTTATTTTTCTCCATAAACACATCCATATACATATGGATATACATAAGTAATGTGTAGTACACGCTATTTGTATCCATGTATAATGGTGTACGGAATATTGTTAAGTATAGCACGTAAAGGACGTACATATTGGTCAAAAGTGTTTGTTGTTGTTGGTAGATTTTTCTTGCATTCACACAAGCAGAAAATATGTAACCTGTCAGAATGTTAGTTAGCAACAAAAACAAAAAGAAAAATAAAGGATTTAAATTTTGTTTATTTTCTCTTCCCACGTAGTTTTGGCAATACACATCAACACACTACAAGTCTATACTTCATTGTATGTTCATGTAAATTTAAGGGATACTCGTTTTGTTTGAATTGAAAAGAATGAAATTTTCACATATATAATTACATACATATACATAAATATTTAACCCACATATTTATTCATATATTTATGAATTGTAACAATTGTGAATTTATGTAGAATTGTTAATAACATTCATTTCCGTGAAATTGTTGTTTATACATTTGAATGAAGAAATCAAAATGTATACAAGGTTTATTTGTAATGTAAATGACAATAGTTGGATCGAACATTTTCAAATACTCGCCATTAGACAAACCGGAAGTTGATTGACATAAACTAAACCAAAATGAGTTTTGATTGAACCGGAAACGTAAAGTCTTTCTATATTCCCCCTTTATACTTTTAGTGTCAAATATTTTGTGTAGTATAGGCAGTGTTGCCAATTTAGCACTTTTAGTGTACTACAAAAATATTGTCAGTTTTTTTTTTTTAATAAAAAAAGTAAGGAAATAAATCATTATTTAAAGATCATAAATTGAAATAATACAATTAATTAATTTCTTATCTTCTTGGAAATTAAAATATTTATGCATGATGATTTACTCAATTTAAAACATCAAATTTTAACAAAGTTAAATCCTAATTGTAGAAAAGATGATTAGTTTGTGTGAAAAGAATATTAGTGAAAAGATGATTAGTTTGTGTGAAAAGAATATATATATATATATATATATATATATATATATATATATATATATACATACACACATACATACATAAATATATGGTTATGCTTTAATAATTGCTTAAAATTTTATAAGTTAACGCCCTATGATGTTTCATTTTAGTTTTTGAAATATTATTGTGAATATTTTGTATAACCAAACAAACAAAATTTTTCGAGAATTCTTTTTTTTTTTTTTTTGCTAAATATTAGTTTTTGATAAAAGTCTGTTTATTTAGTTAAAATTTTTTTTATTATTATTTGAATATCATTTACTTAGTTAAAAATTTGAATTTTAATGAACTTGTTACTCTTAGTGTTTCATATATTAAATAAAAGATGTATTTTAATAGTTTTTTTTTCAACTGAAAAAATTGGGCAAATCGGATTGGGTCCCGCAATAATTATCTAGATTCTCTAGTTTATCTGTGTCTGATTTTTAATAATAATTTAAGATTTTAAAAATCAAATTTTCGCTAAAAGGAAGAAGATTTTAGTTCTTCGAAATGTCAACCTATATTTTATTTGGAATACGTATAACAGTATAATTCATATAACACATACTTGGATACCTTATAAAATTAGAATTTTGAAAAATTTACTCATAAATTTTGTTTAATTTCTAAAGAATCAATTTCAGAATGTGTTTCTAATATGTATGTATACGAAAATTATTTTTAGAAAAAATTAAAATAAATTTAGCTATGTTTAAAGAATAGATCTGGTAAGGAAATCTGTGCATTATAGTAACCCGAGAAACCTGTTTTTTCATTTCTGATATAGGAAACCTCTCAAACAATGCATATTTATCAACTGATTGTAGTAAAATAATAAAAAAAAATTTAAAAATACATGATCAGTTCTATACCAGCGATTGCAAATTAAGTGTCATGTAAATTTTGCCATTAAAAAGTTTTGAAATAGGTCTCAAAAAAATCTTAATTTTGAATTTGCTATGGGAGAAATATTTTGGATTTGTTCCCTAAAAAATTTGATACAGGAAATAAATTTTTGGTGTATTCTGTTTTATTTCTTTCAACTTTAAAATGGACCAAAATGTCTAAAAATTAATTTGTCAATATTTTACTTGTAATACGAAAAAAGTGGACAATTTTTACCCTTTTTGCAAAAAAATTTTGAAATTTTTTTTCTATATTGTTCTAAAAGGTCATCAAAGTAGTGCCAAAATTTCTCGGCAAAAAGAAAGCATAAATTACGAAATTTTTGACACCCACTTCGAAAGAAAACTCAAAAATTTTATTTGGAAAAATTTTACATAACCCGTGATTTTTAATCACTGGTAGATAAATTTTTAAAATAATTTTTCCAGTATTCATTTCATCAATACGCATCGTTTTTTGTTTCAACAGAACACTCTACATATATCTAAAAATGTCTAGAGATATTTGCCAATAATCATGTAAAATACATTTTTTTGTACCCTTCAGCACAGTTATAGGTTTTCCATTATTGATAAGAAAGTGAATATAACGATGTCTGTTGAAATCACTTTCTAGAAAGTCCCAGTTATCGAATATATGTTTTATACATCAAATTGCAAAGAATATTCCTTAGCATGATGCTAGTAAAAATCAACAAAATCGTTCAACTAATGGCCGAGATATTGCCAAAAAAGCGAAAATGCCACTAAAAACATTGCAATGACTTTCAGTATTGTTGATTTTTCTATAAGCATGTATCTACATACAAACATATGTTTATAAATTTAATAGTCGTCAGAAGCTATCAGTGTCGTTTTTTTAAGGAAGCAACGCTTGCTATGGGAGTTTAATATTGTGTTTACATTTTTGTAGTTTTGAAAAAAAAATTAGATTATTTTGGTAACCATAAATGTGAAAATTTGAAAATTTACTTTAAGGCGTAAATTATATTATTTGTCGGTAAGGTGGTAAAGGGCATAAAAGATTCGGCATAGCCGAATGCAGAGCTCTTACTTGTTTTTTTTTTTTTTTTCTTTTTGTTTAATTTGAAGAAAAAGTTTTCTTTATCTTTAGCCAAAAAGTTTATAATTTAAGAAATGGCTGAGTATTTTTTATCACAGGTTCTCAAAATATGGCGATTTAAAAGTGTAAGAAATTTTGTACAATTTTGTCCTCAAAAAATCAGAAATATTCTTCAAATTATATATAACACAAGATTCATTGAGGTCTAATGTTATGACATATAAAATTTGAAAATTCTTTGTTCACGGATACATATCTCAAAAATCGTATTTTTAAAAATTTGTTTAAAATATATGTTAATGTCGGAACTATTTTATACACACACAAAAAACATAAGTTGGACAACGGTTGTAGTTAAAAAGATTTAATAAACTGAACTAAATATTTATTATAGTGACCGAAAATTTATGACGATAGAAGATTATTTTTACTTATAGCTTAAAAAATACAATTATAATCAGTGATGCCAACTTAGCAGAACGCGAAAAATATTTTTTAGCCGGAAAAATGGAAGATTATTTTATTGTAGTAAAGTTATTTTTATTTGACAATTTTTGTACTAAGTTCTCAATATTTTTCCAGAGGTCTTAACAATTCGTAAAGTATATTTATTAAAACTGTCTTCAACAATTAAAATTGTTTGAGTGAAAAAGTGTTGAAGGAACTGAAAAATATTGAATCTAGGTTCTTAATAATAACCTGTAGTTAAATTTACCCAGTTTGTTACTAATATTTTTAGGTTTGGGTTCCAAATGGCGGAACAATGGTAAAAATATTATATGTCTGTTTTTACTTTTCAGGAGAAATTTTAATTTTAGCCCATTTTTGCGCTTTTTTACAAAACTTCTTCTTGATAGTACCATAAATCTGTTGTCTTTTTAAATTTAGCCCTTTTTTCAAACATTTCTACGCCTTTATAATAGATCTATGGCTACTATAACTTTGTCAGTCCAATCAATTTGTACATATTTCAAAAAAAACTCAATATATTTGAAAATCATAACCAGATTAAATTCACGTTTAATGCCGAATATTGTATGCAGTAACCAAAGAACTATAATTTTACTTTTGACATTTATGAAAAATTATTAAAATATAAAAATCTATCTAATCTATCTGAATTACAAAATCTTGTTTTTATCACTTGAAAATGTGCATTTTATTGAATTAATTTTATTAGAAATTCGAAATTAAATGATCGTTTTTCTTCAAAAAAAAAAAAAAAAATCGTAACAGCGTGCTGTATAAAATTTGAAATTTACCAAGCTGATATGGATAGGTACATAAATGTAGCCATAATTGTAAAGAAATTAAAAAGTTATCTTTTAATATTTCAATATATTTAAACTAGATGTATTAATATTGTTACAATTTCTCAGACTTCCGGGTCCATCTGTATTCTTTACCAATACTCTGGACCATTTGCAAAATATATTGAAATTTTATTTATTGGCACAAAATTTGCATCATAGTGTATTCATAAACGAATAAATAATAAATTTAAAACACAAAAAAATTAATAAAATCAGTACAGAAAAAAACGTAAATAAATTATTTCAGTTACGGCAACCTAATTTTTTATGATAATTTCAGTTGGTTATAAAGATAATATCATTTCAGCTAACCGAATATTTAAGTAGAAAGTTATTAACAGATTCGACCTGGTAGTATCCCAAAGAATAGGTAGTAAGGATATGGTTAGTTCTTGAAAGGCGCATACATTTACATTTTTTTTAAGTTTAATTCCATCAAGTTTTGGCGGCACCACAAAAAGAAATTGTTCAGATCAGGCTGTATAAAAGTATGATATTTGTAACTTAAAGAGATTTTTACATCATCTGCATACATTAAGATGTTGCCAAAATTAAGAGTTTTTGGAAGATCATTGATGAATGGAAAGAAGAGAATTGGGCCTAGATGACTACTTTGAGAAAATTCGTTGTTAAATTTAACATACTGCGTTCTTTACAAAAGATATGCGTTTATCCATTTCGAGATCTTAAACCAAGAAGTCGTTGATTCACTTTAATATAAGATGTTCTCCAAAATTTAGGAAAGTACCCATGTTTAATAGATGCGTTGAATAAAAGAATTAATGGTTTTAGCAATAATTGAGTACAAAAGTGAACATCATCCCGGCCGTGTTTAAATAATATTTTTTTACGGAATAGATATTTTTAATTATTATATATTATTATTATATATATTATATATTATTTGTATAGAGCGTTGTTAAATTTAACATATTGCGTTCTTTACAAAAGATATCCGTTTTTCCGTTTCGAGATCTTAAACCAAGAAACTCCAACTTAATAAGAAGTCGTTGATTCACTTTATCAAAAGCGATAATTAGAAAATTTCGGATTAACTTCCATATTCGATCAGATTAATAATATGAGATGTTCTCCAAAATTTAGGAAAGTACCCATGTTTAATAGATGAGTTGAATAAAAGAATTAATATTCACAAAAGTGAACATCATCCGGGCCGTGTTTAAATAATAGTTTTTTACGGAATAGATATTTTTTATTATTATATATTATTATTATATATATTATATATTATTTGTATAGAGCGGGTAGGGATAATTGTCAACGGCATAATGAATATTGGAATATATACTAGCCATGGCGTAACCAGTACAAGGTATCATTTTAAGCTCAGCTGATTATTTTTTGCTTCATTTTTGAGTGGGTCTGAAATGTCAAATTTTTTTTACGTTTGCATGTATTGGTTTGTTTACAAACAAAAGTAAATTTTTTTTCAGTAGTGAAATTTGTATTTTTATTAAGAAAAAAGTGCTGTATAGAAATACTTAATTTATTTCAATTTATAAAAACATTAAAAACAAATTTCTTACAATATATTCTTATTATTCTTTAATTTCAATAATCATTGTTTACAATTTGCACTTGCTTTTGTTTTTTTTTTTTCTTTTGTTTGACGTTTCGGTCTCATTTAAGACAAAAAAAAGCTACTCTTATTACATTGTTGTAGTTGTTGCCTTTATGCAGACACCTTGTTAAATGGTTTCACCATAATACTAGCAAAGAAATCTGCAAACATATTGCGAATAATATTCTTATCACAAGATTCATAATTTTAGGATAGCCAAAAGTTTTTCTTTTGGAATTGACAAAGTTGTTAAATGATTTAGGATTAAGTTTAAAATCATTTTTTAGTTTGTTTAAGCAGATGTACATAGTAAAGGAGCAGTTGAGAGAAATATATTTGGCACTAATAACAGAGTTTTTACAGTAATAGGCAAGAAAATCAGTTCTCCTGAACTTTTTGTAATATTTGTTTTGAAGTTCTTTAGAAATGTTAATTGCTTAGAATTCCAAGACGGTCTAGAACATTTATAAGGAATAAATTTAGGAGTACAAACATGAGCATATTTTAATATAAAAAGTGTTCAACCATTTTATCAATTGTTATTTGATTGTAGTAAGGAGAGCACAACAATTTGTTACAGTTGGTGTTAGATATTAAATAATTCAATTTAAGGTAATTTGTTTTCTTAAAACAACACACCTTATCTTTGTAAATTTCTTCGGAAGATTTTAGAATAGGAGGCATAGAACAGAATAATTCATTTATAGGATGAAATTAGTTTTCAGGCAAAGTTATAGCATCAGTCCGAGATATGGCACAATTACTTCGATCATTAACAAATGCCATTTCTAAAAATTCTTTATATTCATTACAGACATGATTCAACTGGAAAAGACAAATATCGAATATATGGTTTAAAAACTCATAGTCAATGACATTTGATTTAGTTGTCCAAGTAATAGCAGGCATATTGAAATCACTAAAAATAAAAAATTAATCACTAGGGCCCACATGTTGGGCAATAATTTTTATGGCATTAATATGTTTCTGGTAAACGTTGACATCAGAATTCGGAGGTATATAAGAGCAGGGGAAATATATTTTATATGTTTCAACTAAGATAATAATATCATAGTTAAAATCATAGCTATAACAAAGAGGTTTGATATTAGTTTTTTGAAGTATTACTGGAGTTAGATTTATCATTAAATGAT
This sequence comes from Protocalliphora azurea, assembly GCA_932274085.1. Lineage (NCBI taxonomy): Eukaryota > Metazoa > Arthropoda > Insecta > Diptera > Calliphoridae > Protocalliphora > Protocalliphora azurea. The sequence goes on from OW026522.1 coordinate 45,242,100, forward strand.
TGTACCAAATATCATTAATTTCGGAGAGTAATGTTCATTTCTTTAGTATTGATTTTGAAGGGAATAACTCATCTAATTAATTAAATTGAAATTAGAGTTGTAAAATCCAAATTCGTTCCTTTTTAATATACACTCACACAATGGGACCAAACGCAAAATTTTTGGTAATACATCTGCGTCTCCTGAACTATTAGTCGACTCGAATTGAAAGGTATGGAAATGTTATAGAAGAAGACCTAAGCTTTCAGAAAAATCAGTGATGTCAAAGTTGACTACTTCTAGAATGTAAAAAATTCAAAAAATCATAATTTCTATAAATCAAGTCCGATTTCAAAGATTTCTGTAAAGTGCTTGGCAAGATAAAGAAAAAATAAAATTAGTCACTTAAGTTATCTCTTACAGTTGAAAAGATATTTTCGCTTGAATTTTTTATTTTTTGCCTGGACTTTATTTGGGGAATAAGTCCTCAGGTATATAAGGATATTTTTTTTAAATATTCCGTAATTTTTAATATATTCCAAAATAATATGCTGAAAAATTTTTTGGGTTATCTCAATTCACCTACATGTGAAAAATGTTCAAATCAGCACTCTGAAATTAGTCTGAAAAATTTTTATTTTTATACAAAATATAGTACTACTATTCTTTCGCTTTTTTCTCAAAGTTTAAAAAAATTGTTTCTTTACGTATTTGAAAAGACAAGGCTTCGTTAATATTTAATAAAGAAATTTTTAGGTTTCTACCCTACATAAAGCATTGGTCGAAAATGGTGAATTTTAAAAATAAAGTTTAATAAAAAAAATGTCATGCAAGTTTTTTAATATATCGACGATATTTAATCATAAAATAGATTTAGATCGATTTGACACTAAATTGCTTCCCGCCCGGCCAAAAACGAATGCAGAAGAGCAGATTTTATGAAAAAAGTAAATTTTTTAAACGACTTTTTTTAATTGTGCAAAAAACATATAAAAGTAATATATAAAGTAAATATCAATCTTTCATTCCTGAAAAAATCGTTTAATCATTTTAGTTATGGAAATGTACAGTAAAATATATCAAATAGTGAATTTAATGAGGGTTGACTTGAGTTGTCAGTTTGAGGCCATTATATTATATTTTCGACGTGATCTATATATACATATTATATATCACTCAATTGGCAAATAAGTATATTTTTATATTATTGTGATATTTTATAAGTTTTTGAGAAATATAGAGAGTTTTACTTTAAAAAAATATTATTTTTTTTTTTTTTGGTTTTTATTTCTTTTTTATATTATTTATTTTTGAAAAATTGCCAAAAATTGCCAAAAATTGGTTTGTAAAGCTTATTAAATGATTTTTGCACGAATGAAAAATTGATACATATTTTATACATTACGTAAGAAATAATAGTGAAAATATTTTTCTGTGCAATTAAAAAAAAGTCGTTTAAAAGATTTAATTTTTAATTCGTTTTTGGCGGGGTGATTAAATATCGTCAACAAAATTAAAAAAAAAAACTCGCGTGACATTTTTTTCTATTAATCGATAAAAATAAAACTTTTTTCTAAAATTCACCACTTTCGATCAATGCTACATGTGGGGTGCATACTTAAATTAATTTATAACTTTCTTATTAACCATTTATAAAGCCTTGTCTTTTGAAATTCATTTCTAATAATCGACCAAGAAAATAGTTCATTTCTTCGCTTCCGTAAGATTTTATATCTATTTATATTACTATACACAAGAGTATATATCCAGTTGGTAGGAAAATTACAAAAAAAGAGTTAAATTTTTCCTACAAACCTAACCATATAAAAATGAATAACACCCTCTTAGATAGGAAAATATGGAATATTTGCATACATCATTTATAACATATCAAACCCAATATGTTATAAACCCCAATAAAAATTTCTAAAAAACTATTCCAATCTAGCTTCAGAATAGCCTAGTACATCATCAATACATGAACAGGGTGTAATAGCTGAAGCGTTTGGAGAAAATAATTCCTTATTAATTGGAAAATGACAATTTAATTAGGCATGACGCGCCTAAATCATCAAAATACATTAAAGAAAGTCGTAAACATTTTCACTCGAGTTCAAATTCTGTTTTCTTGTGACAGATGGAATCAGGAAATCCAAATTTAGATTTAGTGCTGAAGTACCTGAGTGGTAGTGTAAGGTTGGTAGTTATTCTGTACTACTTGAGGTATATCATTATTTGACTATTCTGAAAAATATCTAAGGTGAAATTGCAAAAGAATTAAGACTATTTGGCTCATACACACTTCAGAAGGTCAATGATCCGAAAGAAATGGTAATTATAAATTCCGAAGACCCAGAAATAAAAAAGTTGGGCCATAAACACCAAAAAAATGGTTTAAAAAAATTGGTAAAAAAAATTCCGTTTTACATGAAACCCATGAAATCATATCTTTAAAATATTAGATTAAATAAGTAATACCCAATATGACACAACATTTATGAATTAAACCAAAAATCTTAATCCTTTAGAGAATTTAGTGGATACATACTTTTTTCGTGCATTTTTGTGACCTAATCAATTTAAATTCGTCAAAAATATTTTTCTTAAGGAAAACTAACATCGTTTTTACCAAAATATAAATAATACAGTATATTCTATTAAACTACAACGCCATTTTATAATTATAAACATTTTTGGCTATTTTATTTAATGTTAATACAAATGTTTAAGGATGGATTAATATTTATTCGACTGAGTGTACATTCTTCACCCTTATTAATTATTGAACTGGGCCCTATTATTTATTGTGTAAATAAACATTTCGTTTGTTTTTCCAAGTTTCTTTCACATTTATACTCACCAATTAAAATAGTACCTAATTTTTCTTAAATAAATTTAAATAAAATTAATTAAATTTTTGGTTAATTGGCAACACCTAAATTTCGATTAACTGTTTAATCCAATAACAATCTAAAAATACTCGCTATAATGATCCAAAAATTCACGCTGTACTCTGCATTTTATGCCAATATTTGTAAAATAAGTAAAAAATTTATACCTCAAATTCAGATTTTGGTCCATCTACGCGAAAATAGAATGAATATATGTCAAATTTTATTGATCTATAAAAGCCACAAATACTATTCTACAAAATAATAAAAACCGTTGCCTACAGGCTAGGTCCGTATTAAAACGAGAGCCTTTTAAAAAAGGTCTATGTATACATTTTTTCTTTGATTGCTTATAACGTCACCACAAGTTATAGTAAGGATTCTAACGAGTCTAATTGATTGCCCGTAAGGTTACGGGCTACTACGTAAACCAACCAATAGTAAGCTAGAAAATTATGTGTCAAAAATTTCTACTTTTTGCTGAATACAAAAGCTTATATATATTATTATTATTATTATTATTTTTTTTTTTTTTTGTAAAATATTAAATTAAAGAGTTATAGCGCAGTAAATGTTTTAGTTACTTTTAAGACTTTTTTTATGACAAAAGTCAAAGTCTACCAGAAACTGACATTGGAGAAAGCAAAATAAAAAAAAATTGTATTCACGGGTAGTCTAACGTACATTTACCTAATAAAATTGTTACATATAAAATCAAACAACGATGCCACACTAATGCACATATTTGTTAACTTAGATAATATGAAATATTATCTAATATTTTGTTCGTTACAACCAATTTATTTATTAGGCTGTAAATATTTTATTAAGAATCTCACAAATTCCTCCCTAATGTAAAATGCATTATAATAAACTTGTAGCTCGAAAAATTAAGTTTATAATTTCATTTAAACATTTTTAATTAAAGATTTATAACAAATGTATTTTTCATCTACTCATATGGGTTTTTGTTAATGTCAGTCTATGCATTTCGTATTTGCATTTGGCAGATCATGAATATTCCAATTTTGAGCAATAATTAGGTCAACATTAATTATGAATAATGTCTATTGAATATATAAATAAATATATATATATATATATATATATATATATATATGGCCTTACCTTTTTGGGGTATTTATTATATATATATATACATCATAGCCGTAAATACATATAATTACATTCGTACAGTGATATAGCACAGAGGGGTCTATGGAACAGGAATTTTGCAAAAATAAATATCGAATTTAATAGCTAATATTTTGACATTTAGCCTAAACTTATTTTATTCGGCCTAAACTTATTTAGGTAGAGTATTTACTCGAACAATACTCATTCGATTAATCTACAAATTAAAATCAAGTAATTGTTCGATTAAATTAAAATCAATAATTTCGAGTAAAAATTTATTCGAGGAAATTATGTCGATTAATCGAATAATAGGAGTAAAACAATATTTCAAAAATTTTCTTTCCTAACTAATTTAAAAATGTTTTTTATTTTAATTTTTTAACAAATTTTGCTTGAAAACAACTCTTGTTGTTTAAAGTCTAAATGTTTAAAGTACTTAGGTCGCCAAGTGATACCATTTTTAAAATTGTATTAAACAAATTTTATTCAGTGCAAAATATCGAATATGTGTTTAAAATATAACGCGTAATTTAAGTACAAGGACTTTTTTCAATCACAAAAATTAAAGCAAATATATAAAAGTCATTTTAAAAAATTATGATACAAAATTTAAATAATTTGTTATTTATAATTTGAGTTTGGAGGAAAAGAAATTTTGAATTTTCCATAAAACACAAATTGGAGGATTTTGAACTTGAATGTTTTTCCAATTCATTGTATATTGTAATTCTACGAATGACAGTGCGGATGATAGTTGTAAGCAGTGTTGTCAGTTTAGCCTTTTTATAGCTAAATCTAGCCTTATTATTTTTCTTTTAGCCTCAAAATTTTAGTTTTAGCTTCTAGCCTTTTTTGATTCTTAAAATTGCCTGAAAGAGTATTTAATATTAGTACTTCAATAAAAAAGAAAATAATTTCTTACTTGTTATTACATACTAATTTTATTTTGACAGAATCTTCCGTTAAAGCATTTTTGTGTATTTTCGCCTGCTGCGCATCATTCCCCAAATCAAAGATAACAACTAGTTTTATGGACTTACTAAAAATTACTTCAAAATCACTTCAAAACATTGGGTAATTTTTCATATGAAATATGAACCCAAATTTGTATGGACATTTTTTTTGCCGATTTTCATTGGGTCAGTTTGCTAGCAGCCGTTCTTATTTTATTAATAAACTTATTACTATATCATTAAAAAGATAGGAATTATTAAAAAGGAGAAAAGATAAGTTTCTACATTGAGAGTAGTTTAACATTTTGCTGGCCTTATCTTTTGGGGTATTTAACCTTTTTTGACCTTTTATAAAGTTCAATTTAGCCTCTTTTTTATTACTATTAGCAACGCTGTTGTAAGTATGGAGTTGATATATCAATAGGGTCTCAGTGTAGTTTTGTGGATATAATAATGAAGTCTTGGATGAAACTTGTGATATGGAAGGGATTTGGATTTAAACTTGAGTTAAGCAGTAAACTCATACCTTATATTAAGAATCGCTGAACTTCTTTATCTAAAGTAAATCCAATGTTTTTTTTTTTTTTCTTTTTATATTTCATAAATATGCCATCAGATTTTTATTTATTTCGTTTTGCGGACATCAGAGCTGTAAATGAATCATTCATTTTTGAATTAATTCGCGAATCATTCATGCACTGAATTAGCAAAAAATTAATTGAATGTAATTTGAGTCAATTCAAATGAATTCAGTAAAATTGAATTGCAATTCATTTCCAATTCAAATGAATTTGTCAAAGTGAATTGCCATTCATTTCTAATTCATTTGAAATGAATTGATTTTGAATTAATTCAAATGAATTAGAAATTTTATATATCACCTAGAACAGTCCAAAGACAAAAAATTCATTTGATTTGAAATTCCCATGATGTACTGGAATTATCAGGTAGCGGCAAAATAGGAATTGAATTATTAAGTATCGGCGAAATTCCTATCAAAATGGAAAAATTTTATTTATTTGCTAAAAGAAACTTAAATTTGCTAAAAGAAACTTAAATTAAAGCAATTCGGGTTTTCTGCTGATACGAGTATTTTGCAAAATGTTTTTGTTTTATAATTTCTTTTTTTTCAAATTACTTGTATATTTGCTATGTATGTTCATTTTTTAAACTATGCACATTGGGACAAAAAATTCGTTTTTGAGGCATAAACTAAACCGTAAGATTTTACAATAACATGCTGGTATCGTTGAAAAGAAAAAGATTTCAGCATCTCAAAAATTAAAAAAAGTTATATGCCATATTTTAAAACACAAATAAAATATTTTACAATTTGTAAGATTCTTGTTGAAATTTTGACATATAACTTTCTTTCCAAGGAAAACTCAACTATGTAATATTAAAGGAGTGTTTAACAATCATTTTTTGTTTAAATAATCTCATATTTGTATATTGTGGAAATTTTTCTTTAAATTTTTTCAATTGAATTTTAAAGATTCCATTTTTCATTCCCCCTAGATCTGCTCTTGAATTTGATTGATTTCAACCCATTTTTGATTTCATTCATTTCAATTGCAATTCATTGTTCTAATTCATTTCAATGAATTCAAAATCAATTCAATTCAAAAGAATTGACAATGAATTGCAATTCACTTTAACAAATTCATTTGAAATGGAAACGAATTGAAATTCATTTTACAGATTCATTTGAATTGGAAACGAATTGAGATTCATTTCTCCCTAATTCGTTTGAATTGATTAAAATTTCATTTAATTCTTTTTTGTTGTGAAATGAATTAATTCAAAATTTAGTTAATTCGTAGCGAATTAAAATCAAAAAAGAATGATTCATTTACAGCTCTGGCGGACATTAACAAATTTAGATGATACTCATAGCCCTATAGAGAAATAATAGCTTTAAAAACAAAAGAGAAAATATATTAAAATTTTAATTACATAATATTTTAAAAGATCATTTCAGAAAGGGAATGTAAGCCTTTCTTTTAGATTAACTAATTTCAATTAATGTAAACACATTTCTGACATTTTCTACAATGATAACATTGTTTTTTTAGCAGCCACAGAATGATTGATTTATTTTTTGATAAACATTGAAAAAATTAGTAGAATTTTAAGGTATAATTTATTTTAATAGCTCGAGTAACTTAAAAACTTGTCTCGATTAATCGATTAACTTAAAAACAGCATTTTTGAGTTATTTGGTTAAGCGAATAATGAAAACGTTGAGTAAAATGAATGTCCTATTGGTATACCATTTGTTGAACTAGTTGAACGCCTACACAGTCAAGATGGTTTAAAAAATTATATTTCAAAAAATTTCTACCCTGACCCTGTTAAACAATATTTTTAATTTTCTAACTTAGTTCCACAAAAATACATAATTTTTGGTTTAGTACAAAATTATTATCAAAGTTAATTGTTCGACATAGGATTTTAATTTTAGGCTATTTAATACTATTAAAAGCGACTAAAACACTAATATCGTGTAAATGATCCATTTAAATTTTTATAATTAGCTCTCTTGGAAGTTGCAAGTCAAGATTTTTGTATGATTATGCACGTATGATTTTCCAAAAATTTCCAAATTAAGTATCATAATTTTCACTTAAATAGAAATTCTGTAAAAAAAAACGTATTGCGGGAAAACATTGTTATGACGATTTTAACCACTTGAGTTTTCCTTGGAAAGAAAGTTATATGTCAAAATTTCAACAAGAATCTTACAAATTGTAAAATATTTTATTTGTGTTTTAAAATATGGCATATAACTTTTTTTAATTTTTGAGATGCTGAAATCTTTTAGTTTATGTTTTAGTTTATGCCTCAAAAACGAATTTTTTGTCCCAATGTGCATAGTTTAAAAAATGAACATACATAGCAAATATACAAGTAATTTGAAAAAAAAGAAATTATAAAACAAAAACATTTTGCAAAATACTCGTATCAGCAGAAAACCCGAATTGCTTTAATTTGTAGAATAAATAAATGTATACAGATAAAATTTGTTTCCGTTTCCATACTAATGTTAACTTACAACATGAAATTCTTAAAAAAAATGTCTATTAAACACATACATAGATAAATGCATACGTACATAAAAATACACATTTATAAAAATGTGAATTTATTTATTTTTATTATCTGTTTTTGATACGGAAATGGCAAAATTAATTGTTTCGAAATTATTTATCAATAAAATTTTTAATGAAATATAAACCTACACAATTATTTATATCAATTGTACGACCAATTATTTTACAAATATAATGTCGTTTGTTCTAGCAAATGTTTTGTAAGATAAAACACCATCAAACAAAATTCAAATATCAATTGTGTTTTATATCAAGTAGAATATATTATTCTAATGTAAAAAAGGTGTTAAGAATAATTTGACTTAGTAGTTACGTCTATTTCGTCTAATACTTGACTAGTCTGACCGCAGCTTAAGAACAGAATAAAAAAAGCAAATACACGTTTGGTACTTTTTGGAAATTTGAGTATAAAACTATAGCTTTAGTGCAATTCTTTAATTATTTTTGTTTTAGGCTATAATATATTTTTAGTGTTTTCAAAAGCAAATTTAATGCAAATGCATGTAAAGTAAATACGGAGGAATTTGAACTTTCAATCTCCCCCAAGTTTTGTCCAAACTTGCCAAATTTTCAAGATATATTTCTTTACACATATTTTTAAACATAGTTAAACATATTTTTTCCAGATAGGGATTTTGGGTACTTTAATATAAATAATATTTTACCTATAATATATCGAAATTTAAATAAGGTATCTAAAAAAATTGTTATTTAAGGTTTGTAATTATTTATTTATTTAATTATCTATTATGGACCGATCTTCATATAAATTGGTAATATGATCTGTTTCCAAATTTAAGTTGTGACATATACTGTCCATCTACTCACAGAAATTTGTTTTTTACTTGTTTTATTTTATTGTAGGAAGTCGTTCTATGGTTGTAGTATCTCAAGACTATTCTTTTCGAAACCAATAAATATATTTATTTTTATAATCTATATATATAAAAGAAAGTGATGTTAGTTACTATTGTTATAACTCAAGAACGACTAGACCGATTTTGATGATTCTCACCAATTCGGACCGGTCACCGGCCAGAAAAGGATAATACGAAAAAAAATTCGCGAAAAATCCGCGATAAAAAAAAACTCTTTTTTGTCATAATTTCTTTGCCTTAATAATCATTAAAAATATTTTTTTTAATACAAATTATAACAATTATTGTTTCTGTTTCTATCGAAACGCTTACTTTTTTGTGCAATTTGTTTTCTGGTGGTGGTGTAGAATTCTATTTCCAAACGGTAAGTTCCAAGTAAAGCTCATCATTTAGTGAGGTTGTGATATTTAAAACCATTTGTTGTATTTTTGGCATTCGTTATTAAGTGTTATTCACAATGCCGCGACCCCGGAGATCTAATATTTCGCGTCGAACACGTAATGCAAGTACTTATCGTAATATCGTCAATCAATTGAATATATATGAACGAGAAATCGCACGAGAACAACCCCGTATTAGTTTGGCCCGACTTCGTACATCACAAACGCAGGAAGAAAGGCAGGCGAGAAATGAAACGGCTCGGTTAGCAATGAGAAATCGTCGAGCAAATGTAGCAATTCAACAACTTTAAAATTTTTAATCAACGCATAAGAAGAATTGCTTCAAGTTCTGATTTGAATCAAGCAGCGTTCCATTACAACTGCAATTTCGACTACAGCTCTCATCATTCCGTTCAAAAAAAAGACATTGTCTATCCGCTAACCTTAAGATGAAGTAATAAATAAATATAAATTCAAATTTGCCTTAAATACATGCGTATATTTTTTGATTGAGCCCACATCTACATCATATTTAAATTCTTCTGTAAAAAACACTTTATAATAGGTATTCCTTAGATTTTTATTTAAAGGTCGTAAATTTCGTTAAAATATCAATTTAAATCGTTCAGTAATACAACACTAATGTTTGCTTAGGGCCAGCAACGCGGCTCGGGTCAGCTAGTTATACATAAATTAAATTATTAATTTGTTATTCATTTCTTTTTTTTTCTAACTTTCCCCACTGCACACTGGCCAAAAACTCAACTTTTTTGGCAGAAATGCCAAACTAATAATTCATTAAATTGTAAAAAGTGAACGGATTTTATAAATGGTAACAGATCAAGTAATCAAAAAAATATAATATGACAACGTTGACCGTCTGACAAGGTGTTCAAATTGCTAGTTTATTATTATTATACCAGATAAATATATAGCGATGTTTTATAATATAAATTTCAACCTATTTAAATTTTATATAACTATTATTTTTAATTTTATATAAGTCATGTATTTATTGTTATTTTTGAGTTTTATAGTCATATGGGTTGTTTATCATGGTAACCTGTTTGGATATGAAATTGCGCGAAGTAAAAATATGAAAGTGTTCACCAAAGTAACTACTATATGCAACAATTTATATAGCGCCAATTTTCTTTCACAAACAAGTTGGAGAAAATATTACGTTCTAACCTATTGGGTTGTTTCACAAATCAATCTAAAAACTTACAAAATAAATAAATTAAAACCAAAAGCGAATGTCATACTTAATAAATAAATATATATATATATATATATATATATATATATATATTATTTATGTATTATAGTGATTAAAGTAGAGTAAAATTCTTAAAATCGATTTTAATAAATATTACTGTTAATTTTAGATAAAATAACTTCGATAAAATCTTAAAAACGCACTAACGATGCTTTTTGAATTTATGCCACAAAAAGTACACGCTGTGACAATTGTCCAATCCAGCTTGACAAAAGTCGAAAAATAAAAATAGTCCAATTTAACCCAATTTTTGATATGTGTTACAAAATATTTCAACTAGATCAGAAGTAGTCGATATAATAAGAATTTACATGAATTTTTAGAAATACATCTTACGAAAGTTAGACATCTTATCCATTGTAAAAATTTTGTTTACAATTTACTAAAAGTGTTAATAGTTCAAAATAATATATATTTTTTATTTTTAAATATATTGTAATAAATTGTATACCATTTTAAAGATTATTCGATGTATTTTTTCACTGGGCAAATTGTCTTTTCAAACAAAATAAGGAAATAAATTATTTTTTTAATTTTCAAAATATTAAAAAATGTTTGATTATAAAATTTTTAACAATAAATAACTTTTAAGTTCCGCACAGTTCCACCAAAATTTTACCTTCACATGTAACAGCAACATTCCCTCTATTAAATAAAGAAATAAAATTCTGCTCCAACTTACAGAAGTACTGGTAAATCAAAATTACGCGTTTATGCTGTTGAAATTATTTTGGCACCGTGTATAATCAGCAGCTTTTCTGCTCTTTTTTTAATTGCATTGTTTTTTGAAATGGATTTTGCTTTTAAATTTTGAAATATTCTAAAATATATGTAAAACTTTTTTGCCTCAAATATCATCTAAAAAGGAGATTTTCGGAATGTATTACTAAGCTGTACCACTGATTTGAATTTTGCAGATTTCGGCAAAAAAGGCATTTTTCTGCAGTTTTTTAGCTATAAATTCAATTTTTATTTGAACCGACATTCAGATTAAACAAAATTGAGTGGAAACTATAGTCCATACATTGGAATATTTAAAAAATTTATATTCGTTAAACCATATCCAGGAACGATATTTGCATGACGTCTAGGCAAAATAATTGACCGAATATAACTAATTTCAACAAGTTTTCTAAATGAATCAAAATAATTATTCTTGCGTAATTCCATCAAAATAATTTCAGAACTGAAACATGTACTTTGTTTTACATGTTTCACATGTATATATAGCCATTCAGACGGATAGACCGACATCGTTATATCGAATCACAATTGATTCTGGGAGTGTGACAATTTTTTCTATAATTTACACACATCGTACAGTATTAACGCAGAACAATCTAGCTGGAAAAAAGTCAATTTTTTATGTGTCAAAATGTTTGGTAATTTTTTTAAGAACTGTCCACTGTTCATAACGATATATAATTTTTTTTATTTATTTATTATTTGCTTTGTTATGCTGACTGAAAAATGAGCAATTGAACTGTCGCAATTTTTATAAAAGCGCAGTATATATTTTAAGCATCATATTTGAAGTAATCGTAATAAAAAATAACACATCTTTTACTTTCTTTTTTTTACTCCATTATATCAGGTATGAATTAGCTTTAGTGTAAACATGTTTTTAATTGAAATGTTCTGTGTGTAAAATAATATGTAATAGAAAATATGTTTTCAGTGTAGTAAATATATTGTATTGTAAGATATTTAGTGTAACTTTCAAATGGGATTCCCGTGCAATTAATTGTCGTCTATTTATCTGTGCACTTTATAAAAAAAGGATTTGCTGCTAATACGTGTTATTCCGATTTTTAATTGCAAATATAGATAACATAACCATAACTCGGAGTGAACTCTATAATATGCAGATTGCCGAAATGGAAAGAAAAGAAAATGCAAACACTGTGATTAATTATTTGTTTGTTAAGAGTGGGTTGCAGAAGTCCAGAACATAAGATTATTGCAATAAAGTTAGGTTAGCTGTACGGAGATTAACGTATTCAATAAATGAAAAATGGATAAATACAAAAAGAAATAAAAACATTTTCGAAAGTAAATAAAATACTGGTACTGGTACACTAATTAGAAATCGAATACGGCATTATACCCTAGATGAATTCTAAAAAGATTCTAAAAAGATAAAAAGAAAGAAAGATGAATTCTAAAAGAAAAGATACTTGCATCTATTCTTATTGAATGTTTCTCAGATGGTTTAACCCTAAGCTCGGATTATTAACCACCACGATTTTCAATGACTAAGGAAACATTTTAAGAATATTTTAACACACTAGGAGATCGTTTCCTGGCATGTAGCGATTATAATACCAAATACACGTACTGGGGTTCAAGATTAAGGAACCCTAGAGGTAAACAGCTTTACAAGGTACTAGTTGATCGCAAAAATGGCTTCCTGATCTCATAGACTTTACCATATCTAAAAATATAAACCGAAATTCAATAACTACAGAAATTTCTTATGACTTAACTTTTGACCATTCTTCTATAATAGTAACATGGAAGGACTAACTTGCGAAATTATTCCACGGTTAAAATATAGAAAAGTAGTCATATCAACACGAATCCAAATTTTCAGTGTGAGGAAGATATTAATTCATAAATAATTACGTCATTACTTACTTCAGCAATGGAACATTCTAATAGTCAAACCTTTATAAATGATGATAAGATTACTTCCAATACTGAAATTGAAAAACTTCTCCTTGAAAAAAGAAAACTCTGAAGAGAATGGCAACAAGCCACATCACCAGCAGCAAAGCTGAGGCTGTCCATAGCAAGCAAAAAACTAAAAAAAAACCTTCAATTAGAAGAGGATTGCTAAAGTAGAAAATACATCGAAATCTTAACGAATAATAAAAATACAAATTTTTCAATATGGAAGCCAGCGAAGGATAAATATTATACCAACGGTAGAGGCACAAAGTCCTTTATGAAAGGCTGACGGTACCTGGACAAGTAAGTCGTCTAACTGGAGAAATAAGGATATGTTTCGAATTATAGAAGTGTTGTTCAGCTATTCTCTTAGATGTTGTACAAGCATTTCACAAAGTTTGGCACAAGGGCCTAATCTATAAAATTAAATGTTGATTACCACCATGTACTCATAAATTGCTGGTGTCCTATCTATCTGACCATATATTTAAATTAAAATATAATGACTTTGTGACAGAAGAATTTGGAATAAAAGCCGGTGTTCCACATGGAAGTGTTCTTGGACCTACTCTATATTTAATTTACACCTCTGATTTGTCTATATGTGATGAACTGATTAATAAACATTTGCTGATGATATTGGAATGTTCAGTTCTCATGAAAACCCACAAACTACATCTAGCCAACTAGATGTTTACCTCGATCCTGTGGAGACATGGTTAAAGAACTGGCGTATTCGGTAAATGAAGTGAAAAGTAACCATGTTACATTTACCCTGAGGACAGAAGAGGTGACTGTCCTCCAGTTACACTTAATGATATAAGTGTACCCCTGTCAGATCATTTTACATACCTTGGTATTCATTTAGATAGGTGACTAACTTGGCGTCGTCATATTGAAGCCAAGAGACTTCATATGAAGTTAAAATCTTCCAGTCTTCACTGGTTAATTAACAGTCATTCAAAACTAAGCCTTGACAATTAAGTCATCTTTTATAAAACATTTTTAATGCCAATTTGGACATATGGCATCCAACTATGAGGAACAGCCAGTAATACGAGTATTGATATTATACAGAGGGCCCAATCAAAAATTCCTAGGACCATGAAGGGTGCACCATGAGAATATCTATAAGGACTTAGAGGTACCGTTTGTAAAAGACGTGAAGCTCAAGCTAGAGATTCACCCCAACCAACTCGCAAGACTTCTTGATGAATTCCAAACAGATACAAGGTTTTGCAGAGCCTATTTTCCACCCCGTTATTAGTAGGACCATGGAAGAACCAATGATCTCGATAGAGATTGAATAGTGTTTAATTATTAATTTTAATACATATTATGAGGTCTAAAACAAGACAGATTCAATATACTAATAAAGCTTATAAAGAAACTAATAAATTTTCGTTGAATGGATTATTTTGTCTTCCTTCTGAAAACTCATTTAAAATTCCAGAGGAGTTAATAGTCCAACCGTCAACATCAAACTTTGGTAGACCTCAGAGTCTGGTAAACTAGAATTTTTAGATAAATCGGAAAAAAGAGAAGCCATTGAAAATGTCTGCTGTAGTAAGTAAATGTTCACCTGAAAGACTAACTTCTCCAACAATCTCCACCGATAGCAAATAAAATTAAAAAAATTTGTAATGCACCATCTAAGGAACCAGTAACATATACAGATGAAGAAGCATTACCTCTGTTTATCGATGGAAAATTTACAACAGCAATTTATAATACAATGCGTACAGGAATGGAATATGGATTATCCATATTGCACGCGTAGATACGATGCCGGAATGTATATTGCATATATCTTACAAACATGAAATTCACAAATGGTAAGCTCGTAGTGAGTCCGATAAAGCTTTACAGAGGAACGAAAGAATAAAGTAAAAAAAATCAGAAATGGATTTGCTGATTGATATTCTTAAATCGGGAATGGGAAGCACCAATGACGGTAAGACAGCGAAAAAGTTTTTTCAACAACCATCCTTAGCAGCTCAAATAATAGGACTAAATGAAAGTTTTATCAAATGAAAACTATGTCATGTGGTTATGCAGTTAAAGTGGAAGCATTCCGAGTGTATGCGATGGACACTGCGAAATTATATGTAGAATTATTTCCATGGTTCTGTATGTCATCGAGTGTCCACAAAATTTTGATTCACGGTGCAGACATAATTCAAAATGCTGCACTTCCAATTGAAATGATGTGGGAGGAAGCGTTTGAGGCTCGAAATAACGATTTCAGATTTATTCGCGAACATCATACGAGAAAAATGACACGAGAGAAAACAATGGAAGATCGTTTTTAATTTTTTTGCTTTTGCCGCCAGATCCATTCATTTCGTCTTTTTCATCAAAAACCAAGTCTTCTCGAAATGAAGAGCAATTATGTAATGATTAGATGTCCTTACTTCTAGATACTTTACTTTTGTAAAATAATTTGAAAAAAAAGATTAGAAGTGTTGTATAAACTTTTTTTACATTAATTTTCATAAGTTGTTTTGGATATTAGTGAAATATCCAAGGGTGCGTTTTAGTGGTGGCTGTCTCCTGTGTACTATAATAAAACATGTTGACATCAGACATGTTGAAAAGTTTCATATGCTTCATTTTACTATATAAAGGAGTATCCGAAACCATTGGTTGATTTATTTCATGTGCACATATTAACGTCACTCTAAAAATTTTCAAAATGGGTTTCAAGTACTTCTAAATGTATATATTAATAATTTTCAAAGCTTCTACAAGAAGTGCCACACCCACTTTACCCATAATGCCGATTTTTGGCACACCTCAACAGTGTGCATTATCCATGTGTGTATAACACATGGATAAATAAGTTTCAATTCAAATTAAAAAATAAATATTTATATAAAGTAATTTTTACATAAAAAGTGGGCGTGACAGATTCTAAAATTGTTAAAAAGGTCGTATGTTTACTTTATATAAAATTTAATCTCTTTATCGTTATTTTTTTACTTTTATCACTATAGATTGGCCAAGTGTCAAAGTATATATTGTAGACAATAACAGGCTAAATGCTAATAATACGTAGTAAATAAATATTTCTTACACATTGGCCAGTCCCTGTTTTTGTCTGTATGGACATTTGTTTCAGTTCAAATCCTGTGTATCAAAAATTTTTTGGTGTTGTTTTGCGTTTGATGTCTGTCGTTTCATATAAAGTTTTATTTTTTAGATAACGAAAAGGTCAGTACAGGATAAAGTTGATACTGATTTTATGAGTAAATTATTTTTTTTTTTTTACAAACTTTACAACTACAACTTGTAGCTACAAGGGCACAAATATCTCTAGTATATAATTCTGTGTTGCTTTGTTTTGTCTAAAAGTTCAAAACATTCAATTCCTTTTAATAAAAATACCAAACAAAACAGCACATATGTGTTTTATAAACTAGAGATATACATTAAAAGAAATTTGAAAGGTACGTAGATAGAAAATTTTATTACATATAACATATGTATGTAAAATAGACTGCACCAAAATTTACCGACTTTTGAATTTTGACCGTAACTCTCCCTAGAATCGTACATTGGGTTGTAAAAGATCGAAACTGAAGTTTATAGGGTGCGTTTATATGGGGAAAATATGGCATTTTATAAAACTTTTAGAAAAAATTAGCTATCAAATAAATCGTTTTGTATCTAAATATTAAAGAATCTAAATCTACACATAATTATCTATCAAACAAGATATAAAAAGAAGAATTTTAAAATTATTACGAATTCCCCAGACCATTAGTATGTTTTAGACCACTTGTGTAAGGAGCGTACAAATAAAATTAGTATTTTGAGAAATGCTTGAAACTTTTCAATCATTATTATTGTATTTTTCCATGTTTTGCTAAAAAAAATCTTGATTTTTTTTGCGGATATTTCAAAATTACAAATTCAAACGTTTTCAAACTTTGTTAAACAAAAAATTTTGAGAAAAACTATACAAATTTATAGACAACACCACACGAAATAAATTTGAGAAAGAATACCTTGTATAACTAAGCCGTAACTATGATTTGAATTTTGCGGAATTCGACAAAAAGATATTTTTTGCAGTTTTTTAGCTATAAAGTAAATTTTTATTTGAACTGATATTCAGATTAAAAGAAAATACATTCTGAAGTTTTTCAAAAAATTGGCCACGTCAAAATTTGGAAAATTTGAAAGTTTTAACGAAAATAAAACGAAAACTTATTTATTTTTATTTGGATTTGGTTGAAGTTTTATTGATTTATAACTGAAAGACTTTCATTGATAATAAGCTTAGAGTCAACCTTTTTTTTTTTTTTAAATGCACCTAATAATAAATATTTGTAAATAAAAATTTATTAATTAATATCATGAAAAAATAGCATGATATTTATAATATTCTGGCGGTTAAAGCCAAGCTAAACCATCAAAGTTCATCATAATATTTTCCATAATGTTTTCCTTAAAAATTTCTATTTAAAATTTTGGAAATTGACCCTCACATTCTAAATGTTATCTCTGTCCAACTTCCTTAAAAACTTCGGAATGTACTTTCTGAGATATGGTTTATCTTACTTTGTAATAATTTTGTTTTATCTGAATATCAGTTCATATAAAAATTTACTTTGTAATAAAAATAAAAAATGCCTTTTTGCCGAATTATCCAATAGAAACATAGTTTTTAATAATTATGGTTCAAATTTAATTAAAAATAGCATTTTATTTAAATATTTCTCAAAACAAGAAAAAAATATATATATAGATTTCGATTCTTTAACATTTATATACTAAACGATGTACTTGATAGCTAAATTTTTCTAACAACTGTCAAAAGGCCATATTTTCCCCATATAAATGCACCCTACAAACTTCAGGTTTGATGATATCCGATTTCACTAATATTTCACTCAATATCTTTTTACAAAATTCAAAAGTCGGTAAATTTTGATGTAGTGTAATGTATATGTATGTATTTGTTTTGTATGTAAGTATGTATGTATGTACGCATGTATTTAAATTCAAGTATGAATTCTTACGATTAAATCTTAAGATTTAATTGTATCTAATATACTCGTAATAGAAAAGCTTTTTGCAATGTTAATTTGAGACAAATTGAGAGCTTGAGAAGCTTTAGTATTTTAAGAGAATGTAACAAACAAACAACTAAATGTATATGTACATATCGTCATCTGAAATGGAAAAGGGCGTAACAACAAAAAAATTCAAAATGTGTTTTTACATTGATAATGGCACATTAAATTAAAATATACTTAATTTCAAATTTTTAGATTCTATTACCAAAAATACAGAGTTTATTAAAGAATTAGAATTAAATGTGTTTCCTAGTGTTTCGAAATAACAAAATTATTTTGATAACCACAGCAGATTTTTCTACTTTTTATTATTTCGTTTTTTCTCTAAAATTATAAAATTTCATTAGTCTTTTTGAATTTCATCTGACGATATGTACATTATAAGACGTTTAGGTACAGGTATGGCGAAAATGGATGTCCAGAATTTTCAAAAAATTTTTTTTTCGATTTAAATTCCATTTAAAATATTCATATCAAATTTAATTTATTTTTCGTTAAAAAAATATCGCCCTAGTCTCAGCTGATATGGTTGTTTTGACAAAACTGAAAAAGTTAAATTAAAAAAACGTCTGCACGCAGAAAAAAACGGTTGTGGAGACAATAAACTAAGTGCCACATGATATGATTCGATTATATGGTTACAGTAAAAATTGTTATAGTCATAAGTAATAAATATTATCATTATAATCATAATATAACACAAATTCTTATTAATAAATAAATTAATCTGTAACTTCTAATCGGCTGGATGTATTTACATGAAATTTCACGAGTACGTAGCAAGGAAGTGTACAAATTTAAATATGGAAAATGGCCCAACTATCCCTCAGGAACGGAGATATTGGGGTTCCAAATAAGGTACTTCTGTCATAGGCAATTTTTAACCACTTGCCAAATGTTTGTTTCATATTCAATTTCAAATATTTTTACATCTTCTTAAAGCCATCGATAAGGCTTATGAAAATATGCTTTCATGTGTTATTTACCTGTTATAGTTTTCAAATTATTTGCATTTGAAATTTCAACTATCCCAATTTTGCAACATCTTGGTCCAGTTTTTTCTATATATAGGCCAATATTTTTATCTGATTTTGTAAAATGTTTACCCAATTAGTTAAAGAAAAAATATCTACCGAATGAAGAAACTTGAATTCGAATCTTTTCCGAGTCCAAAAAAAAAAACAATTTTGAACTTGAAAATTGCAAAAATTATGATTTTTTGTAAATAAGACTTTATTTATGAATATATAATAATTTTATAATTTTTACAAAGCTATCTTCACGGAGATAATTTTAGATTTAAAAACAAGTCCTAACACTGAATATGACTAAGTACAGACCCTCTCAAATTTTACCTATTCGATATCAACATTTTTACTTTATCCTATATTTTCTAAACTCCCGAAGCATGAATTTTAAAATAGAATGCAGTTTTGGAAACTCCGATGTGTTCCAAAGAATTTACCAACGGCTTTTTCCAAACTTCTATCAAATGTGGACTTTTGGAATTTTCATCGGTTTTTAGAAAATTGTGGGATTCCTTTTATAAAAAGGATATCTTAACAAACAAAGATTTTTATTAGAGATCAAATATTTATAGTTTCTCCAAAACCAAATTTTTACGAACATTTTTCTTTAATTCCAAAAATCCGAAAAACTATGGACTTAATTTTTTCAAACAACTATCTTGTCTAGCTGACATAATTCTTAATTATATACGAAAAGAATGAAATCGATATCTTTTATAAAACCAAAACTACGCTACTTCAAAAATTAATGTGTCATGTATTGTAATGTATTTTAGTACAAACACACCTTCGAACATTGCACAGTGGGGCAGAATAAATTTTTCTTTTTTAATAAGTGTAACTTCTAATCGGATCGTTGGAGTACAAAGCTTCGCACAGGCGTAACAGAGAAATGTATAATTTTAAGTTTGAAATAGAGGCTCCACATACCCTTCGGGAGTGAAGCTATTGGGGTTCAAAAATAGGGTACCTCTGACATAGAAAAATGTTCATCGTTTGCCAAATTTTTGTTTCTTATCCGATTTCAAATATTTTTAGATCTTCTTAAAGCTCTCCATAAGGCCTATGAGAAACATGCTGCTGTGCTATTAATCTTTTAAAGTTTTCAATTTTATATTTGAAATTTCAACCATCGTAATTTTAAAAAATCTTCGCGCAGTTTTTTCAATATATATCCCAATATTTTTTTTTTTGGATTTTGTAACTTTTTTTAATGAAGTTAATTAAAGAACAAAATTATCTTTCCAATGAAAAAACTGTAAGTCGATATCTCTTCTTAATCCAAAAATAAACGACTGAAATTTAAAATTGCAAAAATTATAATTTTTTGAATTTTTTTTTTTTGTATTTTTTTCTTTTTTTACTAAAATAAAATTTTATTTAAGAACATGTAATAGTTTAACACTTTATCTAAAAGATGATGACTTTAGGATTAAAAAGAAGCTCAAACACCCAACAGGACTATGTACAAGCCCTGCTAAATTTGATCTATTTCAAATAAAAATTTTGAATTTATCATACAAGTTCTAAAATCTCAAAGGCTAGTTCTGCAAACTAAATGCAGTTTCAGAAACTTTAATATGTTCCAAAACGTTCACGAATGGCTTTTTCCAAACCTGCAAAATATATGGAATTTATGGACAAAATTGCAAAAAATTCGATTTTTGGAATTTCGTTGGTTTTTTGGGAATCTTGGGATCCTTTTTACAAAAATCTTAAACTTTTCTCCACTTTACCATTTCAAATGACAAAGTCAAAAATCGCTGTTGTGATATCTTAAAGAAATTTTCAGCGACTGCTGATTTTATCATTTAAAATGGTAAAATGTAGAAAAATTTAAGATTTTTATAAAAGGAAAAACATAATTACCAAGAAACCGACGAAAATCCCAAAAATGGATTTTTTTTTCTGAATTTTGCCCATAAAGTTCACATGTATTGCAGATTGGCAAACTCTTTGAAATTTAAAATTTTGTAAAAAACGTCTAATTCGGGGGGATCTGTACATAGTCCTATTGGATGTTTGTTGTTGGTTTGTTTTTAATTTCTAAATCTTTCCTAAAAAGATACCTTTTATTTTTCAAATTTTGCTTTAGGTAAAAATGGGTGTGGACACTTTCTCGGCCAAAAAACACAAAAGGTCATAATTATTGTAATTTTATATTTCAAAATTGTTTATTTTTGCACTAAGAAGAGATATCAACTTCTAGTTTTTTTATTCATTAGATAATTTTTGTTCTTAACCATTTAAATTTTACAAAATCTGATAAAAATATTGGAATATATATTGAAGAAACTGAACTAAGATTTTGTTGCACTTAGAAGCTCTACTGATGATAGATATAGTCGCAAAAGCATTTACCGATTGGTATGGGATTTAACAAAAGTAATTATGTGATCTTATACAGAAAATTATCCAACAAAAATAGCTATGTGTATATATACATATGTATATATACATTAGGGTGATCCAACATTGTATGAAAAAAAAAACCAAAAGGTGTAGCACATTTAAACGTAAAGAAAATTATGATACCTTGGCCAAATTTTTAACTTCCTACGATGATCGCAATAGAATGATACACGACCATTAAATTGATTGCATAGCTATACCTTCTTTGGATATATAGAATATTTGATCATCATCAACACCTTCCTCGTAGCTGTCTTTTTTCGAATTCTTCTATTTTTTTCCAGCTCAATCAGACAGGCTATCTTTTTCGCAATACAATCATAATTTTGTTCGCACACCTCCTCCGTCTGTTTGTACTCTTCCAGTGTTTTTTCGTCGTAGTTAATTAATTGCGTAGTTAATTAATTGCGTAGTTAATTAATTGCGTAGTTAATTGTTCGTACGTAAAATTTACCGCGCTGATATTCAACTGAAGGGTAAAACGTTTATCCTCTAGTATATCTAAGTTTGTCAGATCGATTTCTTCTATAATGTTTTATATTACATTAATATATCACTATGGTATTCCCGCAGCAATCTATCCTACATCTCGTTCTTTCAAGCAAATTGTTTGAAAGAATTTATCCAATGTTCCCTTTGCTGATTCCAAAACTGATAATTTTGCTGCTGTATTTGTTGTTTTGATTTGCTGATCGTGTCCAATTGTTTTTTTAAGTGTCGGATTTTTTTCCGGCGGTCTTTACGATATTTTTAATTGCCTCGAATTATTAATATTATAATAATATGAATATTTTTTATCTCCAACGAGATGTTCAACTAAATTCAAAATATGATAATTCCTGAAGAAATCTTCAAAAATTGTTTGTCTTTAATATTAATGACATATACAACGATAGCTAACTAAAAATAAATAGATCCGCATTTCGTAAATTTTCCAAAAATATTTATGTGAACTTAGCAAAGCATGGTCTATTAAGAAGATCAGTCCATTAAGAAGATCGGTTCATAATTGACCATAGCTCCCATATAAGGCTCACTTCCGGGAATCACGCAAAAGGTCATAAATCCCATATAAATGTTAGAATCAGCTTAAAAATATAAATTACACTTAATTCAAATGTGGGCAAGGGATTTTATATCGAATATCGGCTTGACCGGCTATACCTCTCTCACATGTTTTAAAAAAATAAATTCAATCTGTTAATATTTTCTATCATATACAAAATCTTTAAGTTTCACAGTTTTATATTTTTAAATATCAAAGTATCTTTAAGATTCATATGACTATCATCCAGATTTAGGATACTCACTCGATTAATGTTTGTTCGATTAATCGACAAACTAAAATCAAATAATTGTTCAATTAAATTAAAATCAATAATTTCGAGTAAAAATTTGTTCAAATAAATTATGACGATTAATAGAAGAAATTAAATCAAATTTGTAAATGTCACTTTAAAAATTTGAAATGTACAACTTAAATCATTTGGTATATACGAGTACAATTTGGGTTTAGAAAAAGATTCACCTTCTTATATTAAATTTTCCGCAATAGACAAATTGGAAGATTTTGAACTTAATTTGAAAAATTGTATTATTGGTTCTACGAATGAGAGCAAAGCCGATACGTGTAAATATATGGTATTAACCTGGATTAGAGGATAAATATAATGATGTATTTGATGAAACTTGTAATATAGAATGAATTTGAACTTAAAATTGCGTCAAACGGTAAACCCATACTTTATGTTAAGAATCTTTGAACTTCTTCATTTAATTTTATCAAATTTTGTACAAATTCATAAATTTCACTTATCACATTTTAATTTTTTACATTTTACGGACAATAAAATCCGAACAATAACAAGTTTAGATAATACTCTTAGGCCTGCTGATTATACTATCAAAGAATTACGTAAATCTCTATAATTACACAATGACTTTATAAACAGAAAAGACACAAAAATAGGTACAAATTTTAATTAAATATCTATTATTTTTTTAAGACTATTTCAGAATGGTAATTTAAACCTTTCTTGCACCATAAATTAAGTGATTTCGTTGTTTTAAACTATTTTTATATTTTATTAATAATTGTAATTAATTTATTTTTAATAGTGTTTTTGTTCTATTTTTTATTAAAATACTAATATGGAATGCTTATTTTTCTAGAAACATAAAAAAACCAGCTAAATGTCAAGGTATAATATAATAATAATATTCGAAAAACTATAGTAATTTAAAATCTTAACTCGATTAATCAATTATTTTAAAAACAGCATTTTCGAGTTATTTGATTAATCGAATAATGAAAAAGTCTAGTAAAATTAATACCCTATCCTGAAGTAACAAGCAAGTAAAATCTGAATAATTCGCGACAATGCACATTCTCAGTTTATAAATAGAAACAAATTGTCTAAATCATTATTCTGGAGAATAGAAAGAATGAATAGTTGTTGCTAAATATTAAGAACTAACTATTCATGAATGAGTAGTTTTTGTTCATCATCAACGTTTCCAACAAAATAGTCTTTAACGTCATCATCACCTTCATCTTTATTATCGACTTTGTTTCGTGGTCGTTGTTAATAGTAACCATAGAATATAAATTGAGTTTTTCTCTTTTATGGAAACAAAATTTTATACTTTTTTCAACAAATATAAAATTAATTACATTATATTTTGTAAAAAGTAAAGTAAGTACACTTAAAAATGTTTTTATCAGAATTGTCTACAGAAAATTCTTTTAAATATATTAAGGCTATGACAATTGTTGCAAGATATAAACGTTTGAGATCCAGGAAAAAATTTGTATCAAAATATTATAATTTAGCTAATACTGCTCATATTTTAATTATACTTTCATTATTATTTAACCAAAAACAAATTTATTTTAACAAAATTTATCCAGAATATACGATTACAAATTTCTATCAAAAATGTTCAACATCTTATTTTAATTTTAATTTTCTTTATAGCTAAAATTTAAATTAAGTTGTGCATATTTTATGATATTTTTCCATCAGTCAGTTAGTCAGTCAGTCATCTTTTTAAAGGGGTTAATTTAATGTTAGCTTAAACTTGGACTCACTCGTCGTACATACTTAAATGTAAAGTGTTATAAAAATATAAAGTGCTTTACCTTAATTTTAGCATTTTTGTAGTTGCAACATTTTATGCGTCCATCACTTTTAATAAATCTTTTGTATCCATTATTCATGGTCATTATACATAATTATATACATTTTTTATTGCGGACGCTTAAATGTCTGCAAGATATTAGTCATAAATTTTTATAATTTATTAAAAAATTTTAAATTCTTGGGCATAAAAAATTATATTATATATATAATTAAAATATATATACATGTATATACATATATATACTATATTTTTAAAGACGTTTTTGAAATTTACGTTCATTTTATATTGTTGGGTACAAAAAACAAATATCGTATCCTTTATCCTTTTGCTATATTGTATTTATATGGATACATGGTACTTTTTAGCCATTTGCCGGAATCTAATATTATGTTCACATATATTAGTTTTTGATTTGTTTTTTGAAAAACACTATGGGTTTAAACATCACTGTTTACATATAACGCTATCGTGTTTTTTTTTTTTTTTTCTTTTGATTTGTTTTTCGTGTGTCAAATTTTTTTCATATATTTTCAATTAAAATGAAAATGAAGCACGCGTACACTTTATTTGCACAAAATTAATTATTAAATTAATTATTAAAGTCAATATAATTTGAACACATAATTTCGATTTTTTTAAATTTTAAACTGCTTGTCACTTTTGACTTAAGGTATGTTCAACGAATTCCAGTGTACTAAAAATAACAAAAATTTCATCCCTGTATGGAAATTTTTGTGTGTTAAGTAATTTACGAGGGCAGATCAATAATTCTGTGACTTTTCGAACTTTCCTCGTAGTTATATGAAATGCAACACTATTCCCATCAAGTGCCACCTGTTAATAGACTTCTGTCAAATTTTGAGCAAGTGTCGTCATTTACTTTGCGTTTAACTGCTATTCAAAACATACAACCTCGTGTATTTTTATAAAAATGGAAAAAGTGAAAAAAACCGTCACTCAAACCAAGGAAAAGCTCGATAAATATTATGGGGACTCTGCACCATCGATTTCAATGGTAAAAAAGTGGTTGTGGTCTCACAAGTACAAATGACGCTGAGCGTTCTGAACGGCCAATTGAGGCACACACGAAAATGTCGAAAAAATCCACGATATGGTGTTGTCCGACCGAAGAGTAAAAGTGCGTGAGATTGTTGATGCCATAGGCATTTCATATGGCAGTGTGGTTTCGATTTTAAATGATCAGCTGGGTTTAGGAAAGTTGTCTGCTAGATCCATAAACGTAAACGTGTGACAACTTCAAAGGATTGTTTGGAGTTGTTTAACCGCAATCCGAATGAGTTTTTGCGGCGTTTTGTAACTGTGGATGAAACATGGATCCATTGCTGTACTCCGGAGACTAAACAGCAGTCTAAACAATGGGTTTCTACGGGTGAACCTGCTCCGAAGAAGCCCAAGGTAAGTTTGTCGGCCAATAAGGTGATGGCAACAGTTTTTTGGTATGCACGCGAGATAATCCACATCGATTACCTTCAAAAGGGAAAAACAATAAACGGCGAATATTATGCCAACTTATTAGACCGATTTAATGAGGATTTAAAAAGAAAACGACCTCATAAGGCCAAGAAAAAACTTCTTTTTCATCAAGATTATGCACGGGTGCACACGTGTGCAATCTCAATGGCAAAACTCTATGAATTGGGCTACGAATTGGTACCTCATCCACTATATTCTCCGGATTTAGCCCCTAGTAACTACTTCCTATTTCCAAACCTAAAGAAATGGTTCGGTGGAAAGAGATTCGGCTCCAACGATGAAATTATTGACCAAACAAATGCCTATTTTAAGGACCTCGAAAAATCCTATTTTTTACGCAAAGTAAATGACCACACTTGCTTTAAATTTGAGCAAGTGTTAACAGGTGATACTTGATGGGAATAGTGTTGCTTTTCATATAACTACTAGGGAAGTTCGAAAAGTCACGGACTTATTGATCCACCCTCGTAACAACTCGAATCGCTTGGCTTTGAAATATATGAAAAAAACAAATCAATTTGTTTTGCTTTTTGGGAAAACGACCCGTTAAAAAAAACCTCTATATATGAACATAGCATAAGCGGATTTTTGTGTCAAATTTTTACTGATTAATACTTTTTATGGCTTTATAAAAAAGTATTAATATTGAAACATATTAACCCCAGTATTCACAAACCAATTTTAAGTTTAAAATCATCAGTGCACTGCCGAAGAGTCTTATGTCCAATTTTTAATTTTTTGTTAGTTTTTTAATTTCGCATCTTGTGTCGTTTTTAGTCATACGTTTACCCACCAAAGCGCTTTCCATTATCTCAATGGGTTTTGAAACTACAAAAAATCCTATGTGTATATTTCCTTAAGGAAAAAAACTCCTTTTGTTTTTTCCTTCGCATAGGACTTTTTTAAGAACCAAGATAAAAACTAAAACATTAAAAAATAAATTAAAGTTTTCTTGTACAAAAAATATTATGTGGAGATTAGATTTTTTTTTATTATCTTTTGCCATTCGCGAACACCAAAAGATATAGTTTTTTTTCAAAGCATAAAATTTTCAAATATCTTAAAGTAAAATACAAAAAATCAAAAATATATTGAAAAAAAGTATTTTTTTCATGAAAAGTAGTAAAAAACACATGAGACTTTTCGTCAGCGCGCCTACATTTTAGTGATAAAATTTTTATGAAAAATTTAATTAGTTTCTTAAAATATTAAGCGTAATCATTTAAACGCTAAAGTTTTCCATATTTGCGCGACATCTCTCATAAACCCCATTTTCAAATATTGTGCAATATTAAGAATAAGAAAATAAGAAATGATTGTAAATAATTGAAAAATGTTGTAACTAAACATAAAAAAAGACAGCTGATTTATAAATTCACAATTAAACAACGCAAGCTTCCGAGACTAAATAGTTTCGCAAACTTATAAGTGTTGTGCAAATGAATTTCCATACAATTTTTGACAGTTCATTTGCTAGTGTGCAAACTTGCACACATTGCAATGTTTGCAAGGATTTTGCGCATTTTCATGAGGATCCTTATTATATATTTTGGTCTACGCAATATGTGTTATGAATGTTATATTCGGCTTGGCCGAATCTATTATATTCAACATCTTCAACTTTCTGTGCCATCCTAATTTGAAATTTCACCTATATGGGAGGTGGGCGGTAAAGTGGGAGGATCATTCCCATTTTTTGTTTCCGTATTTATATCGATCCTCGAACTATCTGTACAAATTTTATTGTTGCACATGTTTTTGCTTATGAGATATCAGCGCAAAAGTATGAACTTGAGTTACAACGAACACCTTGTGTTTCTAGTATTCAGCCAATAACTTTTTTATTTATTAACCGATTTTATCCATTTTCAACACCAAAAAATCTTATAGAAGGTAAATATTTTAACCAAATTTCGTCTCCTAGGAGGCCTATTCCGCTTTCAACAGACAGACCATGGGTAAGATTCTGGATAGCAAGGTTAATCCAGAATCTTACCAGGGCCCAGAATTAAGTATATTTATGGGGTCTTAAATTATTTTTTCACATGCAACATATAGAATAACAAATCACGTCTCAAATTCAACTCATTGACAGCCAAACAAATTATGATACCCAAGAAAATTTTAGGTTATACAATTTTCTAGGTGGGAGTTGGAGCAAATATGTCAATTACCTTTTGTAGAGGTCCCTAACTTGCTCCATCAACCCCATAAGAGCTTTTAAAGTGGAAAATA